>CM047876.1:18291417-18607973 GCA_026212405.1 Petrea volubilis | reverse complement strand
ATGTGCTTGCAAAGCTAGGACATGATGTTAGAGATAAGGTGGTCATTTGGGAATCCCCTCCTCCGGAGGTCAGTAGTATCATAGCGTCCGAAGAGTTTGTTGAGGTGTAACTCACCTTGTTTCTCTTCCTTACCAAAAAAAAAAAAGATAAGGTAGTGTATTGAAAGACAATTAGAGAAGCCAAGCAAATGTCATTATATGAAAATAAGTAAATTAGTGATAATGAAAAAATTATTACTAATTATATATATGTAGTGATAATAAAATTATATTGTCTCAAAACATAATTTGCACAATATTAACAGTGACAACATAATGTAAAAAAAATGAGAACATAGTATAAGATTAATAATTAATAACACATATGGTGACAACTCAGTGACAATGAAATCTTGTTGCAAAATCTTAATGATAATTTTTTTTTGCTCAATAAGTTGTCATTATAGGCGTGTCATTAATTGTCAACGATTACAACTAAAATATTAATTCTTATCACCATTGAGTAACATTGTGAAAATATGAAAGTTGTTGTCATCAAAAAAATTAATTAACGACAAAATAAAAAGTATTGTCACTTAATATAATTATTGTTGACAATTTTTATATTGTCATTTTTATATATCTTAGCACTAATATTAATTTTTCTTATAACATGAAATAATATATATATATATATATATTGTATTTTTAAAGTTACGTGCACGTGCACTGAATTATATTTGGCTCCGTCATTGGTCATGTTTATGTAATATCTGGCTTCAGATTTCGACACTTCACTTTGATTTTGTTTTCTAATTAGTATTAAAGCTAGAACGAAGTTTACAAATTTCCATGTCACGTTGACTGCAAATACTAGACGATTGTTTCATAAATCAACTTGTATCACTAAAGTACTATTTAGATTTTACAGATTGGAAATTAATTGATTAATTTGCGCACATCACATGATTTATACGAACATATATCAATATAACTAATTTTTAGAATTGTGAAGAGTTCTTCGCATTATTACGTTAAGTTATTCACAATTTGTTTATTAGTCATTAATTAAATATAATTAGTAATTGAACCAAAAAGTCAAGCACAAAAAAATAATATGATATTAGACTGGCGTCCGTACGAACTACTAAAACTTCATAATTAAGTCCTCGTAAAGTTCTTAGAAAAGACACAACACAGTGTGGAAAGGAGAAACAAACGTTTGGAAGGTAACCTATTAATCAATATAACTTTTTAAAGTAAGAAACAGAAATTGATTTTTAATCAATAATTCGACACTAGATTCCACAGCCAAATGATGATTTATTAATCCTTTCTTTTCTAATAAAAAAGGTGCAAATAAAGTTACGTTTTTTTTTTCAAAAAAAAAAAAAGAAGTATGAAAGAAGAAAAAAGAAGAATGCCAAAAGTTAATTACGGTTTTGTTCATCTAACAATTGGATTTGAATATGATGATATCAAAAAGTATTAAAAAAAAAATATTACGTCATAATACTCGATCCAACGGTTAAAAATTCAATTGGGTATAGCCCAATTGGGTAGTATCTACCCTCTCGTTAATTACATAGTTTCATGTACATAATGCGTACAATACCTCAGAGTTGTAAAGATATTTCGTACAATAATTTAATTTTTTTTGGGATTACATCATTTAAACTCAAACCTCTCCTCCTTTCCCTTTTATTTTATTCTTTTGCTAAACTTACTTACGTTATTGTTATTATTTATTTTGTTTTTTCCTATTGCAATGTCATAGCTTGGAAATTGCAGTGACGAACACCCAACCCTTCATTCGTACGGAGGACATGCTTATTATACATATATTTATCTTTTCTAAATTATTTGTCGATTATATACATCCATATAAAAATTTTATATATAAAAAACTTATATTTATATAATTTTGTCAAGAATCATATCGTATCTTAAATCTTCTATAAACTGTCGCTTTCCACGTCTTTGTCATATTATATACATTTCCGTAGATCGTAACTCCGAGCTGACCACCCCTGCCCCCTCCCTTCCAAAAGATGAAAACAATCAATAAAAGTAATAAATAAATAAGAAGATATGAAGTACAAAAAGAAAATACATTGCGTCGCCAAAGCTTAAAAATCGGAGTCCCAAAGAGAAGTTTCCTTCAAATTGCCACAAAGTTAAAGAGGACAATTTGAGAGAGCAAAAAAGTCAACAAAGTTAGCCTCCCACCCCACACGGCTACGGCACACCAGAGACGACTCCCGGTCGTCGCTGTAATTTCAGCCCAACTCTTTTAGTTCACACGTGACGTTGACCGAGTTACTCTGTACTGCACTTCACCATTTCTTTTGTTTGGTGAAGGGTTTGAAAAATTTTAGTCCAGATTCGATTTGATTGAATCAATATTAATTATATAGTGAATATTTTATATTTATTTTATGAATAATCGATAATTTAAAAAGAATGATCAATCATTTGAAAAGTGCAATACACTTACCATATAATTTGTTAAGTTCTACCAAATTAAGTTCGGATTATAATTTTCCTGAAGGGAGTCCCACCAGAATAATAACAATAATAATAATTAATATAGATTTGTATTTAGTCGATATTGGATATTTTTCACAATTCACTCATTAACGATCTTCATAATCTTTCGAGCACAATGTGTTTGATCTAGTGTTGGCCACTGAGTCATAGTAGATTAGTGGTGTATTTTATAATAAATTTTGTACACTGTATCAAGCGGTTTGATCGTTGATTTTTGTTTAATTATAACTTAATCATTTTGAGTTCGTGAACTTACAAAACAAATTATATTTAATTACGCCCGTATCATTATTTATATTGTCAGGTATAATGTGCTACGTGCAACATTTCGAACATCGAATTAACGATTTTCACCCACCCCTCTCTCTTTGGTCGACGATGTTCGATATAAGCCATATTAAAATTAAATTATAAAGTCTCGTGTTTCCATCAGTAATTAAAGATGTATTAAAATAAATTAAATGAATTGCGGTCAATTTGGTTCCATGTATAATGATGGATTGGACGAATGGTTTCACAATTAATCCATCAAAATAAAATTCACAAATTGACCCCAAAGATAGAAAAGCACTACATATTCCATGATGTGATATTGAATGCAACAAAAGTTGGCCCCATTTTAATTATTATTTGAATTTTTTTGGCACCATTATGGCCGGCCATAAATAAGAGCTCACATTTGTGTAACCAATGACATCACAACCCTCGTTACTTTTAACAATATCTTCTCTAGAAGGTGCATTATTTTTGTCTACTTACTATTTTTCTAAAGTAGAAAAATGTGTAGGCAAAATTTATTTGCGGGCATTTGAAGATAGAAGAATCAAAAATAATTATCTAATTATCGACTATTCAATATTATTATTATTTTATTTATTTTGTGTGTGTGTGTGTGTGTGTGTGTGTTGGGGTTGGGGGTAGGGCCATCCACCAATGAAGACCTTGCAAGCAAGTCATTTACCGAGAAACTTGGAAAGTTTGGTTTATAAAATTATATTTTTCTTAAATAAAAATTTAATGCCAAATTATACAAGTTTATAATAATAGAATGAATGGGTGCGACTTCATGAATATGAGTGCATTTAGATTTAACGATTAAGGTGAATGTACATGATAAATGGGTATATTCAGATTCAATGAATATATGAAAGGATTCGAGGAATGGGAGGAAGTGGAAAATTTATGTATATCATACCAAAAGTGTTGACCTCTGAATTATTTTAAGCAAAACTGTTGAAAATTCTAAATATTTTAAATTCAATAATTTGTGGAATTTACAATGTTACTACTTCTAAAACGTTTGACTGTTGTGTCTTATAAAACAATTGCTGGAAAATTCGTGAGTATTTGTACATAGAAAATCCGCATTAAAACATATGAACTCTTGCCTTGTTCTATCCATTAATTTGAAGCACAATTTTCTAACAAATCGAGATTGATTACATCCAATAAAATCACATAACAAACAAAATAATATTGTAACTGGCCTATTATATGATTGACGATTCTCTCAAAAATATAAACTAATTTTATAGCACATATAATTGGGTTTTTCTTTCATGGACCGGGTGTTTACACACTGCGGTCCAGATTTATCCATGTGTTATGTATTAAATTTTTTATACAATATATATAATACGTGGCTGAATCTAGACCACAGGGTGCATGGGTGGGGACTCACATATATGGTCCATATAGGAATTCTCCCATGTAATTTTCTAATCATGTGATTAATAAAAATGTGGCCAAACTTATTGCGACTGAAGTTTCCCATCATTTAACATCTTTTTCCATTTTTTTGTTTCTTTCTCTAGTTTCATGATATAAAACAATAAGGCAAATGATATCCACTCACCCCACAAGAATAATGAAAGAACTAGGTTTTTATTTCTTTTTCAAATAATATACCAAAACACATACTAAACTTTTGAAGGCTCTTGCATATATTGACCAATTTGCCGTTAAATCATTCATTTCCTATAATATATCTCCACCAAGGCCAAAACTCCTGAAAGATTTGCATTGTTCTCATTTAGGATCACTTTTTTCATTATTTTATACAAGTAGAATATCATATGTTTATTTGATTTATGACCCCTACCAAAAACAAAAATGATTTAATTGACACATATAATGTGACACTTTTAAAAAGTGTCTTAGTTGTATACCTTTCTTGGCACTTCATAAAGTGTTTTAATACACTATACTAAATTTAAATTAAAATGTATCTTTTGTGACGCTATAAAATGTCAAAATAAGTTATTGTAACACTTAAATACATGACACTTTAGCTAGTGTTACCAAACCAAATTTATTTTTAGTGACATCTATGATGCACAGACACGGCGACACGAAAAATCTCAAAATTTTAGGTGACGATACGGCTCTAACACGGCTATTAAAATATATATTATATTATATTATATTATTTATAATTATAATTTATTAAATTAAAGTATATGATAGAAAAATAGTAATATTCATCATTAAAACAAGCATTGAACTTATGAGAAAACTTAAGCATTTGACTAAGTGACTATTAAAAAAATTATTTGTTATTTTCAGTTTTCCCACTAATTTTTTAAAAATTTTAAAAAAGACCTCATATGAACTTTGTAATATATCAAAAAAGTTCCAACCGTGTCGGATTTTTTTTTCTTTTTAATTTTCAAACACTTTTGTGCCATGTCGGACACGTGTCGGGGCTGTGTCTGACAATGCACGAGATCATTTTTTGAAGTGTCCGTGCATTATAGAATGACATTAGCTAAAGTGTTATGTATTTAAGTGTAGCAATTACTTGTTTTGACTTTTTATAGTGTCACGATAAATAGATTATAGCTTAAATTTAGGATATTCTATTGATGCACGTTTTATAAGGTGTCACAATAGGTACACAAGTATGACACTATCATATTATATGTGTCAAATTATATTATTTTTTAATAGTGGATGCATAAATAATTTTAGGGTTAATTCCAATTTTGGTCCCTCACGTTCACCTCCAAGTCAATTTTGGTCCTTCACGTTCTGACATTTCCAATTTTGGTCCCTAACGTTACAATTCGTTATCCAATGTCGTCCCTCTGTTAGTTTTTCCGTTAAAAACCCTAATTTTATTTTCAATTTGCCCCCTTAAAAATAAAAAAATATCAAAATGCCCCTAAAAGTTTTAAAAAAGAGCTAAAAACCCCCCTTTGAAATATTTAGGCACAAAAAAATAAATTTTATAAGCAATAGGATTCGAACCCATATTATTTTACAATTATGAATTAAAAAAATATATATTTATTTTACAATTTTGTCCATTTGTTCGATTTATTTGAAAAAAAAATTGAAAGTAAAATATCAAAAGTAGATATAGGCTATGAAAATTTAAATTGAAAAGTTTAAAAGATTAAAGATTAATTTATTTCATAAATTTATCCGTATATTGAAAATTTTTAATTACCGTTTCAAACTATGAAAATAAATTTAAGTAGATATAGGCTATGAAAATAATTTATTTTATTATTTTATCGATATATTAAAATATTGAACTAAACAATGTCAAAGAATAAATTGAGTGTGGTTGAATGGTTGAGGGGGTTTTTTATTTTAAAGGGGGTTTTTAGCTCTTTTTTAAAAATTTTGGGGGCATTTTGATATTTTTTTTATTTTTAATGGGGCAAATTGCAAATAAAATTACGGTTTTTAACGGAAAAATTGACGGAGGGACGACATTGGGTAACGAATTGTAACGTTAGGGACCAAAATTGGAAATGTCGGAACGTGAAGGACCAAAATTGACTTGGGGGTAAACGTCAGGGACCAAAATTGGAATTAACCCATAATTTTACTTAAAATGTCATATTAATGTGTTATAAAGCAAGTGGTTGTCTGGAATAAGAACTGAAAAAGTGAAAATCCCATTTCTCTATCGACTACCTAATAACTAGTAACAAAATATACATATATATGCATGAAAATGGCATGCTCTAAATGCCAACATAAAACCACAGTATGAAAAAAAAAAAAAATCGTGGTTGGCATCAAATCATGTTAAATAAACCAAAGAGTTAGTTGTTCTAAAATCAAAACCAATCAGATGATTTTCATTCAAAATGAAAAATAAACTAATTAACATGCATGAATGATTTGTTTAATGAATGTGCAATTCGACCCTCTCCTACTCATCAAAAAGATAAATAAATAAATAAAGTTCAACTTTCGTCTTAGGCTCACCTTCAACATGCAACATAATTTACACATGCTAGTAGTTTTATATGTAGTCTGTCATCCTGGCAATAATTTAACACAAATCAATTTATAATATACTGCCACATAAATTGTTTTTTAACAACGTACTGTAAATTTTGTCACCGTCTAATGCTTTCAATTAATTTTTCAATTGAAAGGCATTACTAAGCCTTTCCTTTTTGATTATATATATATATACATATATATATATATATATATATATATTGAAACGTTTTTTCAGTGCGTGTATGTGAAAACATAATATTTTTTCCATCACGTAAAAGATTATTTATATCTTTTCCAAACATAACCTCACTTATTATTTTTTTTTAATAATACATTATAACCCACGCACGTACACCTATTATGATTCAAACAACCTCACTCATTTATCAATTGACTCTTAAAATTAGTCAAACAACCATAATTGAAAAAAGGATTGTAACGCAAATTTCGAGTCTATTGAATTAAAAAACAAGAAAAAATTGTACAAATTGAATTTAATGAATTTATTTGAAGTAAAGTGGGTACAATCTCTAAATTTGATCATCTGATTCTTTCTTTACGAATTTGAAATTTGAAAATTCAAACACTTCCGGAGCAGATTTGGTGGTTTGATCTTCTTGGAGCTTGATTTGGTATTCAATAACGTGATTCGTAGGCTTTGTAGCTTGATTACGAATCAAACGCTGAGTTTTTCGATGAACGCCGCGAAGAACACCGTGAAAACCGTTGACTTGACTTGATATAAGTTTGGAAAGAACGTCGATTTGCTGGTTTAGCGCCTTATCTGCAGATCGAATGCCTTGATTTGGTTGATCTTGGTGAAGAACGTCGAGAACTTCGCCTTGATCGTTGCGTATTTGCCTTGGGAAAACGTTGATTCGCTGGCTTCGCACCTTGATTGCGGATCAAACGCCTGAATTTGATGACCTTTGCGAAGAACGCCGGGAACTTCACCTTGATCGTTGTGTATTTGACTTAGGAAAACGTTGACTCGCTGGCTTCGCACCTTGATTGCGGATCAAACGCCTAAATTTGATGACCTTCGCGAAGAACGCCGGGAACTTCGTCTCGATCACTTCGAATCTTCTTGAGAGAATTGCGGGATTTCCTTCGCTTCTCTTGCTTTGAAGACTTCTTATGCTTCAATGTATGTTTCTGTGTGTCTTTGGCTTGTTGAGAATATCCCTATTTATAGGTGTAGGGGAGAGTCTCTTGCCATGTTTACTTAACAAGATGATGCAATTTGATTGGCCGGTTCAAATTTGCTAGCAAATTCATTTCCTTAATGAAAAGATACGATTTGAATTGCCAAAATATAATAATACCTAGCATATATGTTTTGCAAGATATTATTTTATTTGCCAAAATAATAATACCTAGCATATATGTTTGCAAGATATTATTTTATTTGCCAAAATAATAATACCTAGCATATATGTTTGCAAGATATTATATTTATTGCCAAATATTGTAATTTGATACTTGGCATTATTTGATTGGCCAAGAAAATATATATTAAAATATCAATTAATTAACTATTTTATTTAGGAATTAAATTTGAGTAGATTCAACAAATAAAAATAGAAAATATAATATTGATATTTAATATATTATTTTCCACATGTCGGCATTTAATTGGCTGTGAATTTTATTTGTCTACAGGGATAATTACACTCAGCTATCCCGGGCTATAACCAAAATACAAATAAAACCCTCAATTTCTAAAAATTACCTAGATAATATATATTGAGGTTTGCAAACATTATATATGTGTAACCCTCCATCTATTGTCGTTAGGGGTTTTAAGGGAAGCAGTTAAATTTTAACATATTTTTTCTATTTGATTCTTTTGTCAAATTTGACCAATTTTGGCAACTTGTCTAGGATTTATTTCGTAATATTTTGAAACGCATAAGGTTGGGTTTGTAATATTTTATACCAACTTAACAAATAAAATCATTCATAACCAAGCCACAAAAAAAAAAAAAAAACTACAAGAAAAATAATATTATTGATTATAAATATTGTTACCAATAATTATATGAAGTAACAACACATTGTACTTTATCACTAATTGTATTTCTTTAATGACAATAACTTTTATCTTATTACAATATGCACTTAATGGTGACAAAAATTAATATTTTAGTGGCAATCGTTAACAATTAGTGACATAACTATGGTGACAACTTGATGACAAAAAAAAATGTCATTAGAATTTTGTAACAAGATTCAATTGTCACTAAGTTGGCACCACAGGCGAGTCACTAATTATCGATTTTGCACTATGTTGTTACCTTTTTACACTATTTTGTCACCATTGATATTGTGCAAACTATATGTTGTAACAACATAATGTTGTTGTCACTAAATATATATAATTAGTGACAATATTTTCATTATCAGTTGTTGTATTGTCACTAATTTATTTATTTTCTTGCAGTGAAAAAGAAGAAGATACAAACATTAGAATCCACATTTAAAAATTGAAATTTTTTCAAACAAATGCTAAAAAAATATTAATTAATATTCCAAGTACACCACATAAATGATACCTTATAATTATCATTCTCGATGAAAAAAAACTTAACTACTAAATAACATCATTCTCAATGAAAAACATCATGGATTACCAAAGATTTGGGGAAATTTTGTCCTTATCAAATTTCTGTTACTATTACAATTAAGTATGCAAACATTAAGATTATATGGGTAATTTTCTAAAATATAGGGTTAAATTTATTATTTTGTCATAGTTCAAGACAATTAAGTGTAATTTACCCTTTTATAGTAAAAGATTTGAGAGCATTTTCCATGTATTATAATTTAGTATGCATACCCTAGAGTTATTTAGGTAATTTAAAAAATTAAGAGTTTAATTTATAATTTGATCATACTTCAGGATAGTTCAATGTAATTATCCCATTCAAAAAAGAAAAAAAAATGTTATAATTAATCCATCCCCCCCCCCCCCCCCCCCGCACCCGCCTCCTAAATTTCCTGTTATATCGACCGAGTATAGATCGATTTGGACCTATTTTAGATTTCAAATTCAATGAAATTCACCGGAACGCAACTCTCATGGATTCAGCTTCAAAATTTTAACCCAACCTAAGAATATAGTTTGAGTTTAGTTGAACCATGTTCCGTTGCCCATTTTGGGCCCTCCATCAAGAGGCTTAAAACTCGATTAAATATAGTATAGATTAAACGAAAGAGAGCCAGTTATGACGCACAAGCCCAACTTAGAGGGTGTTTGGCTAAATTTATTTAAAATATCTTATAAACTCTTACATATTGTAAGATGTTTTAGAAGTTTATAAGATGTTGAATCTTATTTTAAAAATAAGTTATTAAAGTATTTGGATAAATAAGTTGGGTCTTAGCTTATAAGATGTTAATAATGACAATATTGTAATTAATTTAGTTGAAAACAAAGAATGTTGGTAGATCTTAAAAAATAAGTAAACACCTCTTTACTTTTCTAAAATGAGGTTATAAGCTCTTCAGCATCTTATTTTCGGAATTTATAAACTCATTCTAGTAAAATTTAGTCAAACACTCCACCATATCTTATAAGCTCCAAAGATATTTTGAGGAGCTTATAAGCTTAGTCAAACACCCTCTTAATCTAATTTAAATTCAATTCAATTTCGACATATGAAGAGAAAACTTGAAGCTGATTTAGTACATCATTTTACAGTAGTCAATTTACTTTGATCAAGAATTAATTTGCTCTCACAATATTTGTTGAGAAATGATTTTTTTTTTCTTTTTTCACGAAGTAGTTTGTTGTATCATCGATTACATCACTACTCTTAAATTAATATTAAAACCTTTTGCTCGATGAACCCCCAACTATCGTCCTATCCATTGATTTCAGTTTTAAGTTTGATCATCCATTTTCTTCTCCCATCTTTGCCCTTTTCATGGGTTGATAGCTACCGACTGATCAAGCCCATTGCTTGATAATAAAAACGACATGGGCCACTAATCTGAAGCCCACATTTCTTAAGGAGATATCAGCCCATCAATCCACTCTCGGGCAGCCCTTTTCTATTTTTTATATTTTCCGAGGCTTATTAGTTATTACTTGCTTTAAATCTTTGTTTTATTCCATTTTTGTTTTATTATTTGAATTTTGATAACACGTGTTCATTTTATATTCTACCTTATGTGTAATAAAATATTAAATTTGTCATTGATCTGAATACTAAAATACAAGTTGGAAACCAAAAAAAAAAAAAAAAGAACTAGAAAAAAGTACTAATGGAGTGTTTTATGTTTCTATTTTTGTTGAAAAAAAAGTTAAAACTAGCTAAAAGCTAGAGGTGCTTTTCATGTTTTTTCGACCTTCTGATTACTTTTTCAAAATTCAACTACTGGATTTTACTCTTTTTCCTAAACACTACTAATTTTATGTTTTATTTTTTGTCAAAACATTACCCACTTTTATTACTTAACTTGTTTTCAATTTTTTTCTACCATTGCTAGCGGAGCCAAGTGAAGGTGAGGGGATGCAATTAACCACCTCAACTTTGACAAACTCTATTATGTATATCGCTATGTAAAAAAAGATGTAACAATAATGATGATAATTGACCTCACTCACAAAAATATGAATTTAAATAGAAGGGGGTCATAAGGGGAAAAAATATTAGATAAATTTAAAAATTTTCTTTCAACTTCAAAATAGTCACGTTTATAGTGGAAATAAAAACAAAATCATAAATATATGTATGTATAAATTTATATCCACTAATATTATAATAGAGATAATTACTGTTTGCAACCCCAACTATGTGGGTTTTTGTATTCTACAACCTAAATTTTTTTGTGTTACCGATTGCCACCCGATCTATGTGTTTTTTTGCAGGTTGCAACCTAAGTACAATTTCTGATCAAAAACCGTCACCGAACCGGCGACACGTGAGATGCACGTGTGTGAGTAAGGGTGTTTTGGTCATTCCTTATTTTTTTTTCTTTTTTTTCCTCCCCTATCATCTTCTTCATCACCACCACCACCAGCTGCCGCCGCCACCACCACCAGCTCTCTCTCTTTCTCTCTCCCCACCATCAACCCCTCTCTCTCTCTCTCTACTCCCCGGCCCACCATCTCGACCACCACCTCGCCCCCTCCCCCTTCTCCCCCACCACCTGTCGCCACCTCCACCATCAACCATTGCCACCGTCGCCCCCCACCACCAACCACCGCTCTCTCTCTCTCTCTCTCTCTCTCTCTTTGATTTGGATCTAATTTAGGAGGGGGGCGAGAAGGGGAGGGAGAGAGAGAGAGAGAGCGGCGGTTGGTGGTGGGGGGCGAGGGTGGTAGCGGTTAGTAGTGGAGGTGGCGGCAGGTGGTAGGGGGGCGAGGTGGTGGTGGTGGTGGTGAAGAAGATGATGGGGGAGGAAAAAAAAGAAAAAAGAAAAAAAAAAAGAAATGACAAAAACAGCCTTACTCACACACGTGCGTCTCACGTGTCGTCGGCCCGATGACGGTTTTTGATCGAAAATTGTACTTAGGTTGCAACCTGCAAAAAAACGTATAGATCGGGTGGTAATCGGTAACATGAAAAAATTTAGGTTGTAAAGTGTAAAAACCCGCATAGTTGGGGTTGCAAACAGTAATTATCATATTATAAAAATTAAAAAGAATAAATGGTCTTCTTGTTCACAAATATATATACACCACATGAGTGATGAATTGATCAATTTATTAAGTTTGTTTGTTCCAATTAAGAGACCTACAAAATTTGTTGAGTCCTACATAATTTACAAGAAAAAAAATAATACAAAGACTCTTTTATTTTAGTTAAGTTTCATCGATTTATTGAATTATGAACAACACCAATATAGTAAAAAATATCGAATTCAGGTAGATTTTTCAATCAAAAATAAGATTGTCGGCAATAATTTTGATACTTTTTCAAAGGATTGTTCGTTAGAAGCTTATGATGGTTTGGTATAATACCGAAAAGAAACACTTAATGATGGTTGGTTAGCTCAAGATCATTGACCCAACTAAGTGAATATTCTGACTTTACCACGGTCTACCATTTTATTTTTGCCAAAACTAGAAGTATTTGCAAACATGCCTTTATTTCTTACACTAGATCTAATTTTTGATAGTTAAAAGTATCTTCTCTTTTAAAGTAAAAATTTGTCCCTCGAGGATGTGACTTTGTTCACGATTCATATTAAAACAAACCGAAAATTCAACTACATAATTCAACAGACACCCTCTCTCAATATATATTAAAAAAAAATGGCCGCGTGGCAAGTTTTACAATTTCTAAAAAAAAAAATGAATAAAAATAATAAATTATCAAATTACAAAAAGTAATAAAATTAAGAAAATTTGTTCACATAATTTGTATTGAGAACACCACACACACACACACACACACACACACACCTATTAAGTATAAACAAAACAATCCCTCAAACAAATTGCTGCAAATGGCCTAGCTGGTGGCAGCTAAATGTTCATGGCAACGGTAAATCCATAGCTACACACTCAAAATTTTGGTGGCTAAATCCGGATTTAGCTATGGAAAATCCTTGACTAATTTAGCTATGAAAAATCCGTCTTTAAATACTCGGATTCAGGCATGGATTTTTTCACTACCAAAAATCCGTAGCTAAATTTAACTACAGAAAAAAAAAAAAAAAATCCTTGACTAATCACTTAGCCACAAAAATCCTAAATACTATTTATTTAGTGGTGTATTTCTAACACAAATACGGCGAACATTCCACCGAATTTTTCAAAATCAATGTTTGCCGGATTTCCATCGAAAAATATGAGTTTTTCTTGAAATGAGATTCATTCAGAATTTTGAGTATGAGCCCCCTCAAGTCCCACGTACATGCACATAAAAACAAAAAATCATTACTAGCCGGCCCCGACCCAACCATTACCTTAGGATTTGCGCCTTTTGTGCCTCGTTGTCCAAGTCCGTCCCGACAATATCTTAGCACCAGTCCCTTCATTAGCTTACCAACAAGGGTGATAAGTTCTTGGGCCAACTAGCGTTGTTTTCTTCTCTTTCAAACTTCAATGATCCAATTTTTTTTAAGGGTAGATGATTAAGTTCATGACACAATGTTATTGAAAGTTCAATCCACCGAAGCTCGTGGGTTTTACAAAATTGTTGTACAGAGAATGTACAAAGTTATCTTAGTCCTGTCTGCACTAAAACTTAAAGCAAATTATACTTATTAGTTATTATCTCTTAGGTACAGTGAAATTATCAAAAAAACTCAACGTATAGACAATTATCATTGCTCTCATAACTTGAGGGGGAAGTCAATGTTAAGTTTAAAGTAATCAAGAAAAGATCACTTTTGCCCTTACTCAAATAGAGTAAATTACAATTACCACCCATAAAGTATGAAGAAATTACACAAATCACCTCCACATGTGGTAAATTACTATTATCACCTTGCTTGTTTAACGATCATTTTAAGCAACGTATATTATGTTGTTATAAGTAAACACTGAATTTTATGGAATGAATCATAATGATACTCTTAATGTTCATTTCATTCATTTTTCGAGATGTTCATATGGCTCTTTGTTTTACAACTGAATATTGAAGTCTTGCTAGTTGATGAATAGCATTTTATCAATAGCACCCTCTACAAGCAGAACTCTACGTGGCTTAAACACAATGGTTAAAAACCAATAATTTAGTAAATATACACGTTATCCACCAAAAGCGATAAACGACTAGTTTGAAAAAGTACCAGGAATGTTGCATTTACCTCCATATAATTTCAATAAATTATAATATAGTATCCCAAACTATATACATAATAGCAAAAACTTCCTTGAGGATACTTTTGGAAGTTTATGTAGGTTGACTAGCAATGATGTTAGTCAAATTAACGGCATATACAAATTGTTAAATGATACATAATTTGATAATTTTCTACACGTAATAATATTTTTTGTAATTTCACCATACATTAGGGGGTAATAAGTGTAATTTGCCCCTAAAACTTATAATGGAGCAAACGTAATGTTGAAGCCATTCACAAGTGCCCATATGATTGTGGAGGAGACAATACAGATGAATGTATTCATGTATTGTGCCATTGAATATGGAGTAATAACATTTACCTAAAATTAAAATATGGGATAACTTATCTAATCACAAGTTGATCTCACAAATTCTCTAACTAATTGATAATTGGTTCATTTGTTGAAAACTCGTGATAAACGATCATGGCGAATTCCAAAAAAATAAATCGTTCATGCGCGTAATGAATTCATCAAACCAACAAAAAGAATTCTCTTTGAAAGGAATATAGTAATGATCTTAAAATGAGTAATGCTCAAGTGGTTTTTTTCAAGGTTGTATCAAATATGATAATGCTATAATTTTACTTTTTTAATATTTTTTATATTATTATATTTAAATTCAGCACATAAAAATATTAATCAGATAATACTCAACCAAATAGCATGAAATTTTTCCTCGAGCAACTCCTGCGTTATAGGGTCAAAACATATGGGCTAACCCTCCAATTGAGAGAGAGAGAGAGAGAGAAGGCATGCAATTTTTGAAGATTTCTAGAGCCATGAGGTCCATATGAAGATTTTGGTTGTCGTTTTGAAGATGTCACACATGAGTACCACTTAATAACATTTCGAATTCTCTATTCGTGTTAAATTTATTAATATATACTCTACTTGTTTTACTAAACAATCGAAAGGATAATAAAAAAAAAAAAGAGAATAAAATATGATAAAAAATCTACATCTGACATTAGGAAAGAAACTTTATAAATGTTTTTGCATATCCCAATTTTTTTTTTACATTAATTCCAACTGTTCACCTATATACGCAGTATATATTTATGATTGTACCTAAACATGCTATACGGAATTATACTAAACGACACCCCATGGTTGGCCCAAATTAAATTGGGCATAATATGCGTTGATTGCCTTGTAATGATGGTTTAAATGTCGAGTTTACACTTATAAACCAAGCATCATTATTTATAAACTAGTGTTTAATCACCGCCCATTGAACGCTTTATGAATTCCCAAAGGTCAATACTTCTAGATGCACTCTCACCCGACTCTCTTTTTCATACCAAAAGTCTATTCCACGTGTGATGAGAATTTTGAAAAGTAAACTTATAGCTTTTATTGCGTTGCTTTTAATTTCTTTTCTTTTTTTCTGGCTCTTTTTTCTTTTTCAAGTATTTGAAGGAAAGAAACAGATCAATTAAAGAAGTGTCGTTCATACTGATGTATCAATCAATCAAATAGAGGGTTGATAGTTTAATAATAATGTTAAAATTATAAGAAAAAAAATACCACACACACACACACATATATATATATATATATATATATATATTAAATAATGATAGTTTTTATTGGTCATTGACAATAATTTTTTATTCGTGCACTAGATCATTTAAAGATTATAAGATTTCTCATTTTAAATTGTCACTATTGATAATTAAATTAATAATACTACCAACTTCCATTTTACTTTTAAGTGTAAATTAATGATCCTCTCCTCACACGAATTAATAATATATAATCTATTAGTTAGTCACATGAGATACTCCAAAGTGGAAATATTATGCTGTTAAAAGGTATTTTTCACTTGCGAAAACAGGTTAATTGCTTTTCAAAGTTGCTTATATCATGTTTTATTTCCTTTTGAACAAGTAGAATAAAACAAATGGTCACTTTTTCTTTTTCTCTAAGGTGTTTGACTTTTAGGTGTTTTATATAACCAGAAAATTCTGCTGAGTTTGTTTTGTCAATCTTTACCAACCATGCATGTTGGATTAAATTAAGTGTTTCACATTTGGACTGCTAAGCAACCTCTTTTTCTCTTTTGTTTCTTATTTATTCATCCATTTATCTTTTTTTTAATTATTTTCTTTTTAGTTGTAAGTCCGATTCAGGTCTATTTCCCATTGCTTTGATCCTCAAAACTAGTTTTTGCGTGTCATTTTACTTTTCCATGTTGAATTTTTTAATATAACAATTTTACACTCAAATTGTCGCAAGCATAAATTTATCGAGAGAGAGAGAGGGAGAGAGGAAATTATCTAAGTACCAAATTCACATTTTTCCGTATGTTTTGTCCGTAAAAACAAATAGGGCCTAAGAAATGACTTGACTTGGGGAGTCAGGATAGAACGTGCAACTCTTGGGCTTCGATTGGTTCCCCGGAGCAAAGGGGATCAAGATTGGGGATATTTTGCCCTCTTTTCCCGACTGACTTGTAAGAAATGTGAAAATGGAAATTCTTATCAGACCTCTAGAAAATGTTAAATTTTCTAAAAATATTATTTGTGCTCCAAAGTCATGAATATACCTAAAATAGATGTGATAGTTTACTGATAGTGATCCTCCCAAATCTAATAATAGTGGATTGGGGCCAAGAGATTATAATCCAATAACAAAAGAGACTTATTAAGGCTCTGTTTGGTAGGATGGAAAGTGGGAGAAAGAGGAAGGCAAGGAAGGATATTGGAACAAAATTGTATATTTTTTCTTGTTTGGTTGTGAAAGGAGAAGGGAAGGAAATAAATTGAGTATAAAAAAATAAGTATGGGAACCACTGGTTTTTTTCACCTAAAATCAGATAGAAAATGAGAGGAAAATAATGCAAGAATCTCTATAAAATAAGATTTTTAAAATTGCACATATGTATCACTAAGTGTTTAAATAATATTGCATCTTCTACTAGTATGGATCCTTGCGTTTTTAAATAGCAAATATGACGTGTTCATTTGTATAATACGTTAAATATATATTTCACATATTTATTTATTTTATTTTTATTAAATTATCTACAACAAAATTATATTTGTAACTTAATTATATAAGATTGTAGTTGTCATTTGACACAATATAAATAAATATTTTATTATACTAATTTATATATTTTATTTGCATTATATTTATTTATTTTAATACATGAATTCATAACATAATAATGATTTATAATGATATAAGGGTATAGTTGTCATTTAGTACAAAAATTATTTTCTTTTCTTCTACTTTTCTATTCAAATAAACAAAAGAAAATAAGCCAAGCCTGATGGCCCAAGTAGGAGATCTTTTCTATAGGCCCACCTCTAGGAGCTCTATAGGCTAGGAAGACGTCCCTCTGCAGTTCACCTAGGAATGCATATTTTGGCGCTCCTCTAAAGCATTCTTCCATAGAGAAGAGCCGGGCAATTGCCTTCACACCAGAGGGTATTACACATTTCTACATACTTTCTATAGACATCCGTGCTCAATCAGCTCCAAAGATCCTATCCTCACAAAAATAAGGACATGTGACATTATCTCTTGTAACTAACTCCTAGAATCTAGGGATGCATCCTTATCTCATTTAACGAATCTCCAAGACATTTGGACCATGTGCTCTAACCATCAAATCGAGATCCTAAAAAAGTGCAATCTGGCCCGAATTCCGAGAATCCTCCAACTGGTCTTCCTAGCTAGCAGGAGCGCTACCATATGAATTGTTGGAAATTGTGCTTTATAAGGATGTGATTAGGCTATGATGTTTAGTCGAAGCGAGAATTGGACTCTCTATCTTTAAGATGAGATTGCCCTACACTGGTGCTAATGAAACTGACAATCATCTCTCAAGATACAATGACTAACTTCTCGAAAAAGGAGCACCCCAATTTTCGAGAAACGGCGAACTTAAAAGGTATTTAGAACTCACTTGAATATTTAGGGAGTGAAATGCATAAAGAGATAAAGAATTCGGAGGTTTGATGTGAAATGAAACGACAAATGCAGGGGGGGTATTTATAATACTTGAAGAGTTGTGGTTGAAAAGACAAGAGTTGCAACTGTTGGGACCAACACTAGTTCGGTCAGGTCCGAACCAGTTTTGGTTGTGGGCCACTAGTGGTTCACACCGGTTCAGGTGAGGCTAGCCGTTGGCTGTGCTCGGGTGCGATCCGGACCCGCCTTCACATACCGATTTCGTAATTTCAGCTCAATTCGGGTTGATTTAGACCCAATTTCAATTCAGGTTGTACCCAAAAAGAAATATATTATATAGAGCTCGAACCTGCGTCCAAGGGGCCAACCCTTAGTTTCAACTAGCCATTTAAATACAAGACTTTCTTGTATTATTTTCTCCATGTGGGACAATCACATTCCACAACTTAACACTCCATTTTTAGCTTTCACCTAGCTATCTTGTGCATTTAATTTCTCATTCACCCTAAATTGGTTTTGAGTAATTAAATACTTTTTTTGTATCTACTCGCAATATAGATTACGAATAGTCAACTTGTTTTCAAAACAACCAATGGAGCTGCATCAATTTATTGGCCAAATTTGGTCACTTACCAACTTGTATAACCAATTTTTCTAACATGAATTTAGGAATGTTTGGTATGTCTTTTCCTATAAATATACTTGCCTCCTCCGGTAATTGCCATCTAACTCATTTTACACGACATATATGTTGATATAAATCATTTGACACGAAATCTAAGCACATTTATTCACAAGAACACTCTCAAAAGCTCTCAACTGTACACTCATTTCGCACTACATTTCTCCCAATGGATTCTTTACTATTTTTAACCATATATTTACTTATTTGTTTATTTTCCTCATTTGAACACATTCTGATTTAATTCAATGGAGTCCTAATGTTTATCCGCAAGATTAACAAGGCACTGCTTCACAAAGCTACTTTCTTCCTATAGGAAGCTCGCTCCTACCAAGCGCTCCTACAGAAAGCTTGATTCTTCATCTTAAAGTTCCATTACTACAAGTTTTCTTTTTGCCCAAATTTTGGTATGCATCAAATACAAATTTTAAATTTGATTTTGATAATTTTTAACATTTGCATATATATATATATATTGATGTAGCATAATTTGAATATGTTACGTGATAATTTTTGGGCCACAAGTATATCCACATGCAAGCTCTCTTCATTTTCTCCAAAGAATGGGCTCATAACCTGTGAACCTTAGCGCTACCATAAAATCACAAGGGTGGAACTCTCAACCCCTCAATAAATATGATTGAGGGGCTAGTTTGAGGCGCCTCAAGCTTGGACAACATCCATCCCTTTGGGATAGGCCTCTCCAAATTGATTGGTGTGTTTGAGGAGGGCTCATACAAGAGACACAACTATCATGTTCTAAAGAGACTTACAATTCAATGTGAGATATGTATGATTATTACATAAATGCCACATCAACCTATGTGTTCATTTAATATTCTGCCAATTTGATATTTCATCAGTCACTTTGGCTTCCCATCATATTTAATGCAATCAATCTAGTTGATTGGGCTACCAGTTAGGCAATCCATCATATCAGCCTCTAAAGAGTCCACTAGTCTCCTCGGAATTTAGGGTGCTTCAATAAATACACCAACCCTTTACGACCTCTAGTTACTTTCAACATAAATACCCAACATGTTTTGCTTTGCGTTTGAGTACTTCAAGCTAATGCCAATTTGTCCCTCAATTATACATAGCCCTCATTGTTGATTAAGGTATCAAAGGGCCTTAGTTGGGACACATCCCAACTAACTCATATTTTCTCACTTATTTGCAAGAAAGCACACCTCTTACTCACCTTAAAACCCTTTGAGGGGAGTCTCCGGATCAGTCAAATAACCAAATCTTAACTTCATCATATAAAAAATAATAATTTTCTATTTATAATAATTATTTTTTAGGAGTGAAATTTTTTTCAACGCCCAAAAATTTATTTCATAATACATAAAGTATAATTTCTGAAATTTATTATCTCTCTATCTCATGTAATTTTTTTTTATTATTTATTTGCCTACACTCTATATCTAAGGCAAATAAATAATATCTTTAATTTTCACTTATCACCATAAATTAAAATTATCATTGGCAAATAAAACTTAACAATATGTATGATTTATTTTTTTATTAACCCAATATATATGTAATAAAATTATAAATTTTATAATATTTCCTTAAACCCACCCAAGTACCACAGATACAAATTGGTGGAATTAGTTTCTATATATATATAGTAGCTGTGGGTGACATGTTGTTCCTCTGTGCATAGATTTGCCTTTTAATGTGACAAATTGATACCATATTTTTACACAAATTAAAGAATAAAAAATCGAGTGTATATATTATGCCTTAACAAGGTATACATTAAGTTTCATCATATTTTGAACATCCAATTTTTTAAGCATGACAACATTCAGTTGCATTCAAAGACCATAATGAATAAATAGTTTTATTCTCAATGTATTGAAGCATATGAGAACTTATTAAATATAAGAGACCAGTGTTTATTGGTAAAACATGAAAAAGAATACAAAAACAAACTGCCAAAATCTCGATTAATTTCTTTATCTATATCTCATAACATGAAGGATTGCCTATATATAATATACTCTATACTAAATTTAACAAAACTACAATTTTTTGAATGTTCTCGTGAGGCCAAAACCTTGTTATTCTTGTTGAACAAGTGCTCTGATGGGTGTCGTATCCATCAAAAATAATTCTTATTACTCTAAGCACAAATAAAATTGTAAATAGGGTGAGTAGGGTCTATCCCAAAGGGAATAACTTATTAACCAAATTCTAAGATAACACTACTAGAAAAAGAGTAAATAGCCACGGATTTTAGCCACGGGAAAAATCCGTGGTGAGGCCGTGGCTATTAGCCACGGATTAGCTACGGATTTTTTTTCAGCTTTAGCTACGGATTAGCCACGGCTAAGCCGTGGCCAAATGTCATGGCTAAATTTGGCGCGGTTTTTGCCGCCAATAGATAGCCACGGCTTAGCCGTGGCTAAATGAGCCACGGGTAATCCGTGGCCTGTCCGTGTCCATTAGCCACGGATAAGCCGTGGCTAAATGAGCCCCGGCCAAGCCGTGGCTAGCCCGTGTCCGTTAGCCACGGCTAGGCCGTGGCTAGGCCGTGGCTAGGCCGGGTCCATTAGCCACGGCCTAGCCGTGGCTAAAGGGCTACTGTTTGTTTATTTATTTTTTTTTCTTTTTTACTTATTCAGTTTCGAAGTGCTCAATTTAAATCGTTTTGTAACGATAAATGCGTCCGTTCCATTTCCTATTATAACTTTTAAAAAAAATTACAAATAAATTAATACGTAATTAATTAATCCTTCTTATATGTATATATAGACGTACGTAACTATATATATATGTATATATATCTATATGTGTAAAACTATATATACGTAACTATATATATATATGTATATATATCTATATGTGTAAAACTACATATACGTAACTATATATATATGTGTAGATATATCTATATGTGTAAAACTATATATACGTAACTATATATATATGTAGACTATAGCCACGGATGCGTCGATCAATATATATACATTTATATATATTTATATTTATATAGAATTATTTAAAAATATTTATATATTTTATATATTTATATATTTTAAACGTAGATATTATATATATTTATATATTTTATACGTAAAATATAAATTTATATATTTTGATCGTAAATTCCAACGTAAATTAAAGAATATTTATATATTTTAGCCAAGGTCGTTAGCCACGGTTGAGCCGTGGCTAGACCGTGGCTATTAGCCACAGCTGGACCGTGGCTAGACCGTGGCTATTAGCAACGGCTGGACCGTGGCTATATTAGCCACGGTCTAGCCACGGC
The DNA here is from genome assembly GCA_026212405.1 of Petrea volubilis. Lineage (NCBI taxonomy): Eukaryota > Viridiplantae > Streptophyta > Magnoliopsida > Lamiales > Verbenaceae > Petrea > Petrea volubilis. The sequence goes on along the minus strand of CM047876.1, from coordinate 18,585,509 downwards.
TCAACTGTGGCTAACGGTCTTTTTTTTAAAAAAAAAATATTATTAAATTTTAATAATCTGTATTTAAATCTATTTTTACAATAAATGTTTTCTTTCAATTTTGATTATTATTCAAATAAAATATCATAACTAAATATATATATATAAAATCTATTTTTACAATATTCATTATTGTGTTATATATGAGCAATGTATATATATGTACACATATATATGTGCTCTTATCACTTCAATCGATCGACGAAGATATACATTAATTTGAATTTAAGTTTCGTAATTACAATCAATAATATTACTACATATAGAAGAGTAATATATATAGAAGATTATTTATAAGCACGGATGCGATCAATATATATACATTTATATATATTTATATTTATATAGAATTATTTAAAAATATTCATATATTTTATATATTTATATATTTTAAACGTAGATATTATATATATTTATATATTTTAAACGTAAAATATAAATTTATATATTTTGATCGTAAATTCCAACGTAAATTAAAGAATATTTATATATTTTAGCTAACGGCCTTTTTTTTTAGGGTATAGGGTTTAGGCGGCCCTTTTTTTAAAAAAATAAATATTATTAAATTTTAATAATCTGTATTTAAATCTATTTTTACAATAAATGTTTTCTTTCAATTTTGATTATTATTCAAATAAAATATCATAACTAAATATATATATATATATATATATAAAATCTATTTTTATAATATTCATTATTGTGTTATATATGAGCAATGTATATATATGTACACATATATATCTGCTCTTATCATTTCAATCGATCGACGAATATATACATTAATTTGAATTTAAGTTTCGTAATTACAATCAATAATATTACTACATATAGAAGAGTATTATATGTAGAAGATTATTTATAAGCACGGATGCGATCGATATATGTTATCGTTTATGTTGATTATTCTGTTATATATATATATAATATATATATATATATATATAATTTTTCGATTTACGAATGATGGCTCTAATTATATTATAATATTATGTTAGTGTAATTAATTTGAAATGTTATGAATAACGCAAATTAAAAACGTATCAACCGCGGATGAAAAAATATCAATGTAAAACACGAAAAAAAATATATATATAAATATATGTTAGCCATGGCTGGGCCATGGCTAATCCGTGGCCTAGCCGTGGCTAACATAGATCGGTGGCTAGACTTAGCCACGGGCTAGCCCGTGGCTAATTTGAATTGGAGCACAATTTAGCCACGGCTAAGCCGTGGCTAATCCGTGGCTAAATCCAACATATATATACATAACTTCGCCATTTTTTCTTTCCCCTCCCTCTTCTTCATCCTAACAAGGTAACCCCCCCCCGTCCCCGTCCCCCCAACCCCCACCCTCGGCGCGGTGGCGCCTCCTCGCCGGCGACCGCCGCGCCTCCCTCCCCCCAACCCCCACCCTCGGCGCGGTGGCGCCTCCTCGCCGGCGACCGCCGCGCCTCCCTCCCCCCTCCCCTAGCCTTCTGTCCCCCCCCCCATTCCCCCGGCCACCTCTCTCCCCATCCCCCCAACCCGCGCGCCCCCCCGCCGCCCCCCACACCGCCGCCCGCTGCCCTCGCCCCCGCCGCCTCCCCCTCGCCCAACCCCCCGTCCCCAATCCCCAATCCCCCCCCCCCAGCAGCCCCAAACTCTCCCCCTTTCCCCCCCACCCACCTGCCCCAACCCGCCCCCCCCAACCCCCAGCCCAAACCGAGCCCCATACCCACGCCCCCCCCTTCATTATTATTTTTTTTGTATTTTTTTGTGTTTTAATTTGAATTAAACCTAATATTTGTTTGTTTGTTTTGATTTTTTTGGTAATTATTGTTAGGTTTTTAAATATTCACAAGTTTGGTGCTCCAAAATTGAAGGTATGATTTAAGTTACCCAAAATTTATTTTGAGATATATATGTATTGGAAAATGTATATGTGTGTATGTATTAATTGAGATATATATGTATTTGAAAAATGTATATGTGTGTATGTATTAATTGAGATATATTTTATTTTGGAAACATTTGGTATTGGTGAATGAGAAGTGTAATATTTGTTTGTTTTGTTCGTAAAATTTGATTACGAATATGAAATGCATGTTTGTACGGTAGTATATACATTTAGAGATATGTTTTGATGAGATGCATGTTGTGATGAGATAGGCTTTGATAAGATATGTAAGTTTATAAATATGATTTGATGAGATATGTTGTGACGATTCTATGTTGTTGTAGATATGCTTTGATGAATACGGTTTGATGAGAATATTTTGAGTTATGCTTTGATGATTACGTTTGTTTTGTTCGTTAAATATGATTTGAAATATGGGATGTGTATTTTTACGGTGTGTTATTGATATTGTCTTTACATATATGTTTGTTGGCAAAGTTTAAATACGAAATTCAGTAGTGACTAAATGACATAATTATATTTGTTACAGAAAATGGATAATATACGTGTGAGTCGAAGTTGGATGTACAATCGGTTATTGCCCGATCGAACAGATCTTACGAATGAATTTTTATTGGGTTTGGGTTAGTTTATTGAATTTGCAACATCACAACCACAATACAAACTTGACAACGATTGTATTAGGTGTCCGTGTTTTATATGTGAAAATGGAAAATACAAGAGTGCTAACAATGTAAAATATGATCTTTTAAAGTATGGATTTCAACCAAATTATTGGTATTGGACTGCACATGGGGAGATTGCTCTAGAAAACTGGAATGTTGATGGTGTTGGTCCAAGTTCTTACAATCATGTCCATATCACAGAAGGGTTAAGAAATTACGAAAATATGGTCTATGATGCTATGGGACAGACTTGTGGTCATGAAAATAGGACGTGGCAAAATTCTGAACGAAATGCTGCTGGAATGAGTCATATTATTGAACAACCTCATAATAACGAAGCTCAACAATTTTATGATTTGTTGGAGGCAACAAACCATCCGTTATGGTCAGGATGTGAGTCACACATGGAATTATCACTGACTCTTCAAATGATGACATTGAAATCAGATTATAATATGCCACATGGATGCTTCGATAGAATGGCTGATCTTATAAAAACATCAAATCCGATAGACAATCATGTTCCCAACAATTATTATGAAGCCAAAAAATTAACGAGAAAATTGGGACTGATATCTCTGAAAATTGATTGCTGCGTGCAAGGGTGTGTGCTGTTTTATAAAGAACATACTCACTTGGATGAATGTGCATTATGTCAGCATCCTAGGTTTAAACCATCTCGTACGGGGAGCAATAGACGTGTTCCTTACAAAAGAATGCACTACATGCCACTAATCCCACGTTTGAAAAGGTTGTATGCCTCTGAAAAATCAGCCGATCAAATGAGGTGGCACCATGAGCATGTAGCAAAGTCTGATACGTTATGCCATCCATCGGATGGCATAGCGTGGAAGCATTTCAATGAGAAACACCCAAACTTTGCTGCTGAACCGCGAAATATTAGACTTGAACTGTGTGCAGATGGATTTAATCCTTTCAACCAAACTTCGAAATCATATTCTTGTTGGCCGGTTATTATTACCCCCTATAATTTACCTCCCGAAATGTGCATGACTGCCTCATATATGTTTTGACATGTTTGATTCCTGGGCTGCGCAATCCAAAGGACAGAATTGATGTGTATTTGCAACCTTTAATTGACGAGTTGAAAGAGTTGTGGTCAGACGGGGTTGAAACGTTCGATGTGTCGAGTAGACAAACTTTTCGTTTAAGAGCTGCCCTTATGTGGACAATTAATGACTTTCCTGCATATGGAATGTTGTCGGGGTGGATGACGTGCGGGAGACTGGCATGTCCAATATGTATACACCATACAAAATCTTTTAGATTGAAGCATGGTGGAAAAATAACGTGGTTTGATTGCCACAGAAGATTTTTGCCAGAGACTCATCCTTTTAGGCATAATAAAGATGCCTTTTTGTAAGGAAGACGAGAGCGATCTGCAACTCCCTCTCGAATGACGGGTGATAAAACTTGGGATGTCGTGCAGCACTTGCCCAAAGTAACCGATTTGCCCGTCAAGCACTCTAAAATTTCAGGTTACGGTGTGGACCACAATTGGACCAAACAATGCATATTTTGGGAGTTGCCCTATTGGAAGGATAATATTGTCCGCCACAATTTGGATGTAATGCACATTGAGAAAAATTTTTTTGACAACATAATAAATACTGTCATGGATGTAAAAAACAAAACAAAAGATAATGAGAAGGCTAGACTTGACTTGTTGGAGTATTGCAAGCGTCCGGAATTACATCTACAGTATCTTCCAAACGGTAAAGTGTTGAAGCCACAGGCCACTTTCACTTTAACCATTGAACAACGCCGCGAATTATGTGATTGGATTAAATGTCTGAAGATGCCTGATGGGTATGCATCGAACTTGGGAAACTGTGTTGATCAATCTGGAACAAACCTGCTTGGTATGAAGAGCCATGACTGTCACGTCTTTATGCAACGTTTGCTCCCAATGGCGCTAAATGCAATCGCATCTAATGTTTGGAAGCCTTTAACGGAAATAAGTCAATTTTTTAAAGAAATGTGCTCAACAGAGTTAAGTGCGGCAAATCTATTACAATTGGATAGTAACATTCCTATTATTTTATGCAAATTGGAACGCATTTTTCCGCCTGAATTTTTTGACTCAATGGAGCACTTGACTGTACATTTGCCGTTTGAAGCTGCGATGTGTGGTCCAGTGCAATACCGGTGGATGTATCCTTTCGAGAGGTAGTTTAAATAATTATGAATTTTAAATTTCATGTATTAAAATAAATAATGAAAACTATCAATTATAAAAACTTAAAACAACTTACGTTTGTAGGTACTTACATAACTTAAAGGGAATGGTGAAGAACAGAACAAAAGTTGAAGGATCAATATGTGAGGCATACTTAAACCAAGAGTTGTCGTATTTTTCATCTTATTATTTTGAAAGTCACATCCACACCAAGAGTACAAGACCTCGTCCTAATGAGGACGACGTCTGTTCTGATGATGAGCGACATTATACTTTGCCTGTATTCAAACGAGCTGGTAAGTCAGGAAGAAAATGCAAGGAACGTTATTTGACTGATGATGAGTGGAGCAAAGCTGCATTACATGTACTCATCAATTGTGAAGAAGTTGTCCCCATACTTGAGTAAGTGTTATCTTTAACAATTTATATATAATTTGTTAAGATGACTCTGACAAATTTCCAATACTTTGTAGGATGTATAGATCGGCCGTTCGATACAATTGGCCACACCTAACTGAGCAAGAGATTGAGGAATCCGTCGAGAATAATTTTGTTGAATGGTTTAAACTCTATGTGAGTAATTTATTATACATAATAAATACTTAGCCATATTTGCGTCTCACACACTGTGTGGTTTAAAAAAAAAATCTTTCATATAATATATTGATTGAAAATATTCGTATATGTAGGCGCATAATCCAAAAAATAATGTTGAAAATCAGTATTTGCTTGATTTGGATATATGTAATGGATATAATGTCAAGACCTTCAATAGGTTCTACTGTAATGGATATATGTTTCATACAGAAGATATGACCCCACATACGAAGACCTCAAATTCTGGCGTTTGTGTAATAAGTGATGGGGGTACAAACTTTTATGGTATGCTCAAGGAAGTTATCAAATTAGAGTATCCTGGTGAGCCTCAAAAAGAGGTTGTGATGTTCAAATGTATTTGGTTTGATTCGGTATCGAATAGGGGTATAAAGGTACACCCCCAGTATGATATTGTTGAAATAAAAATAAATGAGAGATACCCGAAAGATGATCCCTTCATCCTTACGCAACATGCATCTCAAGTGTATTACGTCCCTCACCCCGGTACTAGAAGAGATAAATCGCAGTGGCGATTTGTTATCAAAACAAGACCACGGAGTCGAGTTGTGAGCCAAGATAATACTGATGACCCATTGCAAGAGTCATCTGGCTGCGTGAATGGTGTCATCGATAATGAACCGACGGGTAATCTTGCTGATTCTACGGGTGCTGTTGAAGAGGTCAATCAATTATACACTGAGCACATGGCTAATGATCATATATTAGTTGATGAATTGGGTCAAAGTGTCGAGGCAGAAGAATTAAACTCTGAGTTTGAAGAAGATGAGGAGGATGATGATGAAAATATGCCTCAGTATGACGATGATGCTGAAGACGAAGACGAAGACGGAGGTGAAGAAAATGAAGATGAAGAAGACGAAGATGATGATGAGTAAAATTTACTATGAATGAATATTTTGTTTGGTTTGATTTTTCTTTGCTATAAACATATATATATATATATATGTGTGTGATTGCTATGATTGTTGTTTAGTGGCTGATTGAAATATTTAATGTAATGTGAAAAGACTCATGTTAAGTGATGTTTTTGCTATGAATTTTTTAATATAAATATAACAGGTTTGTGCTGTTTGATGTTTTTATTATGAATGCAGATGGCAGGTTCTAGAAAGGGAAAGGACAAGGTCATTAGTAGTGGAGGAGGTTCCAACCGCCGTGGCCTCCACATGCCCCCTACGACGGGCCTTCACATTCGAGACGAGCCGTATGACGACTCTCATCATCAGACACCAATCCCTAGCGATGATGAGCCTATTACTGATGATATGCCGACGGAGACTTCCGATAATAACAGAATTGATGGAAAGATGGTTATTTATCCACGGGGACATGAGTAAGTTTGCTTTTGTATTGCCTTTAAGTTATAATTATTCACTTTTTGATTGTTGTTTAAATAACAGTTATATTTATTAGGTTCAATCTTGCTTTGGAGACCGTGAGGACGATCGCCCGTATTTTCACAAACGGGTATACAGAGCCATGGGAGAGGTGGAAGGAGATCCCTATACAAACTAGACACATGTGGTTCGGCGAAATCCAAGTAAGTCTTGATGCATATACAAATTTTCTTTTACGTTTTTTTCATTCGTAATTTTATAAGTTCTCTGTTTTTTCATTGTGTAGAGGGTATATTATTGGCGACCTGACCAACATGACGCTATTTGGAAAACTTTTGAGCATAAGGGATCGGAGCTCCTGAAGAATAGGCTTAATAAGGCTCGTCGTAATAATAAGAGGCCGGAGTGGATCGGAGATGACGCTTGGCAAGAGCTGCAAGCAAAATGGGGGTTGCCCAGTTTTCTTAAAAAGAGCGCAGTGAACAAAGCTAATCGGGCATCCGATTCTTATGGAAGGGAAATAACCGGCCACAAAGGTGGTTCCAAATCTCACCTAACTTATAATGACGAGCTGGTTAGTATGTGTATTTCATAAGTACTTCAAAATGATGATTTACGGGTGATTATTGTGTTATATAGTATTAAAATATTACATGTCTTATCACAGGAAGCTCAATTGGGGTATAGTCCTACCGTGGATCAGTCATTCCTACATCTTTACTCTTATAAAGATGAGAATGGGGAAATGAAATGGGTTGATCAGAGGGCGGAGCGTTCATTTGTGAGTATTCATTATTTTTCAATTTTAAAATTGGTTTTTTTTTTGACATTGTAACTAATGTTTCAACCTCAAAACTCGTAGAACGCATTTAAGGAGAAGTGGGAAGAAATTAATTCCCAACCGCCTCCTCAATCTGCTGATGGCACCCCCCTATCTCGACCATCCAAGCTTGATGTAAGTCAAAATAACTTTCATTTTTTTCATATTTTAATATAATATATAGATACATATTAATGATATATTATGACTAAATCTAATTATATTCACGGATTTATAGGTGTGGAAGGAGACTGTGGCTAAACCGAATAAGGGTCGGTGGTACGGCGTGCCAGGTGGATCACCTAGTACGGGAAATTCGAGCTCCCAGACTTATCCTCCGAAATGGGAGGATCCGGGTACGATTGAGTTGAGGCGAAGGTTCGACAGGTTCGAGGAGAAACAATCATCTGAATTAACTGAGGTGAAGCAGACCCTCAATGCCGTGCTTCAGAGCATTCAACTTTTGACCCAAGGAGCAGTCGCCTCTTCGGCTAATCAGCCACACCCGTCAGCTGGTTCACCTCATGTACATGTACAGTCCACCTCCTCCCAACAGAGGGGTTCTCGTAGGACTTCATCGGGAGGACAGCGATCCACCTCTAGACACACTCCTCCAAATTACATACGTGATGACGAGCACAATGATAATGATGATGATGATGATGATGATGGACCTTTTTAGACATTGACACGTCTTGATATTTTAATAACTTGTACTCTCTAACTACTAAGTTTGTATTGTATTAGCAATATTTGAATCTTTCTACATTTTAGTCAACGAAATATTTGGTGTTTGTTGGATGATCCGTGATCGTTATTTTGGTTTCTATTTGATGATGCATTTGGTGTTGGACGATCCGTGATCGTTATTTTAGGGTATAATTTGATGTTGCATTTGGTATTGGACGATCCGTGATCGTCATCTTGATTGGATACATTGGAATGTTTGGGTTTTTTGATTGCAGGCTGGTTCGGAATGAAAAAAAACCAAATTTACAGATTTCTGGCCGAATTAGCCACGGATTAGCCACGGCCAGGCCCCGTGCAATGTTTGGGTGGCCAACGTTGGCCACGGCTCCCCCCTGTCTAAGAGCCACGGCTAACAAGCCGTGGCCCTGGTTAGCCACGGAAAAAATCCGTGGCTAATCCGTGGCCAATCCGTGGCTAATTCCCTTGGCCATGGATTTTTTGCCAAATCCGTGGCTAAAATCCGTGGCTAAAAGCCTTTTTTCTAGTAGTGTAACCAAGTAATCAAAGAAAAAAATGGGAGTCTTGAATAAAAAGTTAACAACATAAAAATAAAAGAAAGTTAACAAAATAAAAACTCGGTCAAGGGTAATTCTTCACACAACATTTTCATGGATTGATCATCGATTCAAATATAGCTTTTAATTCATGCAATAGATTGCTCATAGTTTTTAGAGAACTCGTCCAACCAAATCTTCCCTTAATAATAGATTAAACATGCAAACATAATAAGTAATCCTTAATTAACGAATAACCCTAGTCAAACGATAGGATTTAACTTAATAACAACATTAAAAACTAGAAAGATCCAATCCTAGGCAAGAAACATACAAACATGGTTCTTTGAAATTAGATTGTGTATTTTCCGTAGTATAATTCAAAAATTTCGACCCAATTGAATTAATCTACTTTCACTTGTGTTGATTCAATCAAACAATTACTGATTTGATTTTACCAACTAGAATTGTGAAGTTTAATTAATTCAACAATGGACCCTAATTGCACAACTAACGAAAAGACATTAAGAGATGGAGTTTTCTCAAAAAAGAACCGAAAAATATACAAATATTGCATAAAAGTAATAGACAAGCAAATTAATTAGATCTCACAATCTTTTAACAAATAGTTGGTTTGAATTACTCCTTGACTGAAGATGGTAGTTTAGCCACGCATGACCATGAATACAACTTCAAATAAAAATATAAAAGTTGAAAATTTCTAAGAAAAACTAATAAGTAGAATCAAAAGTATCTACACAAGGTTTTAGAGCACGTATATATAGCATTCTAACCCTTGATCTAATTCTTAACAGGACTAGAAAACTCTTTAGAAAATCCGAAAAATTATAGGCGAGAAGCGAGTTTGTTTCCAAGTAGAACTCATGCCATAAGTAGATTTTTGCCTTCTATTCACACGTAGGAGACTCTGGCTATAGGACATGATCACACCTTATGCTACGATCATAATTGTTCTCATGTTTAGCCTTCCAACTTCCTTGTACGACATCCCTCTACACTTTTTACTATCTTTAGGCACCTTTTGAACTACTTTTCATCAATTTTCACCTACGACAAATAAAAAATTAATTTGGTGAAATTCTAACCAGTTTAAATCCCATATTTAATCAAAATAAGTGCAAATGCGGTCCAAAACTTGATAAAAATGTCATGTTATCATACTCTATTTCTATACCCGGCCATTAAATCTTTGCCTCTTAGTCAAAATTTCTTACTTCTTAATTGAAATATAAATAGCAAAGAGTCAAAAACATACATTTGAAAAAAGTAATAACAATATAAAATGAAAGGAAACATAATAAGAATGTAGAAATGTAAAAAACGAAACAAAAAATAATAAGGGAGAGAAGTTGTTGCCACACCTTTGTTAGCACATGCTCGACTTAGAGGAAGCTCCTTCAAATATTTGCTTTCTATTGCTTCAATTTACCCTACAACGCACAAATTAAAATTAGAAAAAAAATAAAAGGCAAACATCGATACTTAAAACTTAAGAGAAGTAATAATTTAAAAATAAGGGAAAAGAATAGAGAATTAAAATTGAAAACCTTACCTACAGGTTCTATTGCTTCTTCAAATCAAAATAAGTTATGGGCAAAAAAGATTGGTTCAAATTTTTTTGAAATATTTTATTGAGACTTTGAGAGATGCAAAAAATTTAAATTGAAGTATTTTTTTTATTGGGTATGAAACGTGAGGTCTTTGTTTATACGTAAAAAGAGAGTAGGAAACATGGAGTCTCGTTTAAAACCAAATTATAATCATAGACAAATTCAAGTATTGTAAAAAAAATCATTGGGGATATATTTGGAAAGTCATTAATTTGGTACTATAATTACCAAATTAAGCCCGCAATTTCGAGTTTAACCTTTAAATTACATTATTTAATAAATTTAACATCAATTTAAATGGTCATTTTAATAAAATTGATAAAAAAAATTATCAATTGTTAGGTAAAATAGGCATTTTTTTTTATAATCATATAGATATTTTTGTTTGCATAAATTTCGACAGCCACACCGACGTGGTCGCTTAGGGTTCGAAATCGCTGAATTCGATGAGAAAACAGTGAGTTCAGTGAGCTTTTGTATTTGGGTGCGGACGTGTCAGTGTACAAGAGCACACAAATGAAAGTCTAGATGATATGAAAATGTGATGCGCCTAAACCTTCTATCCGAAAGACGATTGAATCGGAGTAGGCAAATACTACCCTAAGACTTTACTTGCCTACAACTTAATGTAGGACTTAACAATTTAGTACTCTAAAGATCGAAAAAGAGTTAAAAAGCTTAGATTGAAAAGACAATGTATTCAGAGACGATGACTACTCGCTATTTGAAATTTACAAGACTCGACTATAGACACATGCATTGATAACTTGGGACATATCTATGACTAAAATGCATTGAGCAGTTCCTAAGAACTTGAGCTACAAGTCGGCTACATTGATGACTCCGACCATATCTACGTATGGATGTACTCAGAGGCTGTTCACTCAGACGAGCATTGATTGAGTCTGTCTGCACTCATCTTCATACATGCGCTCGATATGAATGTGGAATACCACTCCGTCGCATTAATATCTCATCTCGAAGTGGGCCCAATCCGAGTGAGTGATGGCTACGACCTCGTGACGTTATAGAATGAGTGCATTGATCTTCTCACTTCAAGCCAAATGAGGTATGGCAACAAGCATTCATGCAACAATTTTCTACCTAGTGAACTAAAGCTAATCTTTGTTCATTTAGACTCAAAAATCAGAGAAGTGATGACTTCTTGATTGAGAGAGTTGTTGTGTTGTGTTGATTGATTGATCGTTGGATGATTGATTGATGTCCTTGAAATGGTGAATCCAGCTCCTTTTTATAGGTTTCAAGCTGCAACAGAATCTCTTTATTGAGTTGGCTAGTTTATTCAAACTCTGGCCATTCGAAATGGATGACCGTCCTTGCTTCTAGGTTATGACAGTTATGTTATTTTATTTGAATTTCAAATGTTAAGCAGCGCATGGCCTTTATTTTAGGCATGTTCAATTGTAATTATGCCTTATCTTTAGTTAATCTGTTATTTCCCTTCCAACAACACCTAAAAGTGATGGGTTTGAATTTTTGACTTTATTATTGCTTTTCTATGTTTCTATTTTCTAATTTTTTGCTGATTGGGTCATGGGCCTTTAACACATTCCGGCTCGGACCTCCAACCCGGGCTATTCCGCACACATCGAAGTGACTTGGGCCTTATCAATTCATTTTGACATGACAAAAAGTACCACAATCAACCCACTCCGAATTTATAAAAAAATTATTTTTCAGGCCCAAACAATTTTCTTAAAAGATTTTTTGTTTGTTTTCAATTATCCCTATAATATTTGAAGTCGCAATCAATTCGTGCAGAAATTTACCATAGAACTATCTACTTGTCCCTAACAAAATTAGGTTTTGAGGGGTTAAGAAACAACATCTAGAGTGTAGACATTAACAGCGGGCATAAATTAATTCTTATATAGTAGCTTATAAACGTGGGGCAAGTGCTTTTTTGATAGTAATGACTAATAACAAAGTGATGAATATATTAAATTACAATTAAATAACGAAACGCGTCGTTTAGTCTACCAGAATTTACTTATAATTCCAGTCGCCAAACGGGGTTCGACAGTTCGACTAAATCAAACCGCCTAGCCCCTCTATATATAATACACACATAAACCCCACACACAACCCACACAAAATACAGTTAGCACAAACATAACAGAGCTACAAGTCTACAACACACGTTCACACTTTGACAGCTTGCTCTGCATCTCGTCAATGGCGGCGGCGGAGCCGTATCACGTGGCCGTGGGCGAGGAAGAGGTCTGGAAATGCCCCAAACACCCCTCAAAGCGGCGGCGCAACGGCGTCTGCCCCACCTGCCTCCGCGACCGCCTCGCCGGCCTCTGCCCCCACTGCGCTAACGTCCGCCCCTGTCCCTGCGCCTCCACCACTACCACGCCGTCGTCGTCTTCTCCCTCCTCCTCCGCCTCCTCCTCCGGCCGCGCATCACACCTAATCGACGGCGAGCCCTCCTTCCGCCGGTCCAGATCCGTCGCTTTCCCCTTCCTCCGCTCGGGCTCGCGCCGCGCCACAACGCCGTCGTTTCTGTCGGTTCTGAGCAGGAACAACACCAAGAGAAGCGAACCGGCCCAAGAGACGAACGAGGCTCCTAAAGTTAACAGCAATTGTGTTAACGGTGATGAGAATTTGGAGATTAATGAGAAAATTGAGGACTTCGCGAGGATGATTACGAGGTCGAGGTCCGTGAGCACCGGGACAACGGCGATGGCGTCAGGTTTCCGGCGAGGTTACGTCACTTATCCACCGAAGAAGAGGAAATTTTGGCATTTCCCGAGCCCCATGAAGCTCTTTCGCAGCTCCAAGACCCCCAAGGTTGTCGTTCAAAATTGATCGCCTCTGCGCTGCGCTTCATTTCTTTTTTTTTTTTGTATGCAAATTATTAACTCTTGAAAAAAAGTAAATTAACAATAATTACACGAGGTTAATTTCTGATTTTCTTCTTCTTTTTTTTTTGTTTTTTAAACATGTGTACTTTGTTTGTACGTATAAAAAATGTGAACTTTTCAATGGGAATATGTGCGCTAATATTGGCTAATGTTTGTGTTTAATTCAGTGCTTTATTTTCCAAGTTTGACTAATTTCATTCAATCATATGTTTAGTTTGATTCGTCAGATGCTATTCAGTTTGGGAATACCGCGATTAATATTTTCAACTGATGTAATTATTTTATTTATTTTAATAATTTTAAAGATTATTATATTCAAACCCCAATTGGTGACAGCGCAATTCGATAGCATGTAACAAAGTCCAGTTTAGTGATTGTCTTGTTTTGACTCTAATACCTCAACTTGGAAATGCTACTTTTCTCATACATTGATTTTTGACTTTTTGTTACATTTTATCTTTTTTTTTTTTTTTTAAATTGACTAAACACCATTAAACCCACGATTTCTTGGGGCTCGACTTTAATGCCTGAATAATAGCCGCCATTGTTACATTATTTCTTATAAATGTATTGAATTAAATTTCATAGTTATTAAAATTTTGGTTACACGGTCAATTCGCAAAATTATATGAGTTTTTTGGGTTCAAGTCTCTCTCAAAACGTGTGTTGTGTACTTGTCTCCTTGGAATTTTATTTTGTTACGATAGTTGTATTCAAAAAAAGAAATTATTAATCAAAATATTGGTGTAATAATATTTCTTTCGAAAAGAACAAAAAATAAAAGAAATATGATTAGAGGCTATTATGGTCCGTTCGGATCTTCTATTGCATAATCGTGCTACATCTTCTATTACACTCATCAATAGAAGATGTAGCACGATTATGCAATGCAAGATCCGAGCTGCTATTATGGTACCTAAATAATGCAACACTTAAACCAATGTTGTAAAATTAAAAATATCACGATATTTATTTACGATAATAATTTATAGTGTCTTAATTGAGCATTTTTCTAGAAGTGAATTAAATGAAATATATATTCATAAATTAGAATTTATTTCATAATGACTAATACATCCAATCTGAACATAGTTTACACGTAAAAGCATCCTGTACGTGGCAATAATTGATGGTGATCATTGAGTACATTTTCAATGAAGCAATAAAATCGATTTGGACAATTGAAGCTAATATCTCTAAGGCCGCGTTTATTTTTGAAGATAATGAAGATTTATTATTTTTTTGTATTTATTTTGCAAGTGGGTCGGTTCATGCCATCTAATAAAATTCAGGTTAATGGGTATTTGTACTTGTTAAAATAGACTGCCCAATTTAGAGAGTTTATTTAAACCATCAAATTAACAAGCCTAAACTCACAAATAAACCTCTTCGAGCTAAACAACCGATTAACCCAACTGGAGAAGTAAACAAGCCCTAAAGGGTAGCATCATAACGTTAATTATTACATGAAATCACATTAATCTTAACAATAGTACCAGAAAAATAAGATCAATTATTACATTAGATTTTGTGCTTGTAGAATCAAACAATATTCAAAATCGCACTACAGAAAAAACGCCCGATTCCGGCGGAATTATTCCGGGGGAAATTTTCCCCCGGAATTTCCCCCGGAATTTTCTTTTTTTTTTTTAAAACCGGGGGAAATCCGGGGGAAAATTTCCCCCGGTTTTTTTTTTAATTTTTTAAATTAAAAACCGGGGGAAATTCCGGGGGAAATTTCCCCCGGTTTTTTTCTTGAATTTTTTTTTAAAAAAACCGGGGGAAATTCCGGGGGAAAATTTCCCCCGATTTTTTTTGAATTTTTTTTATTAAAAACCGGGGGAAATTCCAGGGGAAATTTCCCCCGGTTTTTTTTTGAATTTTTTTTTTTAAAAACCGGGGGAAATTCCGGGGGGAAATTTCCCCCGATTTTTTTTTGAGTTTTTTTTAAAAAAACCGGGGGAAATTCCGGGGGAAAATTTCCCCCGGTTTTTTTTTTTGAATTTTTTTTAAAAAAACCAGGGGAAATTCCGGGGGGAAATTTCCCCCGGTTTTTTTTTTTTGAATTTTTTTTAAAAAAACCGGGGGAAATTCCGGGGGAAAATTTCCCCCGGTTTTTTTTTTGAATTTTTTTAATTAAAACCGTACTATTTAGACATATTAAGCAAAACAATAAACAAAGTTGGAATTAGCTCAATGGCAAGGTATTAGTCTTGCATCCAAGAGGTCCCAAGTTCAAGTCCACATAAGAGCAAAATTTTCTTTTTTTTAAAATTAAAACCGGGGGAAATTCCGGGGGAATATTTCCCCCAGTTTTTTTTTGAATTTTTTTTTAAAAAATCGGGGGAAATCCGGGGAAAATTTCCCCCGGTTTTTTTTTAATTTTTTTAATTAAAAAAGTAATATTAATATATAATAGGCAAAACAATAAACAAAGTTGGAAGTAGTTCAATGGCAAAGTATTAGTCTTGTATCCAAGAGGTCCCAAGTTCGAGTTTGTACAAGAGCAAAATATTTTATTTTTTAAATTAAAAACACTATTTGGGAAAATATATTTATATAACATCAATACTATCTTGTCACTATTATTACTTATACTATCTTTTAATTATGTTTAATATATTTATAGGTATACATATGTTTATATTGTATATATATGTTTATGTAGTATATAGAATATATATATATATATATATTTATATAATATCAATAGTATCTTTTAACTATTATTATTTATACTATCTTTTAATTTTATATATAATATACTTATAGGTATACATATGTCTATATAGTATATATATGTTCATATAGTATATAGAATATATATATTTATATAATATCAATAATATCTTTTAACTATTATGATTTATACTATCGTTTAATTATGTATATAATATATTTATAGGTATGCATATGTCTATATAGTATATATATGTTCATATAGTATATAGAATATATATATTTTTATAATATCAATACTATCTTTTAACTATTATTATTTATACTATCTTTTAATTATGTATAGAATATACTTATAGGTATGCATATGTCTATATATTATATATATGTTCATATAGGATATAGAAAATATATTTATATAATATCAATACTATCTTTTAACTATCCTTAATTATATTATCTTTTAATTATGTATATAATATACTTATAGGTATACATATGTCTATATAGTATATAGAATATATATGTTTATATAATATCAATACTATCTTTTAATTATGTATATAATATACTTATCGGTATACATATGTCTATATAGTATACATTTTTTCATATAGGATATAGAAAATATATTTATATAATATCTATACTAGATTTTAATTATGTATAATATATTTATAGGTATACATATGTTTATATAGTATATACTTAACTATTAATATTTATATTTAATTAGTGGAATACATAGTATATATATATATATGTTTACGTAGTATATGGTATACATATGTATATAGTATATATAATATGTTTGTATATAGTGTATGCTTGTATAGTGTATATATAGTATATAGTATATGTTTGTATAGTATATGTTTGTATAGTGTATAGTATATAGTATATGTTTGTATAGTGTATATATATATATGTTTACGTAGTATATATAATATATAAGTTTATATAGTATCAATACTATTAGAAGACAAAACTATTTATAAGAATTAGAAGAATATTTATTGGTATACATATGTTTATATAGTATATATAATACATGTGTTTATATAGTATAAATATTATATTTTAATTATTTATAATACATTTATTTTGTTTTTTAAAATTGAAAGAAAGAATGTTAAAATAAGAATAATCAAATAAATATATAATAAATATAAAACAAGACAAAATAGAACACAACTTCCAGCAATAGCCTGGTGGTAAAGGGTTGGTCATCTAACCTTGAGGTCACGAGTTCGAATTCTATCAATTACAAATATTTGCATATTTTGGGAGTTACTATTCCAGCGGCGGCTGAAGCGGCGGCGGCGGTCCGGCGAGCGGTGGCTGCGGCGGAGGCGGTTCAGGGGGTGTTGGCGGCGGCGGTCCGGCGGGAGGAGGCGGTGGTGGCGGCGGTCCGGCGGGCGGAGGCGGTGGAGGCGGGCTGTGGTGGTGGCGGCTGTCCGGGCAGGCGGCGGTCCGGCGGGCGATGGCGGGGTGGTCCGGCGGAATTTCCCCCGGAATTCCGCCGGACTTCTTTCCGGCGGAAATTTCCGCCGGACTGCTTTCCGGGGGAAATTTCCGCCGGAATTCCGCCGGACCGTCTGTCCGGCGGAACAGTCCGGCGGAAATTTCCGCCGGACTGCTTTCCGGCGGAAAAATCCGCCGGAATTCCGCCGGACTTCCAATCCGGCGGAATTCCGGCAGAAAACGGCAGTCCGGGGCCATTTTTTCCGGCGGACACGATTCCGCCGGATTTCCCCCGGTTTTCCGCCGGATTTAGCGTTTTCCGCCGGATTTCCGCCGGATTTTTCCCCCGGTTTTGGCGTTTTTTCCTGTAGTGTCGCATCAACAAATTATAAGCACAAAACATGAATAAGGAAGAAGAGAACATATCAAGTTATATGTTTTTGGATTACTTAGAAAATTCTTCCCTAAACTGAGGTTTGAATACCATATATACATTCAATGGTTGTAATTTAGCCGTCTGTGTCATGTATTTTATATTAAATAAATAATTATGAAATGAATTATAATCGTATGTGAGGCCCAACTCCTAGTACACACAAGAATTTTAGCTTATACTTCTATACAGTATTGCAATTTATATGATGTGCTCAGCAAATTGCTTTGTGATCGAAACAACAACTACATTTCTGGAGTTTTTTTTTTTCCTAATTAACTTTCTCTATTCTAAATTTGTTGTTTTGAATTTATTTTTAGAATGTCCGAAAAATGAGATTTTATTTCTTTAAATAATTCTTTTCTTTATTTGAAATTATCTTGTCCATGAATCAATTGATCCGACAGTATTAAATTTAAGGGCCAATTACGTCAATAGTTCTAGAGGTACATTATAAGAAAACATAATATTAGTAATAAAATATAAAAGTGGCAATGTGAAAGTGAACACTAATATTTTTATTAAATGACAATATTTTCTATCTTGATACTAATTGAATCTCTTTAGTGTCAATAATTTTTATTTTGTTGCGATATCATTTAACAATAACAATAATTAGTGACACACCTACAGTAACAACTTGGTAATAAAAAAATTGTCATATGATTTTATGGTGAAATCTCATTATTACTAAATTATCACTGTAGGTGTGTCATTAATTATCATTAGTGACAATTTAAATATGATGTTGTCACTAATTGACATTATTTTGTGATAATATGAGCCACAGTTGGTGCTTGTGACAGCAATACCGGGTGGGAGAGTGAGAGAGGGGGAGAACGAATACAACGCAGGGATGGAACTCATCGAAGAGGAGTTAGACAAGCTTGCAATCCGTACAAGATCCATGGACGAACTCAAGAAAGCCAGCCCATACTCGCTGGTATGCACAATTTGGACACATAAGACATATTTGAAAGACAAATTCAAGATGGTGTGGAGACGCATGTGGAAACTTAAAGGCAAATTTACATTCATCGACATGGGGCCGAATCTGTACCTTATTACACTTGAATATGAGGAGGACAAGACAAAGATACTAGAGGGTAGTCCCTGGTTATTCGAAGACCAGATTGTAGTGTTGGAGGACTTCGCACAATATAAGTCCTTAGACGAACTGGATCTGTCCAACACCCCTTACTGGATTAGAATAGGGGACGTGCCAGGCATCTGTGACAAGAATGACATCGCCCAGCGGGTAGGGGACGCGTATGGAGGCCTACTCGGGCTTGAGTTAGCGGGCAACTCCATTAGAATCCGGGTCACTTTAAACTTGAAGAAGAAACTAACAAGAGGGCGCTTCATTGATGTGCCGATCCTTGGCACACAATGGATTTGGTTCCAATATGAGAGATTAGCCGCTTTCTGCCATGAGTGTGGCCGACTAGGTCACCTAGCGAAGAGCTGCTCCGAGAAACAAACAACGACTAACATAGCTGCACGGGCATATGGGGAGTTTATGCACTACGGGACGGGTAAGGGATTCATCCCGAATTCTGTGGAGTTGAGTAACAAAGTGGCGACGGGACATTTTTACACGAGGGGACCGGCAAACAACCGATCCGGTGAACAGCATGAACGTAGTGCTGGTGGTGTGCAAGGAAGGGCGACCACAGAAGGCAAGAGTTTTGCTATTTTGGAAAATGTCGAACCCGATCGCGGCAAGGATTCGGGATCACGTGATTCTAGGAAAGAAATTGAGAAAGATATGAACATATCCGAAGACGCGTCAATCCCGGAGTCTGAATATCCCAATCAAATCATGGCACATAAGATAAATCTATCTTCTTGGGCGGGAGAAGTGAGGACAGATCAGCAAGGACTTGATGACCTGGACCCGGGGACCACAGTGATCCAAGACAGCTTTGCAAACCAGCAGGATTTCATGCTATGTGACATTACAGAGACCCACCTCCCTAACGTCTCTGATATTACAGCAACCCCAGGGCAGGATACCATGGAAACACCCGTGACTTATGTAGCAGAGACGGGAGTAGACCAAGAAGGGAATGCAACAGATGTCGAGACAGCACCACGCCGATTTTTCAAACGCCAAAACAATGTACATGAACGAAAGAGCACATCTCTCCGGGAGGCCAAGAAAGTCGCGCGAAGTAAGGTGCGATCAAGGGAGGACTTCGAGATAGAAGCGGAGAATACGGGGACAAAAAAACCAAAACTGGGCAGGATGAACGCGGAGGTTGGGGGAGAGACCCAACCCCGCGATGCTTAAATGTCGCTTATGGCCTGGAACGGTTGGGGGCTTGGGAACCCTCTTACCGTTCGCCATCTCCGGAAAGTTCTCCGGGAAAAAGGACCCACTATAATATTTATTTTGGAAACAAGGTTAAAATGAACGGATATGATGGCTTTAGGAACGGAATTGGGGTTTGTGGATATTTTCACGGTTGATTGTCAAGCAAACGAAACCGGTAGAGGTGGGGGTGGGCTTATGATGTGCAGCCGCGAACCATTTACAGCGAACCTTATCTTAAAGTCCAGACACCATATCGATGCTTGGATCACTGACCAAAGAACAGGTAAGGGGTGGGGGTGCACGGGCGTCTACGGCCACCCACAATCGCACCGAAGACATGAGATGTGGACGACTCTAAAGGGTCTCAGAACCGGACCTACAACCCCATGGGTCTTAATGGGCGATTTCAACGAGGTCCTCACTAACGAAGAATTATTTAACATGAACCGAAGACCCCGAGTGCAACTGGAAGTGTTTAGGAACTTCCTCAACCACTTCAATCTTTGTGATCTTGGTTTCAAGGGCGCACATTTTACATGGAGTAATAAAAGCCTAGGGGAAGCTCGGAAGGAGGCCAGATTGGATCGGGTGGTTGCCAATACAGAGTGGTTAAATCTCTATCTTGACGCGGGGGTCAGCCACCATCCCATGGCGGTATCTGATCATTTGCTACTTTTACTGCACACGGAAAATTTTTCCCACAAGAGCAGCCGCCGTTTTCGCTTTGAAAAATTCTGGGTTAAGAGAAAAGAGGCCACTGAAATCATTGATCGAGTGTGGGCAAAACCAGCTACTGGAAATGAACTGACCTTCGCTAGGGTGAACAAAAAGCTTGGTGGTTGTGCAGCACAGTTGGGGAAATGGAACCGGGAGACAATAGGAAACTTGGAACAGAAAATCCAAGAAACCTCAACGGAGTTGGAACGGTTAGGATGTGAGCCACCCTCGAGACGACGAGATGAAAACATTCGGGATGCCGAACGGAGGCTGATTTCCCTTCAAGACGATGAAACAAAACTGTGGCATGGCAGCAGCGGTCAAGAGTGAACTGGATGAAGTTTGGCGACAAAAATACAGCTTTTTTTCATCAAGCGGCATCAAAACGAAGACGAAAGAATGTTATTTGGGTGCTAAAAGACCAAAACCACAGGCGAGTGACCGAGCAACAAGATATGGAACAAGTGGCTGTGGACTACTTCTCAAAGCTATTCACAACATCGGGATTGCCCGAACCACTGGAGTTAGGAGAATATCTTCACAGGAGAATTGACGAGGCGGAGAGAAACATCATGATTGAACCTCTAACTCAAGAGGAAGTAGTACGTGCCGTGAAAAATATGCATCCAACAAAGGCCCCGGGACCGGATGGATTTCCAGCTGGGTTTTACCAAAAGTATTGGCCAATAGTGGGGCCTGACATCATCCAGGCGTGTAATCACTTCTTAGAGACAGGCCGAACAGCTGGCTATGACAATTCTCTACTCGGGGTGAACCGTACGACGCTGGTGCTAATACCAAAGAAGGAGGCAGCGGAGGAGATCACTGATTTCCGGCCTATAAGTTTATGTAACGTCTCATACAAAATTATTGCGAAAGTGCTAGCAAACAGACTCCGGGGAATCTTGGGAAGGGTAATCACGGAGAACCAAAGCGCGTTCATTCCTGGCCGACTCATTCATGATAACGCAATCATAGCACATGAGGCTATACACTGCCTCCGGAAAAAGCGAAAAGGGAGATTGGAAGAAGTGGCCATCAAGCTTGATATGTCAAAAGCCTACGATCGAGTGGAATGGGCTTTTCTCTTCGAAGTCATGCATTGCATGAACTTTCATCCAACTTGGATCGAGTGGATTAGGCGGTGTTTAAGTTCGGTTGTCTTCCGGGTATGTATAAATGGATCACTCACTAAAGAATTTCGACCGACAAGGGGATTGCGCCAAGGAGATCCGCTTTCCCCGTACCTATTTCTTTTGTGCTCAGAGGGTTTCTCGGCACTCATTAACCGCGCAACCAACCGAAGGGCGCTTAGGGGGATACGTTTATGTGGGGAGGCTCCAAGGCTTTCCTACCTTTTCTTTGCGGATGACTCGCTGCTGTTCATCCGAGCCACGTAGGAGGAAGTTGCTAATTTGCTGCAAATTTTGGCAGTTTATGAAAGATGGTCAGGGCAGAAAATCAATCTTGAGAAGACTACATTAATCTTTAGCAGCAACACACAAGCGCAGACTCGAGAGATGGTACGGGAACAACTCCAATGCTCGGGAAACCCCATGGAATTTTACCTTGGATTACCTATGGTTTTTGGGCGGTCTAAGAGGCAAGGATTTCGGTTTTTGAGGGACCGAATTTGGCGTGCCACTCAAGGGTGGAAGGGGCACCTTCTCTCGGCAGGTGGAAGAGAAGTGTTGATCAAATCCGTGGTTCAAGCCATCCCGGCATATGCTATGAGCATATATGAGATCCCACGGAATGTCTGTCATGATATAAACTCCATATGTAGCCGATTTTGGTGGGGAGAAAAAGATGGAAAGCGGCGAATGGCTTGGGTGTTGTGGGATAAGCTGTGCTTGCCTAAGGCCGAGGGTGGACTTGGGTTTCGGGATTTCTTCGCTTTCAACCGAGCGCTTCTTGCAAAACAAGCCTGGCGAATTCTGAAATACCCAGACTCACTTTGCAGCCGGTTACTGCTGGGGAGATATGGCAGAGGTTGCTCTTTTCTTGACTGTGTACCCCATCATGGCGATTCGTTTGTATGGAAGAGTATCCTTCGTGGAAAGGAATGCCTCAAACAGGGACTTAAATGGCGCTTAGGGAACGGTGAATCTATTCAGCTAATGCGAGATACTTGGACAACAGGGGCGCTCCAACTGATAAGACCTCTTCCACGAGAGGTGAATGAGAACACCGCGGTTAGTTTCTGTATTGACAGCACAACGGGAGCCTGGAATAAAGAAATGGTGTGCAAGCTCTTTGGGGAAGAAGGATGGCACACAATCCGTGACCTTCGAGTGAGTTTGAGCCACGAGGACCAGGTATATTGGGCGTACGAGACAACTGGTTTCTACACAGTAAAATCTGCATATAGGCTTTTTCATCGGTTGCGGCTCATAATGGGAGACCATACCCCACAGCTTGGCCCTGGGGCGGTTTTCCAAGCTGTGTGGCGCTCCAAGTTGCCGGCAAAACAGAAGATATGGGCATGGAGACTTCTTCAAAGGCGCTTGCCAACACGTGCCAATTTGTGAGAGAGGGGTATAATCAATCAGGATAGGTGCGAATTATGTGGAACGGCTGTCGAAACGGAGGATCATCTCTTTTGTCGCTACCCACTAACTGATGCAGCGTACCCCCCAGACTTTTTTGGCCCAAACGGGATAGCAAGACCGCTCACAGTGATGGAGATGTTTAACCAAGTAACCCGGAAAGAGGATGGGAAAAGGCTTGACGCGCTTATCTTAACGGGATGGCGTATTTGGTGGCTTCGGAACAAATTTTACATGCAAAATGAACTTCCACACTTCATTGAGGTGCCAGGATGGGTGCGATCCTTCTACTTTGAGCACGAGGAAATTTGGCTTGAGATTGGTAAGGGGGATCCCGCAAGTGCACTGGGCGAAGGGTGGAGGCCACCCCCAAGGGGGTATCTAAAGCTTAACGTGGATGCTGGCTTCAGTCGAGCAAATATGAGCGTTGGGCTGGGAGCGGTGGTACGAGATGAGGGTGGACGCTTCATGGGAGCTAGAGGTGTTTGCATCTTTGACAGTGGGGACGTGCTAACGATGGAGTTTAAGGCACTCATCATGGGACTTAACTGGTTGCATGGGAAGGGGGTGCAAAGGGCTGTGGTTGAAGGGGATGCAATGCAAATGATTGAATTTTTGAGACACCCGGAGATGTGCATATCAGCCTATCGAGACCTGGTTGAAGAGAGTGTGGCAATCACAACTAAATTTCAGCACATTACTTTCTCTTTTGCGCGACGTTTAGCGAATCGAGTTGCACATGATATCGCTTCTTTTTCCACTTGTAATTTGTCTACTTTCGAAGCGCGGGGGGGTCACCCTTCGGATTGTATTGAGCTGTCTTTGTACAAAGACATGTTACAAGTTGAGTAATAAATTTCCAGGACTTGGTCTTGTGATTCTTTGATCAAAAAAAAAAAAAAAAATTACTGATAATTTTTTCACCATCATTTGTCATATTGTCACTAATTTTTTTTTTTCTTGTAGTGGTATAGAACAATTACAAATCATTTTCCTGTTCTGAAACTTACAAATACCTCCTCAAGATTTAGAACCTTTTTGTAAACATTAATATAGATGGTCAAAAAATGATTTTCCACAACCATAATGACTTTCCCCCAACCATTTGTCATAATCAAGAGATGCACCTTGTGAAATATGATAGAATTTCTCAATCAAATTTGTGATTCTATCAACCTTCGCGAATTAATTTTACTTTCATACTATCATAACCACCACTGCGCATCACCATCTATAATTCGACATTACTACTACCTTTTTTTTTTATTGAAATTGACTTTGTATATAATTTTTACTTCTTGAACTCATAAAGATCATGTGAATCTTATCTCAAGATCTCATCAAAAATATCGAAAATATAACTTGTAATTATGTTCCACTTAATGAAGAAGGATGTATTTTATAAAACTAATATGATTTGCACCAACACATGTGCTATAAAGTTGTAAAGAACTATGCGCCGTTGGATTCATATTTTAATAAATTTCTGCGAGGATGCCGACGGAGCAGCAGAGAAAAACGATCTGAAAGAATATCTGTGGACGTATAATTTATTTAAGGATAATATTAATATATACTAAATTTTTGTGGAATCACACTAAAATGGCCCTACATCCGACAGAGGATATGAGGTAATATATGGATTTTGATTGAACAATGAAAGCAAATAGTTATTGAAACTGCTCAATAATTAAGGTGGTTAGTTAGTTATTTACGATTGATATAATTTTACAAAGGTTGATATTATTGAACTCTCTCTCTTTTTTTTTTTCTTTTTTAAGCGGTCTATAATAAATTGCTGCAGTAATTGTAATCAAGAAACCAAGTGTTGTTGCATCAATCATCATAATTAAAAATTTAAAATACAACAAATTACTACATTAGTCGTCGCTATATATGAAATACAAAGAAATTAAAAATGAAACAATAATTATCAAATATAAGCAAACGATTATATAATATATTATAGAATTGCAACTAAATAGACTAATATCTTACTATTGGAGCCCTTTATTTTTTGATTGAAGGACCTGTATCTTACTATTAAAATAAGGTCTCAGTTTCAACCAATGTTTTCAAAACCGGACCGGACCGGCCGGTTCGACCGGTTCGACCAGTGACCGGTGGCTGGTCTGGTCCGAACTGCCCCAAAAAACCAGTGGTGACTCGGACCGGTCAAAAACCGGTCGAACCGGTCCCGGTCCGAGAACCGGTTCGGCGGGCTGGACAAATATATATATTTTTTTTCTTGGTCTTTTTTGAACAAAACCTGGTCACTGGTCAGTCCCATTATCCCAGCAGCCGCGTTCTCTCTTCTCTGCCCTCAAACCTCAGTCCCCTCCCTCTGTTTTTTCACAACGAAAAGATCCAGCAGCCCGCCACCCACGACCAGCCGCACCACCTCGCTCCGGACAGCCGCGCAAAGAGATTGTCAAAGAGACAGACTAATCGGACTTACTATTTCTTTCCAGTGGAATGTCAAAGAGACAGACTAATCGGACTTACTACAATAACAGGTAATTTCCAACCTCATGAGATTGTCAGTTGTTTATGTTTACTACTTAAATTGTTAGATGCTAGATTACTATGTGCAATTTGTAAGCCAGGCTTGGAATCTGTTCATGCTATATTCTTTAGCTGATTGCATTGGAGATTGTGATAATTGTACGTTTTTCTTTTACTGAAGGTTGTCTTGAGAATTTCAACAATTCAAGATTTTCTTATTTTGATTCTTTGTTCAACCTAGATCGGGATTAGGATTTCCTCACGTCTCTTGCTCCTCCATGTTACAACTTAAATGAATGGCTTTGTCGCCCACCTGAAACATTTGTTAAAAAATATATTGCACTGTCCTTTATTTTACAAATCAACACTACAAAATTAGGGTGGAGTTTTCCCTGTTTTTTTCCAAGTATAATTTCCTCAAACTAGTAGATTGAATATTCATCATTTGTGCTTTGAGATTTATGAGGCATAGAGAATCCGTTAAGCTGATTGCTTAGAGCCTAAGGAAGTATCTTACAATTCAGATAAAGTGGTGCTAGTCTTCTCTAGATTGCCCATAAAGACTAAATCTACCAATTACATTGGTCAAGATGGGGAAAAAGGATATGGGAGAACATTTTAGTTGGAAATTTTTTAACAGTGCCGATTTATTTATTTTTTATTTTGGACTGCTTAGGAGTCTAGCTTTCCTTTATGTACAAAATTGTGTGATGAAAAGTTATTTCCACTGTCTTTGTAATTTTGCACCTTCTTTTTCTGGTTCTTTGTGAGGGGTGTGGGGTGGGTGTTGATTCATCTTGTTGAAACTTTACCTCAGAATTTTTTTTTTTTTTTTTTTGTGAAACTTTAATGCAATTAAGTCTACTGTGATTTAACTATCTTGGCCCCTGTTTCCAGGAAGAAATTCATATCTTGGACCATTGAGTGGCGGTTTAATTCAACCGATGTTGTGGTGGTCGATCATGGGTGAGGATTTTGGCAAGTAGATTTTCTTGAAGAATTGTTTCTGCATTTTACTTTAATTGGCAAAACTCTTTTACCATTATATGCTCTTTGTGTAATTCGTAATCCTCATGTGAATTCTTTGGCTGCAGTGCAAATGAAAACGCAACTCTCTCATCAGTGACAAGATGTGTTTATCGAATTATCTTGTTCATGGTTATTAGTTAGCTTTTAACTTTGGGATGAATGATGATTTGGATTTTTAAGATGAATGATGAATTGAATTTTTGTTAATTAGTAAGGTAAATTTCTTGCTTGGTGGTTATTATTATTATTGGGTTTTTTTTTCTATATATATATATATATATTTATGTATTTATTATTTTTTTTATATAAAAAATTATTTTAATAATTATTACGTATTTATGACGTCACACCGGTTGAACCGGTGGTCGAACCGGTCGAACCGGTAACCAGTAAGGCCGCCGGTTCGATGTCCGGTCTGGTTTTCAGAACATTGGTTCATATGAATTGGGTTTGAAATGAGTTGGGTACAAAATGAATTCAAGTATATGGGTTCAAGATGGTTTGGATTTGGGTTGGATTGGGTTGAACCCAAGTGGATCCAAATTTCAAAGCAAAAAAATGGGTTAGCTAAGACACGCTCTGCTTCCCATATAAATAATGTGTGCGACTGTGTATACACACACACACATTACCGTTCATACATATGTCACAATATTTAAAAAAGGAAAAACAAATAGTTCTACAGAGCGACTTGATCTTGGAATTATCTTTTGTATTTAATAAAACTCAATTGAGGTGGACAATGTTGAAGTGGACGCAAAATCACTAAGAAATACTCTTACAAAATTGAGATTTAGGCAAAAGTGGGATTCAAATTATCAATTTAAAAATTTATACAACTAAAATTTAAATAATATGAGGACAAAAATCTCAATTTTCCCAATCGAACTTATATATATTAATTATATATACTTACAGATAAGAACTTTAATTTTGTCAGGACAACAAATTTGATAATTTTAATGCTAATAAAATTTGAGTATAGACCCTAAACCAAAACCCACTATTTCATGATAATTTCATGTTCATTATAGTACTGTATTAAAAATTGTCATCACACTTTTTACACAATATTATACATACATATGTGTGTGTGTGTGTGTGTGTGTGTGTGTGTGCAGACATAAAAGTATCCAGTTGTTTGATTTCTTAAATTAATCATTGAAATTACTTAACAATTAAACTAGCCAAAAATTGGTTAACTTGCATGATAATTAATCAAAAGACCCATTCATATATATATATATATATATATATGCGTATACACATACAATATATATGCAATTATGCATCTCAATTTTCAGGTCAGCATTCCTTGACTTTATTGCGTCTAAATGCCAATAGAAAATGTGTTAGTGTTATAATATAATTAACTGATGATAATGAAAGTAATTACAAATTACAAACCCACATATTCCAAATATATTTGAATCCATTTTAAATCTAATATAAATCCAAAATTATCTTAACTCAATTGGAACCAAATCCAACCCAACCCATTATAAATTTTTTAAACCCAACCCAATCCAACCCAAAACCAATTGAATTAGGTTGAACCCATGGGTTTGAGCCCATTTTACCACCCCTAGGTCTCAGACTCTCAATAGGATATAATTGACCTTTGACGGGGACTCGTCATCATATTTGGGATTAGAGTTGTCTGGCCCGCCCCAGGCTGCCCAAGCCCGGTTACTGTAGCTGACCGGCTGGGGCGGGCTCAGAGATTGAGGCTGGGCATGCCGGGATTGATAGGCCTAAACGTTTTTTTTTGCATTTTGTAAAAAATATATTTTCTTTTATATTTTAGGTCCAATTCTATATATTAACTAGTATTTTTTTTCCTTGAACTTATTCAAGTATTTATTACTTTTATATTATAATTTTCAATAATAAAATAAAAATAAACTTTACTATATATATATATATAAACTATAATAACTTTTATTAACTTCAAAATATTGGAGTATACATATAAGAACTAAAAAAAATTACATAATATGTATATTTATATATGATATATGTATATAATATACATAACTAAGTATATATGTACGTGTTACGTATATTTATATCTGATCAGTGATATATATAATATATATAACTAATTATATATACATACATATATATGTAATCCTTTATATGTATATATATGTAATCATTTATTATAGGATTAATTACATCTACACCCCCTACGAATTTACGAAATTCCCACTAGTAGCCCTCTTAAATGAAAAATTACACTTATACCCCCTTTAAAATATTAAAATTACAGATGCACCCCCTTCCGGTAGAGTTCCGGCTAAAAAGTGATGACGTCAGCCAAAAATTTATGTGATCTGACTATTTTACCCTTGGTAATTTTGCAAACTTAGAAGGGGGTTGTATGTAATTTTTAAAGTAGAGAGGGGGTGTATGTGTAATATTTTGTGAAAGTAATTAACCATTACATTTTCAAAATTTTATTGTTGAAAATTTAAAAATGAAATTTTGAAAATCTAAAAATGAACGTTTATGATTGGTTTTTGACTATTAAAGTTGCTCCTCTCTCTCTCTCTCTCTCTCTATATATATATATATATATATATATATATATATAAATATCACTATTATAACTTCATTTGACATGAATTTAGTTTAAAGTATATATACATGTTTTTTCTTTTTCCTAGCTATTCTTATAGGTTGCGTTTGGTATGGATTTATGCGTGGAATTATATGTGTATCCCACCTATAATTATATTTGGTAGATTTTTTTTTAGCCCTTTATAAAGCATAGGTCCAGTTTCTTATTCATCTATTTATGGGATAGCCCATTCCACTATTGGAATGAGATGTGTAATCCACTTGATTTGGATTTGGTTGATAAAAGTTGTAATTTATTGTATTACACTTAAATATATATGATTTGGCTTAAATTAAAAGGTTTTTCGTGATTTACTTCAAATCCATATGAAAAAAAGAATACTACCAAACATAATTTGGAGGATATATCATAGAATAATACTTACAACCAAATATATTAATGCAATGGATTGATAACAAATTTATAGCATATTTATGTAATGATTTTACTATCACACACAATCTTATACTAATACCAAATGCAACCCTAGTGTCTTATGTTGAAATACAAGAAGGATAGATGCCAAAAAAAAAAAAAAAAAAAATCAATTCAACTTGAAAACAAGCATTGTGATAGCAAATACGAATGAAAATCATGGTAATTGTAGTATTATTGTGCAACTCATAGGTACTCCCATTGGTGTCTTCCCTACTTGCATGAAGTCGAAGAGGCTTCAAATGGTGCAACATGAATGAATGAGGTCGTAACATATGGTTGGTAAGAAGTTCTACCCAAAGATACTTATGGGGGCAACATTATGCCAAAGCTTGTGGCGTTTCACCTCATATTGCTTGCTATTTATTTATTTTTTCAAATTGTTGAGTCTATCACTAACTAATTAGTATTATTATTGTAACCTTTTTTGTTAATAATATAGTATTTTTCATATTTTCGTATAGCTTTGGTAAGTTATTTTATATGTATTGTTTTCAATTGTGAATGTATGGTTAGACTTGGATATTAAAAAATGCTTGATTTTTTACACACCTCTGTTGGGAAAACTCTATTACATAACATATAAAAAATATATTTCAGGTTACAAGAATTATATGAAAATAAGAAAAATAAAATATCATTGACAACATATGAAAATAGGAAGGATACAATATTTTTCAACAAATTAAAGCGTATAATAATAATACTAATTAGTTAGCATTAGACTTAGCAATATGATAAAGTAGATAAATATCAAATAATATGATGTTAAGTGCCACATGTTTTGGCACAATTTTGCCCCCATAAACATATTTAGTTGGAGTTTCTCAACAAGTATATGTTACGGCCTTACTCATTCACGTGGCACCATGTGAAGGCTCTTTTTTTTTTTTTCATTCAAGTAGGATAGACACCAATGATAGTACCATGAGTTGAGTAATAATAATACCATATTTATTGTGATTGTCATTCATATTCGCTATCATAATGCTTTGTTGCAAGGCAAATTGATTTTTTTCGCTCTTGTATTTCAACCCTATACATTAGAAGAATGACTAGAATAAGCCACGTGTGTGTAATCTAAACTAAATACATATCAAATAAAGTTGTAATGGTGCATATATATAGATAGCGGGGGGGGGGGGGGGGTGAGACAAGGAGAGAGAGGAGGAACTTTAATAGTCAAAAAACAGTCACAAACGTTCATTTTTAAATTTTCAACAATCAAATTTTGAAAATATAACGGTTAATTACTTTCATAAACAATTACACATACACCCCTCTCTATTTTAAAAATTACATACAACCCCCTTCTAAGTTTGCAAAAATACCAAGGGTAAAATAGTCAAATTATATAAATTTTCAGTTGACGTTATCACCTTTTTGCCGGAACCCTACCGAATGAGGGTGCATCTGTAATTTTAATATTTTAAAGGGGGAGTATGTGTAATTTTTCATCTAAGAGGGCTACTTGTGGGAATTTCGTAAACTCGTGGGGGGTGTAGATGTAATTAACCCTTTATTATATATATCAACATATATAATATACATATATATTAGGGCGAATTACGTTTACCTCCTCTGAGGTATATCCTATTTACAAAAAACACCCCGACCTATGAAAAATTACAATTATCCCCCTGAAATAAGGGGGTAATTACAATTTACACCTAAAAAAAATAAAATTTCAAAATTACCCTTCTGAAAAATTACGATTACCCCCTTGAATTAAGGCGGTAATTACAAATTACACCCCCTTAATTGAAATTACTGTTCTGCCCTCAAGGGGGGTTTTTTTGGTTATATTTTACATATTTAAATTTAAAATTATTATTATTATTATTATAGTTACAATATCTCTTTTCATTTTTTTCCTTTTTATTATTATTATTTTGTATATTAGATTCCACCCTCCTCCCCCTCCCCCTCTCTCTCTCTCCCCCACGCCTCTCCCTTCTCAATGTCTCTCTCCCTCTCGATCTCTCTCTCCACCCCACCCTCTGCGTTCTCAATCTCTCAATCTCTCTATCCTTCTCGATCTCTGCCCCTCCCGCCCCCTCGATCCCTTCTCAGGCGGTGTTGGAAGGCGGACGAGCAGTGGATGACGTAATGGGCAGGCGAAGGCGGTGTGTGTGTTTGTGTGTGCGTGTGAGAGAGAGAGAGAGAGAGAGAGAGAGAGAGAAAGAAGACCTAGGGCTGGAAGAAAGAAAGGGGAAAAAAAAGAAAAATGGGGGGGGGGGAGCAAGAAAAGGAAAATGGGGAACAAAAAGAAATTTTTTGTATTTATAAAAATGAATTATACATAATATGTATTATAATTTTTCGTATTTATAAAAACAATTTTGTAATATTATAAGATTTTTTTTATGTATTTGTATTTATTAAATATAAATTTACATATCATAATTATATAATTTGAAGTATATGTTTATAACTATTTGCATATATTATATAATTGATTTAATTTTTTTAAAAAATATTAAATATGTATAATATAACAAAAAAAACCCCTTGAGGGCAAAATAGTCATTTCAATTTTGGGGGTGTAATTTGTAATTACCCCCTTAATTCAAGGGGGTAATTATAATTTTTTTTAAGGGTAATTTTGAAATTTTATTTTGTTTAGGTGTAAATTGTAATTACCCCATCAATTTAGGGGGGTAATTGTAATTTCGCATAGGTCGGGGTATTTTTTGTACATAAGGTATACCTCAGGGGAGGTAAACGTAATTCGCCCTATATATTAATATATAAAAAATACATTATAAATTAATCCAAGGCTTGGTTTTGGGCTTTCATGGGCTTGGGCCGAGCTGGGTTAGGCTTTCTCTATCAAGCCCAATAGGAGCCCACATCAACATCCTTGGAGCAGCCCAGCCCACCTTTTATTATTCATGGGCCGGGCCACCGGATTCATGGACCGGCCTGGTCCATTTGACATCTTTGTTTGGGATGCCAATAGGCTTTGATTTTACTTGAATTTGTTCCAACTGGCCTTAAATTAAATATTATAAAAAAAATACATGTTTAGGATCTAATTGGTCTTAAATTAATTTTAGGATACTTTAGATCCGACAGACAATTTTGGAACACATAATTTAACAAAATGTAAATTTAAGACAATTCAATTGACCAAAAAAACACAATTTTATCGAAAAAATACCACATCATGAATAGAAAATTGCATATATGGCATCAATTTGGAGATTTTGTAGATGTGGACAATGATGTGGAGTTTTTCTTCTTGTTCTTATTATTCTTTTTTGTGAAAATATTTTGGGTATGTACCCAAAGTCCGCGACAACAATTAACAACTTTCCATGTTAGATTAGGACTCTAATTTGGAAGGCAGCTCTAGGGTTTTTCTGCCCCTTTTTAAGTTCAGATACAGTCCCACATCTGGGATTCGTGTTTTTTGGATAGGGTTTAGAGTTTAGAATAATTCTTTTTCATATTTTTCATCTTTTGGAGATTTTTGGAGACAGAAGAAGGAAGAAACTAAGAGGCGAATGAAGGACAACCGAACGAGGAAAGTTTACATCTGAAATTTCCATCAAATAAGTTTATTTCTTCTCCTTTTATGGATTCTTTTCCAGATTTTGTTCTTGTTCTTAGTTTCATTAGGAACTAATTTAATTGCCAAGTTTAAGGATCGTGTAATTCACCTTTTTCGCTATTCTATGAAAATCCCGTGATTTTGAATCTATTTTTGTATGTTTTTTGTGTGATTCTCGTTTAATGCTTGAATGCTTGGTTAGGGTTTGATCACCTTTAATTAACGAATTTGAGAATGGTTGATGAGGTCGAGACACGATTCACAATTGTAGATTTAATTAGACGAGATCAATTGGTATTAAAGTTGCATGAGAATGAATTTAATATCGATTGAGCCTTAAGGCGGTGTTTAAAATTTATACAAATAGTTTCTAAAGCTGGGATTAATTGAATGAGAATTGGTTAATCTTAGGCTTAGAAGGGATTATATGAGTTGATTCCACGATGCTCGAGAGAGATTGTGGATAGATTTGTTCCTGGCTTCAAACAACCACGAAACCATTCAACTTAGGGATTGGATTGGAATAGGAAATTAGGTGAATGAAACCACCTTGCACTTGCATTTCTCGCTTTGGTTATTTGTTATTATTGTTATTCGTGAGCTGTTTTTAATTTGATATTAGCTTTTATTTGGATAAACAAACCACTCCTCAAATTCGATCAATTTAGCTAAACAAAACGATTCATTTTCATGGGCCAAATCAAAATCCCTCTGGGATTTGACACTCTACTCATTTTGTATTACTTGTACGACTGTGTGCACTTGCGTAGCCCCAACAGGATGAAGTGGAATTATATATAGGTTATATAGAGGGGAAAATGCATCTTTAGGACACAAACTTGGCCTCAAATTGATCATAGGACACTTTAGATCAGATTGACAATTTTGGAACACATTAAAAAATTGCAATTTTAAGACAAATTGACCGAAAAAGTATAATTTTACCAAAAAATACCACATCAACGGAAATTGCATATGTGGCATCAATTTGAGGATTTTTTAGATGTAGACAATGATGTGGAGTTTTCTTTTTCTTTTTTTTTTTGAGGGGCTGAAGTGGAATTTTATATAGATTATATATATACATATTGATTTAGAATGGAACTCCAGATCTGATATTCACTAGGTATTTTCCATCTTACTTGAAGAAGAGGAAGAAGATTAGATAAAGTGAGGGGTTTTAGAGAGAGAATATATATAGATAAGATTCTTGGGTTGATGAGGAAGAAGAAGATGGTGTTGTGTGGTTTGGAAGAGGAGTCGGGGGGGGGGGGGGGGGGCGCAGTAGAAGAAGGAAGTAGATAGAGAGGCGATTCTTACCGTTTTTCCGTTAGGGACGATGGATGGCTCCGACGGCGGGGTCGGTGGACGGTGATGATGATAGTGATGGTGGTACAAGAAAGAAGACAAAGAAAATATAAAAATATATAAAAATACTTATAAAAAATAAAAATTATAGTACACTCATAATTTGGACAAAAATATATAATTTTTTGATTAGGTGCCAAATTAATCCATATCATTCCTGACGTCATATGTCATGTCAAAAAAGAAAAGAAAATCAAAGCCACATTTGCATTTTCCAATGGTCATGTGCATGGCATATGACATTTTCCGGTGAAATCGATCGTAAATTGGCCAAAAATATATAATGACTTTGAAAAATAAAAAATAATATATTATTAATTATTTATATATATTACATACTATTTAATTTTTTTTTCGACTGACATTACATATACAAAGTTATTACTCTTAATAAAAAGTTTCATTAAAGTTCAAATTCGATTCTTTGACGATCACACTATTTGGCCCTATATCCTATTCATTTATTTTGAATTAGAAATGTTCATAATCAAATTTAATCTATTGAACATTAATTAATTAAATATACTAAAATTCGAATTAAAATCCACTCCATTACCGTTCTATTCGTGTGTGTGATTTTTAGATATGAATTAGGAGCTATATAAAATTCAAATATGGCTTTGGGCCGTTTCTTGTCTTCTCTAGAATGATATGTGTTTTTGGGCGCATGGGTTGTCCCTGTGTAAATTCTACTGTAAATTAGGTACAAAATCTTGTCTATTTCATTTCTGTTGAGTAAAGTCATCTCTTTTATTTAATGAACGATCACCTTTCACAAATTAATAATATTTGTTGTGTTGCATAATGACAAAGAAAAGGAGCCCTTGTTATAAATAAAAGTCTAGTGTGGATGTTTAAATAATTAATGTTATAAATAAGAATTTTTGTGGACGACAAAACAATTGATGAATTATTAGTCATTAAAGGGTAATAATTCAAGTAATTTGGTTATTAACCTTATATATATGGGTCTTGATAAAACATTGTAAACACACAAGAAAAATATAAGAAATAAATTACTCTTTCATTTGTCATTTCCTTTGCATATATTTTGTTTAAATTATTTTATAACTCGTCATCATCATGATTAATTTTTATTAGAATGTCCACTACTAGAAAAACACAATTAGCCACGGATTTTTTCCGTGGCTAAAAGTGGCGAGGCTAACCTTGGCCACGTCCATTTAGCCACGGCTGTGATTAGCCACGGTCAAACCGTGGCCAAATTGGCCACTTTTTTCTGAAAATGCCTGAGCCGTGAACCCACGTCCCCCAAGCATATTTTTTTTCATGCTCAAGGAGAGTCGAACACGAGACATCCATGTTGTAATTAGCGCATGTAACCGTTGCACCAAAGGAATTCTTTGGTTATTGAATGGTTTGTTTTATACTTTAAATAAATTTCATTAGTTTTATCAATTTTTGTAATTTAATTTTAGTATTTTTTATAAATTATTAACCAATTATTTTTTTTTAAATTAAAGATATTTATCTTTGACTTTATCCTTCAATATTCAGCTTTTCTTTTTATGACAAATATTTAATAAATTAATATATCAAAAACAAAAATTATAACAAAAATATATTTATGTAATTTATATTTAGATAATAGCAACTTTAATTCGTGATTATTTGCCAATATCTTCGTATATGTGTGGTATTATATATATATATATATATATGTCAAGTATACATATCATATATATATATATCAATATATGTATCTATTTTATATATGTCCAAGTATATCAATATATATATATATATGTCCAAGTATATATAGATAATTTATATTTAGATAATTAAAATATCAAAAACAAAAATTATAACAAAAATTTATTTGTGGTGCAAAAAAATAAAAAAAAATAGCCACAGCCATGTCGTGGCTAATTTTTTTTTCATTTTATTTTATTTTTTTGCACCACAGATAAATTTATATATATATATGTGTGTATTTTCGTGACTAATCTATGGCTATATATATCATAATATATGTATCATGTATATATATATGTTCAAGTATATATATCAATATATGTGTCTATATACATATATGTATCAATATATATATATATATCATATATCTGATATGTATCAATATATCTGTATATATATATGTCCAAGTATATATACCATATATACATGTATCAATATATGCATATGTCAATGTGTATTTCGTATATATTAATATATTATATGTACGTTATAATCCTCTATATATAGTCTATATGATATAACTATATATCTATATATAACACATCTAATATATGTTATAAATGTAGTGTACGTATATATTGATCTAATATATATATCTATATATCTAATCATGATATGTACTATATATATATCAATCATCTATATGAAATAAACATATATCAGTATATTATATATCTAATATATGTTATATACGTACACATATATATCTAATATATATATACATCTAATTATATATAAATAATCATATATATAAGTATATCTAATCTTATATGTATGTAATATATCGAATCATTTATTGTATATATCAATATATATAATATACATATATCACTTAAGTATATGTAAATTAATTATTAAATGAAAAGCTAAAAAAAATACCTGGTTTATTCAACTGAGAGGTTAAGAGTTCAAACCATACCTGGTGCCAAAAAAAATAATTATTTGGCCATGAATTTTTAGCCACGGATTAGTCATGGCTTAGCCACGGTCAGGCCGTGGCTAATCCATGGCTAAAAATTGGCGCTAAATTTCGCGCTAATTTTAGCCACCAAAAACGTATATGTGTGGTATTATATATATATATATATATATATATGTCAAGTGTACATATCATATATATATATATGTATGTCCAAGTATATATATGTATCAATATATATATATATATATATATATGTCCAAGTATATATGTATCAATATATATATATATATATGTCCAAGTATATATAGATAATTTATATTTAGATAATTAAAATATCAAAAACAAAAACTATAACAAAAATTTATTTGTAGTGCAAAAAACCAAAAAAATGAAAAAAAATAAAAAAATTAGCCACGGAATGGCCGTGGCTAATTTTTTTTTTTTTTTTATATTTTTATGCACCACAGATAAATTTGTATATATATATATATTGATACATATATATATATATATATATATCGAAGTATATATGTATCAATATATATATATATATATATTTTTTTTCATGACTAATCCGTGGCTATATATATCAAGCTATATATATCATAATATATGTATCATGTATATATATATATATGTTCAAGTATATATATCAATATATGTGTATATATACATATATGTATCAATATATATATATATATCATATATCTGATATGTATCAATATATGCGTATATATATATGTCCAAGTATATATATCATATATACATGTATCAATATATGGATATGTCAATGTGTATTTCGTATATATTAATATATTATATGTGCGTTATAATCCTCTATATATAGTCTATATGATATAACTATATATCTATATATAACACATCTAATATATGTTATAAATGTAGTGTACGTATATATCGATCTAATATATATATCTATATATCTAATCATGATATGTACTATATATATATCAATCATCTATACGAAATAAACATATATCAGTATATTATATATCTAATATATGTTGTATACGTACACATATATATCTAATATATATATACATCTAATTATATATAAATAATCATATATATAAGTATATCTAATCTTATATGTATGTAATATATCGAATCATTTATTGTATATATCAATATATATAATATACATATATCACTTAAGTATATGTAAATTAATTATTAAATGAAAAGCTAAAGTAGTGTAGTGGTTTAATACTCTAACTTCAACTGAGAGGTTAAGAGTTCAAACCATACCTGGTGCCAAAAAAAAAATTATTTGGCCATGAATTTTGAGCCACGGTCTAGTCGTGGCTAATAGCCACGGATTAGCCATGGCTAATTAGCCACGGCCGGGCCGTGGCTAATCCATGGCTA
The DNA here is from genome assembly GCA_026212405.1 of Petrea volubilis. NCBI lineage: Eukaryota > Viridiplantae > Streptophyta > Magnoliopsida > Lamiales > Verbenaceae > Petrea > Petrea volubilis. The sequence goes on along the minus strand of CM047876.1, from coordinate 18,546,465 downwards.
AAAAATTGCACTAAATTTCACGCTAATTTTAGCCACCAAAAATAGTCACGGATTGGCCGTGGCTAATTTTTTTTTAAATCCGTGGCTATATGCTATTTTTCTAGTAGTAGTCAAATTTTACAAAACTTGCATTTGCAGCCCTTGACATAATAACGGGCGAGAACTACCTATCGTGGGTACTCGATGTCGAAATTCACTTAGATGCTAAAGGTCTTGGGAAAACAATTTTAAAAGAAAATGAACTATTTTTTTTTTTTTTTTGGTAATGAGAGAATGAACTATTTAGCCAAGATAAGGCTAAGACTATCTTTTTTTTTTCTTTGCAACAAAAGATCTACTTGAATTGTATAATATAATTTAAAAGAAATGTATGGTCACCAAAAAACAATAATTTTGTCTAAAGTTTGTTATAATTGGTTGCATTTGAAATTGCAGGATTTCAAATCCGTAAGTGAATATAATTCTACAGTATTTAAAATAGGTTCCCAGTTGAAATTATTTGGAGAAAATATTATTCATGGGGACTTACTGGAGAAAATATTCTCTACATTTCATGCCTCAAATGTATTCTAGCAGCAGCACTATCATGCGAGGGGTTGTAAAAAGTATTATGAATTGATCTCATGCCTTCTTGTGAATGAACAAAATAACGAGCTGCTAATGAGAAACCATGAAATCTGTCCCAATGGATCTGTTCTATTTCCTAAGTTAGTGCATCAATACATGAGGTCGTGGACATAGACGTGGATGTTGTAGGGGACGCTATGATTATTGAAACCATGGTAATTATCATAATAAATATCACAACCCCCAGAAGTGGAATAATGGAGATAAATAAGAGAAAAACGAAAGTGCACAAAATAACCATTCAAAAGTTGTAGAAAATGCATGTTACTAACTCCTTTATTTTCAATTAAATTAATTATAACATTGCTATTACTAATATTATATAAGCTACACACCATTTTATTATTCAAACACTTTAAGAACTTATATTTGAAATACCTTATAAGGTGTAGGAGTTTATAAAATGTACCAAATAAGTTTACCCAAACACCCTTTATATACAAACACTATCACAACCACATGCACCGTTTGCCCTTAAATTGCAAAGAGAGCAACAAACAGAAAATAACAAAAATCAAAATAATTGGACTCTCCCTATAATATGCACAAGAGTAAAACCTCCTCCATAGGTTATCATCTCTCCAAGAGCACTTTAAATTGCAGATTTTCGCACATCTACAGATAATCACAACTCTTGGACTCATCTCCCTCCTCTTTCATCTTCGATTTGATAAAATTGAATTTATAGCTTCCTCTCTTTCTTCGATTGTATCAATTCGCCCAATGTTGGAGTTCCTGACACTTAAACTTCAAGTCTCAGCTGCAAAAAAATTATAGCAGGGTCAGAGTTTTAAATAGAGGAATGCCAAAATTTAACGGTTGCAAATAGCGTATTCTCTCACTAGAAAAAAAAAGGAAAAGAAAAAAATAAAAAAAGAGGCGCTACAAGAAAAAGTGGAATTTTCGGCAGAATTCCGGCAAAAATAGAAATTCTGGTGGAATTGTTTCGCCGAAAAAACCTTCGTCGCTTTAAATAACAATTCAACTAATAATGATTTAATAATAATAATTCAAATAATAAGAATTTATTTAAAATTTTAATTTTTTAATTTTCCTATTTTTGATACTTAAATTTCGTATTTTTTATACTTTTTTGTAATTAAAAAATTAAATATTAAAATTTATGTTTTTTAATTTTCATGTTTTTTATAATTAAATTTCGTATTTTTTTAATATTTTTTATAATCAAAAAAATAAATATTAAAATTTCATATTTTTTTATAATTTTTAAAAATTTTCGGCGGAATTTCGTTTGGCAATTCCTCCGAAAATTTTAAATTTTAATATTTTTTTAATTTTTTTGAATTTTTGGAGGAATTTTCAGCCAAAATTTTAAAATTTAAAATTTTTTGATTTTTTTAAAGGAGATTGCTGCAAATGGGAAGGCATCCTGTGTGATAATCAAACTAATCACGTTATCACACTGGATCTTCAAGGTCCATATTATCTTTTGAGAGGTAAGATTAGCCCATCTTTGCTTGAATTGGCTCATCTCAATCATCGCGATCTCAGTTATAATAATTTTAACGGAAGCTGAATCCCCGACTTCATTGGTTCCCTTGGAAATTTACAGTATCTGAGTTTGCAGATTTCTTATTTTAGTGGCTTGATCCCTCATTCTCTTGGAAACTTATCCATGTTGCGCCATCTTGATCTTAGTGCAAATTCACTTCTTGACACAAATCTTGACTGGCTTTCTTGGATTCGATCATTAGAATATCTCGATCTCAGTTACAATAATCTTCAAGGGAGGATCCCTGATGCCTTGGGGAATTTGATTACTCTTTCTCTTTCTCTTCTATCTCTCTCAAATAATAATCTTGTAGGTAGCATTCCTGATGCATTGTGGAATTTAACAGGCCTTTCTTACCTTGATCTTTCTTATAATCAACTACAAGGTGAGTTTCCTCCACCCTCTGAGACACTCAAACAAGGAAACTTAAGCCTTCCTAATCTTGAAACTTTAGATTTATCATCAAAAAGTTTACGGGACGGTTACCCAATCTTTCGTTATGTTTGTCCTTGAAATGGTTACTGTTAGGGTACAGCATGTTCAATGGCACTTTCCCTAAAACCATTGGGTCCCTCTTCAATCTTGTGACACTGGATCTTAGATCAAATCACTTGGAAGGCCTAATATCTGAAGTCCATTTGTGTAATCTCTCCAATCTTGATGTCTTGGATTTATCTTACAACTCAAATCTCATTGTTAGAATAAGCTCTTCCTGGAATCCTCCCTTTCAGTTGGGTATATTACTACTGGCACAGTGCAATCTTGGGCCATATTTCCCCACATGGCTTAAAAAACATAAACAGCTCGGCAATCTTGACATCTCTAGCGCCAAAATCTCAGACACTATTCCAGATCGGTTCTGGGATAACATCCCAAAGTGTTATTCATTAAATGTGTCAAATAACCAGATTTACGGTGTTCTTCCTAATTTTATATCTTACCTCAAAGTCATCCATGTAGACGTTAGCTCTAACAAGTTAAATGGTTCATTTCCCCTTCTGTCCCCAACAACTGGACACATTGATTGGTCGAGAAACAATTTTTCAGGCACAAGTACTAGTTTCTGCAAAAATGTTGCTTTAAACTTTCTGGATCTTTCAGACAACGCTTTCTCCACAGAGATTTCTCAAGATTGTTTCCTACAATTGACAAGTCTATATTACTTGAAGTTGGCAAACAATAATTTCTCTGGGAAGATGCTAAACTCAGTTGATTGGGCATGTAATGTTTACTCATTGCATCTAAGGAACAATAGTTTCACGAGAGAAATTTCAAGTTCATTAAAGTATTGTCGGAATCTCAGGAGGAAACAAATTTACTGGAAAGACACCAGATTGGCTGGGAGAAAGTATGCCGGAATTGGGTGTTCTAAGCTTGACATCAAACAAGTTTTACGGTAGTTTGCCTTCAAGCTTATGCCATCTAGCACAACTTCAAGTCTTGGACATTTCTATGAATAAGATTTCAGGACCGATACCAAAATGTCTAAAGAACTTCACTTTGTTGAGCTCAGAATTGGATTCCAACGAAATTGAGTATTGATTTAATGAACCGTCGGTGGGGTTGGTGGCTGGGCCTGTGAACTATGATAGTGCTCGTATAATGTGGAAAGGAAAGGAAGCCGAGTCTGTCAATACTCTTAGATTTTTGACATTCATTGATCTTTCAAGCAATAATTTAATTGGAGAAATTCCTCCAGAAGTTACAAGTCTCGTAGGCCTCCTTGCTTTAAATCTTTCAAGAAACAACTTGGTTGGATCCATACCTCATGACATTGGTAATTTGGAACTTTTCAACTTTGTCCAAAAACAACCTTTCAGGCCATATTCCACCCACCCTTTCGCAACTAAGTCACCTTGGAGTCCTGGACTTGTCATTCAATAATCTCTCAGGTAAAATTCCATGGGACTCTCACTTGCAGACTTTTAATGATTCTACATTTATTGGAAATCCTGAATTGTGCGGTCCTCCCCTTGTATCTAAACCTTGTCCGGAAGATGGGTTGCCGAAAACGCCGCCAAAGTTTGCCAACAATCTAGAACATGAGGACATAGTCATATCCATGGGGTTTTATGTCGGCACGGTGTTAGGATTTGTTGCTGCCTTTTGGGGAGTTGTTTTGACTCTATTTCTCAATAAGTGGTTGTATAATAAAGGTTTTCTTTCTTAGTTTGAACCTTGCAATTGTACTACTGTAATTAAAGTTTATTTTAGTTTTTATGTTTATAAGTTTCCAATGAAGCATGTACCTTATTTTTCATAGACAACTAGTTTTTTAACCTGTGCGTTGCACGAGATGATAATTACAAATTAAAAAATAGTATATTTAATTTAAGATATAGTATAGATAATAAAATTTTTCTACAAATATAAGAAATACAAAATGATTAACAAAAAAAATATATTGAATACAACTTAATTATTGCAATAACCAAAACATAAGAATTTAATGCATTAAAAAAATAATTTAATTAACTCATGCTTTGCACGGACGAATTTTTATGTGTAACAAAATTGTGAAAAAGTTTTAATTGAAAAGGTGTATTGATGGACATTAAAGTAAACATAAAAGAATATAAACTATACAAATAAATAGCAAATAATAGTTCATAGCTTCATTTTTAACAAAATGTTCCGAAAGTAATTTATTACAATACATACTCTTGTAGTTTTAAATCACATTTTGAGAATAGATTTCGTAGAATATTTTTTTAAGCAGATAGAACTTATTATTAACTTTAACCACATTTAGAATAATGTAGGAGGAATGCCTTCTACATCATAAATATTATAAGTTTTTAAATAATTTATATATGACTAAATAAAAGTACAATAGTATTGTTGAGAATATATTGGTATATATTAACTTTTAGGAATAGGGATACCCCATCTCTATAGGTATATTAATAACTTCATACTTAAATTGTTAATAATATAAACAGTAACAACAACAACAACAACAATTATCTATTTAAGACACAACAATTGAAAATTTTATAAAACAACTATAAAAGAACGGTTTATAATCACATGACAGGTGAATTTGTGTGCATTATAAGAATAATCTATCACATAAATGAATATTGACTTCATTTTATTATAAGAGATATAAAAGGACAAAAACATATATCAGTTCGTATCGTCTATTGTATAATCGTATTGCATCTTCTATTATGCTCATCAATATACGGCACATGTATTGGTGAGCGGTTGAGATAAGGAAAGAGAATTTTTCATATCATTAATTTTTCTCTTTCCTTATCTCGACCGCTCACCAATATATGTGGCGTGTACTGATGAGTATATTAAAAGATGCAATATGATTATGCAATAGAGAATCCGAGCTGAACATATGTGTTATAAAATTTTGAAAGAGATTTAAATTCAAAAGGTGTATTTATTGACATCAAAGTAAACATAAAAGAGTACAAACCGTGAAAATAAATTGATCGAGAATTAACCATATAATCTTACCTGTTCATTAAATAGAATCATATCCAACGACAATGTATTGCTACTTGATTTAATAAACGCCATCTCACATTCTAGTTCGCACTTCTTATTATTAGTTTTCACTCTATTGGATATAGCTGCCTCAAAAGATGATTGTCAGTGTTCATGCTTGAGAAAATGTACTTAATCATAACAAATATCATATTTAGAATAAACATTTAACTCATCTATCAAATGTGCAAGACTTTTGATAATTCACATTATTGTAATACATACGACACTATTAGTAAAAGAAAAAATAGTTTAGTTAGTTAATTTAATTTAAACTATCATGGCATATTTTTATTTTGGATAAATATTAGATCCTTTTGAGTGATTATAAGTATTCATATACTCACACAAAATAAATCTAAAAAAAATACTATAAATATAGTAAATAATTTATTTTTCTCTTTTCATTTTTTTAAATTTTATATTGAAAATAATCGTGTATTAAAAGTTACTATCCATATTGTACCATATACCTACAAAAGTAAAATTTAAAATTTTTAAAAATATCGTAAATGGGACACTGTAATTTATCATTTAATTTTGTTTTTGAAAAAAATATATAATTTTAAAAGTTATGTAGAAATAAGTGATAGATAATGTAAGTGAAAAACTAAAATGATGGATAAATAATACAAATGAGACATTGTAAATAATAATATCTACATTTGTTCAAAAAAGAGTCAGAAAAAATGTGAAAAATGTATATAATACATTTACTCATGTCAATTAACTACTTATCAAAATAAAATCACGTGCTAAATTAAGATGTACTAGATAATGACATAAAGAATTGATCATTTTTTTTTGTTTGTTGAACTTAAAATTTCATTCACAAACTAATTGATAAATAAATATATTAAAAATTCAATCAATAACAGGATGTGTTTAATTTTCATGTCAATTTCGATGTAATTAGAGCATGAGGATATATTTAAAAAAGTATCATGTAAAAATCAGTGATGAATAATTATAATGATTTAAAGTGAATGATAAATTTTCTAAATAGGACACCATAATAATTTTAAATTATTTTATAAACTATCTTGTTTTAGATTATAATTGTTGGACTCTTTTAAATAATTATAAATAACAATAAACTTACACAAAATCAAATTAAAAACTACTATAAATACTGTGAATAGGATACTATAATTTTGTCATTTATTTTTTAAATTTTATCTAGAAAGAATTATATCACAACGCTATCATAAATATCATACCATATACATACAAAAGTTAGAATCCGAAACTACTACAAAGATTGTAATTAGGACACTATGATTTGTCATTTCAATTTCTTTTTTTATAAAAACATTACATAAAAATAAATGATAGGTAAATATAGCATTTCAATACTAAAGAGAATGGTAAATATTAGAAATAAGACAATTTAAATATAAATTAATTTTGTCCTTTAATTTTAATGAAAATATAACCTGTCTTATTTTAGAATTTGAATAAATATTGAATTCTTTTAGATAACTATTATTAACCATATACACAAACAAATTAAAATTCAAATTATTATAATTTCGTACTTGCAAAAATAGAGCATATTGAGACTGTGCACATGGGCGTACACATGGTGGACAGTCTGAAGGTTTTCGAAATATTATATGTTGATTTTATCAAAAAAATGAGATATGTAGAATATTTTAGATATTGACATAATATATAAGCTACGAAGAATATTTTCACAAATATACAGAATGAGATATTTAAAATGGAGCATCCCTATAAATAAAATTGAATTAATTAATATTGTATAGAGAGAGAAAGAAAAAAAAATTGAAATATGCAATAATTAAATATGGAAAGCAATAATTAAGAAATTGTAACTTATGAAATTTAAATGAGACTAAATATGAAAATATCTTATGTTGTCAAAATGAATAAAACTAACTTATTCACATAAGCAAGATGGCAAAACAGGGACAGCACGCCGTTTCCCTTATATTTGCTAATATTCACCGTGCTTGGCACTAGGAATTAATTTTATTTTATAAAAATAAATATATTGATATCATGTTTTTAATCTAATTTGATATGATCTGAAAAAATATATATTTAATTTGTTTTATATATTTTAAAGAGTTAGTTATTGTTGGACGAAATCATAAATATTTAGTAAAAAAAAAATACAATGTTAGAAATTGCTTTACGATATATTTGTACTTATAGTATGATCCAATCATTTAGACTTTTTGCATAATGATTTACATAATTTATTATAGTTTTCAACAGTAGAATTGGGTTAGGATGTTACATAATTAATTTAAATTATTTTTTGACTTATAATTATTATGTAATTTTAAAGCTAAACATATATTATAATTTATGGGGATATGTAGGGATTGAAAAAACTAAACAAAAATAATCCAATTTGGATAAAAAAAAACACGACAATTTTAGGTTTGAAAAAAGTTGACTATATATATGTAATGTGCATTAGGAGATACTAGAAAAGCATAACAATTAATGTTAATTCATCATCACTTCAAGCTGTCTAAGATTAATCAACAAAAAAAAAAAACCTTCTATTTAACAACTCTCTATGGTTCGATAAGATATATTTATTTACGTCAAACATTTTGATACATAAAATGATATAATAAAAGAAGCACCTCTTGTTACTTAACTACATAATTGAGTTAAAAAATAAACAATAATCTAAATGATATAGATACTAAATGCATTTAATATCAGGAATTACATATTGAAAAGATGAATACAAATTATCCATTGATTTTCAAAACTACTCAATGCATGTAAATTCATCATCACTTCAATCTATTTAAGAACCCCTTCAAATTTCAATAAGCTGCTCTTATCATGAAATAATATGAATACAGAAAAGAAAAATAATAACTTTAATGTTAAAAAAAGAGAATCCAAAAGGAGAAGTGGATATTATGATAATGCCCCATACAATATGTTTTTTGCAACAAAAAGAAAGATGAAAATTTTCAAAAATCAATTTTGTCGAGCATTAGTAATTTCTCAAAATGTGAATTGAAGTATCAGAATCAATTAAAGATCATCCTATGCCTCTGACTACATATTTCGTTGAAATCAAAGAAAAGCTTAATTATGATAAATCAAGCTTAGGGACAAGGGGAAGATTACGTGAGATATTATGGAAGGTAAAAGTTTTAGAATATATAGACTGAAAAGAGAATGTTTTAATGAAAAATTAAGAAAGTAATTAAAGAATAATATATTATAGGAATAACATAAGTAATTGATATTGATTTTGAAGGAATGTTTGGCTTAGTTTACCGAAATCCATATGCACCATTTACGTATTTAATGGTCTTCTAATATGACTCAGTTACATGTATATAATTTAATTGATTATATTTAATATATATCTAATCTAATATATATATATATATATATATATATATAAAATAAAGTCCACCTTATGTGTCCATCCTTGACTTTTGTGGACAATGAGGTGGACAAGTTGTTATTTCACTATTTTGCCATATAAGACATTTTCCATATTTACATTTTCAATCTTTAATTCACATTAAAATCTTTCTATAATTAAAATTATCTAATTCTATTACTTTCGAGCATATTTGTGTTTAACTCCATAAATTACTCTTTATTACTTAGTTATTTTTTAAAACATAATTTGTAATTATATCCATTGGTTAGTTTTTCTATGATTAACTCTTTATCAATTAATGCAAATTTTTAGATTTTGTATTATATATATATATATATATATATATGAAATCTAATCTAACTTAATATATATTTAAAATGAAGTCTACAATATGTGTCAATCCTATGACATCCCGATTTTTATACACGAAATATGTCTAAAAACTATATACTGATTAAAAATTGATTCTTATGATATACGTGCATGATTAGTTATATTTCATATTTCATATGCATATTTTATATGATCCTTATTTTAAATGTGAATTATGTGATGTGATAATTATGTTTCTTATAAACAATTGAATTTATAAGACATATATAAATCAAGAAATATATATATATGTACATACATGTGTTTTCAAGAATTACAACTTATTAATTTATTTGTAATAAAGTCATATGCATAAATATATTTATATTTTGAAAATATACCTATGTAGACATGTAATTTCGAATTTATATGTATATATTATATAATAGGTCATGTTTTTATTATATATATACATATACTTATCCAAAAATGTCATTTTCTCTTACCTCATGTCATTTTCTCCTAATAAATGTTCTTAAATGCTAAGATCTTGATAAAATTATTGATAAACATAACAAATTAGATAACTACAAAAATATCTTATCTTATCGTATCTTATTTTATCCTATCCTATCATATCGTATCTTATCTTATCTAATCTTATTTTATCTTATCTTATCTTATCTTATATGCATTTATTATAAATTGACCTTATAATATAAAAATCCTATTTCTTGCCCTAAACTCTATAAAAAGGGGGCATTGTCTTCATTTTCCCACATACACACAAAATCTCGCCTAAAACACACACACCCACACTCACTCCACTCTCAACACACAAAACACTCTAGCCTGGTTTGGTTGGGCAGATTCCGTGAGAACCAGTGCTTTCATCTCGGGTAGATGGTTGTTTGGTTGGGAAGACAATTATTGATGAATTGTCGGCTAATCTTCACCAAGCCAACCCTAATCATGTGATGTCTTGAGATTTTCATCTTTGGGGGAGAGGTGAGATGAAGATTGGTGTGCTAGGATTGCATCTTGCCCTTTCGTTGAATTTACCAAACTCTCATTGACTGTAGCATGTTATTTGTCTGCTAGACCCTTGGACAGACCCTGAATAAAAATCCCCTTTGTGGAACCCTAATTTTAAGAAGAACAACATTTTGAAGTAGCAGCGCGAGAAGGGTATCCCTTGTGTCAGTGGCTGGAAGCGACGGCGTTTGTGTGGCGATTCCAGCGTCCATTGTCTCATTGTTCTCAGATGAGAAGTTGTTGTTTACCATTTTTGTCAGTCGTTTTTTTCCCTTTTTTTTTATTTTGTTTCCTTGGACTGGGGGACTTGTGTTCTTTGAAAAAAGTAATCCATCGTGTGAATTAGTGTTACAATTAGGGGGCAAGTGTTTGGTTGCTAGATGTTAATTTCTCCGTCGATTTGCTCACGAGAGCACAACGATGTATTGTACTAGGTCGGACCATTTCTTGGGTTTGTTTAAAATAAATATATTTCTACCTCCCCTACCGACATCTTAAATGTGACGGTGTTGTGTTTAGCATTACCAACGGGATTCAAGTTGTTCATTTTTAGTCCACCCAACGTGAAGCAGTCTTGCAAATCTAGTCTCCATTTACACATTCCTCAAAATTTATAGGCGTAAACCTTTGCCCTTTTTAAGTACATGGGGAAACATTTTTTTTTTTTTGTAGTTATTTTTGTTGTATGACTTTTGCGGACTAATATTTGTGTTTCTTGGTTGAGATACGGCTAGTTCAGTCCAAGAACGGTTTCACTATGTATAGCATTGGGTTCTGCAAGTTAACATCATCTAGAATTGGCCTGTATCGATGGATGAGGTGGTGCGTTTAAGTCTCTTGTTGCATTTGTTCATATTGCAGAACACGTTGTTTTTTTTTTTTTGTTATTGAAACACTACACACAACAGAACAACAACTGAACTAATCGAAGCATAAGGGCTCCACGAAGATACAGTCTGATATCGAAGATACGCATTGTGGATGACCATTTGAGCTACCTAACTAAGCTTAATGATGTCAACTGTGTTAATAACTTAAGGATGAATCGTATTGCGTTCGCTAGATTGTCATACTTACTACGATATGTAGGGGGATTGAAATCGGACAAGTATGTTAGTGTCCCTGAGAAAGTTGCAATGTTCCTTTCGATTTTGGCCCATCATAAGAAAAACAGGGTTATCCAAACAAATTTCAAAAGGTTCGAGCACACTATCAGCAAATATTTCAAGGAAACACTAACGTCCATTTTACGCATAAGCTACCTACCGCTAGTCAAACCAATTCCTATTGATGAAAGTGAGACAAATGAGACCTGGAGGCCATTCCACGTATGTATTGTTAACCATGAATTTTTGTACCAACTACGAGGATGATTAGTTTTTTCCTTGATATTGTATTTTATTTTTGAATTGGAAAACACCTTTCCACATCTCGACGATGCTTTACAATAACCTAAAATGATCAGTTTGCTGAATTTATGTGATAGGGCTGCTTGGGTGCTTTAGACGGTATGTTCATCGAAGTCCATGTGCCTTTAAGGGACCAGTTAAGGTACCACAACGCAAAGGTGACCTATCCGTCAATGTCCTCAAGGTCTGCAACAAGGAACTAAATTTTATATATGTGTTAATGGGATGGGAAGGTTTTGCCATGAATAGTCGTGTCCTACGAACGACGCTGACAAAACTAAATAGGTTGAAAGTTCCTGTGGGTAAATGCTTATTCCTTTAACCGAAATGATTGCATAGTGCGTACATCACAAACGTGTATTGCTAGTGTAACTATTTTTTGAAGACATCACTTGGATTGATGTTATATGTGCACTTTAATTAACTAGACTAAAATGTGGAACATAAATGTTACCTGTGGGTGAACACCAGTATTTGCATATGTTGATTCAGGAAAAGCAGTTAACAGGAGCGCTTAAATTTGGGTTGCTTCTGAGTTCATTATCACTGTACATTTACCCATAAGTATGATTACTCTTCCACATTTAATACCTTCTGATGGGTTTCCTAAGTCATTTGTTTGATTCAAATGGTATTGCGTTTACAGGAAACTATTACCTATGCGACTACGGTTACACAAATGCGGAAGGCTTCCTCACGCCTTACCACAAAGTGGCGTGACAGTTCCAATCCACCTCAAAGCCCTCAAGAATTGTTTAACTTGAGGCATAGCCGCGCTAGAAACGTCATCGAATGTTCCTTTAGGTTACTTAAGAAAAGATGGGCCGCGTTGCGTAGTCCAACATTCTACTCCATCAAGATCCAGAATTTCATTATTCTAGCTTGCGCCCTGCTGCACAACTTTATAAGAATAGAGATGGACGTTGACCCTGCTCAAGAGGACTTGTCCGATGAAGAGGACGAACCGGATAATGATCTAGGGGACCAAATTAATACAATAGAGTCTACCCCAGCATGGAGTTATTTTCGCGACATGATGGCCCAAAATGTGTACAATGAGTGGATGACGAATTAGATGTGTGCTATAGGGCGTACACGTTGTGGTGTTAACAAATTATTTGATGTGACGGGGAGCTTTGGGTTATTTTAGATTTGTTGGAACAACAATTTGAATTGTTGCAATCTCCCTACCTGTCAGCATCCTTAATTACCCTATCGTAATGGTTTAAGTTTCCACAGGAACACGAGTTGTGTTTTTCCGCGGTCTGACAATTTCATAAACCAGTTGGCATATGTTTTTTTACTGTGTTTTTGATTAAGTTACTGCTCCTATTGAGTCATCAATACATGATTCATTACTATGTTTGTGGAGAAATTCTACTGGATAACGCAAGATTTCAGAAGTCGATCTCTTCCCTACTTTAAATGACGATTGTTTTCAATCACGATATCTCATTGCCCCCAAAGCATTAGGGCGTACGACTGCTGAATTTTTAATTGCTCATTGTTATGTACACTAATCTGCTAGCATATTCTATTGTTCGTGTATGCAGGGTAATGGAACGTGGGCAATCTTCAGCCTATGATGGTAGGAATAAGCCGAAAGTTGTTCCAATTAGTCGACGATTTTGGTCAAACAAGGAGGAAGAATGTCTGCTAGATGCACTTGAGGACATTCAAGGCCAAGGATGGTGGAATGAGGGGTGTTTCAAAAGGGGATACATGGGACATTTACAAACAATTCTAAATCAGAAACTACCCAGATGTGGATTGAATGAGAAGCATATAAAATCAAAGCTCCAAGTTTGGAAGAAACAACTAGGTGCATGCCAAGGGATTTTGAAATCGTCTGGTGGCACTAGAGCGTATTGGGATCCACAACAGTACATGGTCGTGGCTGAGACAGGACGTAGGATACATATGCTGCGGTATAACTTTAGTTTTATGTATAGTGTTGGATCAGTTCTTCATTTATAATGAATGTGTTGGTTTGGTTATTTTTTGATAAATAACCGTGATATTGAGAACCTGCTGGCTGAAATTTTACGATGGCATTGATCCCTGCTGTGGGTAGTCAGCCATCATTTCATTTCTGTACACCTTTATCTGACATCGCAGAAGTCTCAAGTGGGTTGCAATTTTTATCTTATCGAGTGAATCCCGACGCTAAGTTGATTCGAGACAAAGCACAACCGTATTACGAACGATGGCTTAAGATTTTTGAGAACACACGAGCCACTGGAGAAGAACAAATCGGTGTAAGTAATGCTGCGAATAATGCATTGAATATGGAATCCATCGGGGATAAGGAGCAGCCACATAATGATGATACAGATGGGTTAGGCTCCCAATCATTGCCAGCGGCTGTGGCAAGTGGAGGTTACGAGGAATTCATAGCCACATCTGAGGCTTCGGCTGAAAGAAGCGAAGGTATGTCAGCTAGCAACAATACGGGATCTCAAAAGCGAAAGAATAAATTTGCCAAGAATGATTTAGATGGGCTAGTGGATAAGTGGATGGATCATGCTAGAATTGTACTATCTCAAGTTGCCGGATGGATCTGCGAAAGCGCAGAATAGAATGCTAGGAAGCTAGCCCAAGAGAACAAAGTCAAAGCGGATGTTTACGAAGCCATAGCGGGCATTCCACACCTAACGATGGATCAACAACTGTACATGTGTCACTACTTCATCAACAATGAAGGTGAGCTACTAGCTTTCTCGCGTATGCCCGATGCCACACGTATTCGTTACGTCCAGATAGTCCTCTCGGGTGGTTTCAAAAAAAATTGATGTAAACTTGTGGTCTCGATGCACTAGGACACTTAACTCACCATCCTGTTTCAATTTGGGGGTCTTATCTAGCGAACACTTCTGGGTAATCAATTTTTTTGTAACAGTTTATTTGGATGATTAGTCTTAATTATCCATGTATTTTGAGTGTTGTATTGTGAACGTGGTGCAGTGGACCTGATCACAAGTATTCAAACTATTTCATTCTTGTTGTCTGAGACCTTGTTGATTTTCTCGCACTTGCTAACCGTGTCATGGCTGCTTGGTGCTTTTGAAAATTTAGAATGAGTTTCAATCTACGAATAAGTAATGCGAACCAAGTAAGCAGTTACATCTAGCAAAAATAGCTAACAAAGATTCTAGGATTCTTCAACATCTTGATTTGTACTCGCATATCTTGGGCCAACGATTTTTCCATGATTTGTTATTCATCTTGTTACTATTTTCTTCAAACTTCACAGCCTTTGAATTAGAGAAAAGGCGTACGACATGCAAGTGTGTGGAATATGTACAAATTGAAATAGTAGCATCGCAATGCACAAACTGAAAAGTAATAAACTTCATGCTTGAAAATTTGTCCCTGAGTAGTAGTGCCAAAGCGGATGCATGATACGTCATGTCACTTGGAATTTTTTCATCACGGGTAAACTTGCTCGTCTAAAGCAGCTTTATGACACAATTAATCATAAACGGAATGATAATGAGTCATATATATGTAGTATTTAAGTTTTAAGTCGAAAGCACGATCTGGTCTATATAAGCCTACTCGTAGTAGTACCTCTTCCATTCAAAAAATATTGTTTTCCAAATGAAGACGCCGCCCTCAACCCCAACTGATAACTTATCTCTACCAATAGTGATTTGTTTCAATTAAAAGAAAGAAGGAGTGGAATGGCTAACTTGATCCAGGAGCGCGCTCGAAATTTAACACACGCAAGGCTCTTCTAAGACAATGAATGGACAATTGAAATGGATAAGTGCTTTATCGAGCTTCTTCAATTACATGCTTTGCATGGGGAGAAACTTGCTCTACGAATCCAAACAAGGGTGGTGCGGGAAATAGGTATGACGATCAATGGGGAGTTCATTGTTGCGCCCTGCTGGCACTTTTACTTAGCGCGCACACATTTTTTGAAGTATTGCCACACTGTCTTCAAATATGTGATCTCTCTTTCCAAGTCACATTACAATGCTTTGAACAACAAGGTCGTTGCAACCACTAATATGTGGAACCGAGTTTAGGATATGAGTATGAAAACTAAGAACTGCCAACAAATAACTTATGCTTGTGCAATAATATTGTACACTTCAATTTAAATATAAGTTACTGACGCATTTGCAATATTTCAGATGTTCCCTTTCAGCCTTTGCTACTGGCATGGTGCTAACCCCGACTGACCTGCGTTGCGCGATATTTTCAATTTTCCAGGGAATTGGATGTTCGGTAAAGACATGATTTGAGTAGGGATTGACTGTCTTACCATTTCCAGCTTTCCCTAGAGTATTTTAACCTGTTGGTACGCAACTAAATTACCTGTTGAGGTTGCCGCTGGGTCATCTGAAGACAAATATTCAGTCTTTCTTTAACTTTTGTCTTGAATCTTACTGCCTATGCCTGTACAATTCCCTTAATTCCAAGTACTTTTAGGCAGTAAATGTTAAGCGTGCGCGTGAAACTATTCTACCCTTGTAAGTTTACATACACTCCCACTAACAATTATTCACTTTTCTCAGTGGCTGCCTATTATGATACAACATATTTGTGATGTTTAATATTTTGGTGCTTTTGTTCAACAAACATTTCTACAAAACCAGATATTGATTCAAGAATGTTAACGGATTTTTGACAAATTTCACAGCTTGCCATGGAAAATAAATTAATGCAAGCCTGACAATAAAGTACAGTAACGAATACACAACCCAAGCATTAGTAATTTGTTAATGTAGAGTAAGAAGCAGTAGTTAGCTCGTTAAGGGGAAACACTTGTTAATGCTCAAAAGGGATAGCCAACCATATAGCAATTTAACATCTTCATGCGTAAGGGAACACTTCTACTTTGACCGTACTCTAGATTAACGAGCTCAAATAGCTCGTTAGACGTTTGTATCGCCAGAAGGGCTGACATCATTATGCCCCTCCGCCAGATATCCCCAAAAATTCATAGCTTTACTTTCATCATTGTCACCCCAGTTCACAATGACTTGTTCATGATGTCGGAAGTGGTCCCACCTTTGGGAGGGGGGTTGGTAGTGCTTATACGACCAAGTCATTTGCGGGTTCAAATTGAGGAGAGTGTGGAGTGCTTTCTTCATCCACTTGACCATACCAAAGGGGCTCCGGATACTCTCTATATGCCCGTACCAGATTTGATTCCTACATCATGAAGGAAATCCAGAGATAGTCATTACATACACACACCCGTAATGGCAATTGCCCAACTTAGTAATGTTATGTTGGGTAATAGAACAGGGGATGAAGTAGATGCACTACTTATGCAGATACAGTAGTGATATAAGTCGTCTGGGAATTCGTACGTTCCAGTTACGACATCATAAAAGAAGCCAGATTGTTGTTTCAACTACTTGAAGCATTCATAGCGCTGCCGCAAGCGTCGTAGATGAGAGAATCAATATTGATAATAGAAGGATCCAGGATTGATACCATGCAAACGATGCGCCACCTTACGAATTGAGGCGTTGTTGGGATAACCAACTTCGTAATGGCCATCGATGGCATCGATAGCTAAGACTTCGATGAAATCTATCTCAGTACATCTGGTCTACCTACCATTAATTCCAGAACAACCTGTCCTAAATATTTACCTCGTCATCTACCATCCCATCTAGCAAACTTTCATTGCAAACTCTCTTTGTTACAAGAATATATAATGACCAACTAACCCAAATGGTTCAAGTTGTGTATCACTTGCCAAAACAAATTTATTGAGGTTGTTCATTCACTTGCTGGTTTGTAGGACCAATGCATGCTATCGATAGGACAGATTAGAGATACGTATAAGTTTCTTCATTTGTGAAATGAGGCCATTGTGATTGTTGGGAAAAATTCCAAGATGTAATGATACATAAATTGAACAATGTTGATTTGAAATTATAAGACCATACGATGTAACATATATTGTGCAGTTGCTTGTACACCCATGAAATGTGCTGGTAGGTATTCCAGAGAGTAACAAGTTCAAGAATGGAATATATTCTCCCATATGGCAATACCTGAGGAAACTTGTATAGGAGTCGTGTAGATATAATTGTATTAGTTTACACTCTTCCGCAGGTGAAATTCAAAAATTCTACAGATTTTCTTGTAGCGTGAGGAGAATATCAAATGACGAATCTGGGTTAGGGGACGTACTGATATTCGGGAATATATTCTCTGAGTTGATATATCAAATCATGGTACACCTTACTATCAGAAGTAGCTTCAAAAGAAATGCGTTGAAAGTGTAAGAACAATTAAGAAGGAATTAAACAATGACCAATAAAATCATGTGCACTTACCCTGCCCTCAACTTAATAATTGTTAAATAACTGTTACAAAATATTTATCGTTCGGCCATACAATCCACAATTAAAAGCAGCCTTCTAGCTATATATATTGAACCGACTTGGAGAAACCATACGAAGCCCATTCAGTTGGTCAATAGAGTCTTCTTCTCAGTTTTCGGTCCCTGTGCATGCATATTAGTACTAGTTCTTTGTATACGAAGTTAGACTATCCTTAGAACTTCAGCCTAAATGGTTCCTCGTAACCCACGTCCCCAAGATGTTGTTCTTTACGAAGGGTCTATCATGCGGAACAGCCATGTAGACCATGAGTTTGTACGAAGCTATGCAAATTTAGTGAAGGGAGGTGCGAGTCGATACGCGCATCTGAAACTAACATCATTGGTGCCTCCATAGAGGTAGTGAATAGAAGGTGCTCAGTCAAATTCTCATTGCAGGAGGCTATATTTTGGTTTAGAAACTTGGCGAAACGTTATCATGCTTACGGTTTCACTATAAACGTGCCGAGCATTGTGTATGATCCACGCTGCAATATTATTCACGTATCGGCAGTGCTTTGGGATCTGATCTACGTGGTAAGTTATTCATTTGCGACTGATACCTTCGACTTAAACTTATTATAACCTCACTTTCACCTTTAAGTGATGAAGCCATCCAAGAAAGAGTGTTTGGTCCTGAACATTTGTGCCACACTAGAATGAAAGCAGGCAACTAAAAATGAATCACACTAATTAATCTTTGTCATAGCGTCACCGAATCGCCGAAGTATATATGGTTGTAGGGGAGCCTCAGTGGAAAGGACTACTGAAAATTTTTGGCCCACCTATGTGTGCGAACCGGAAGACTATCTTGAAATTATAACAATTTTGGATGATTTCAATGAGATTGTTAATGCAGTTAACGCTTCAGGATATGACAACTCTCTAGGCGAGCATCACACCTCCAACTCTAGGAGGTCGAACCAATCTCTAGGCTCGACTTTTTGGAATTGCCTTTATCCGATTTATGACGACTTGGGCCAAGACAGCCAAGAGTCTACTGAACGAATGTGCTCTGCACCAATGGAAAACATGTATAATCAACGTAGAGACTTTGAATATGGTCCATTCGCACTGAAAAGGGTTCGCATTGTTCCTAATTTATTGGCACCTGACTCACTAGACACTCATGAGAATGATGATGATGAAGGATATCCATTTGGCCCCCAAGCATCAACGTCGTAGGATCCCAAACATGGAAATCATTGAGCACTATCCGTACAGGGAACATATGAATGAAGTATCCGCTTGTTACATTGTTTATCGAATGTGCAGTGCTACGTTTATGTTTCTCTTGTTATTGTCCTTTTACGTACACCGTGTGGTGGGTCGTAGCGGGCTAGGTATCATTATTTGCTTTCCCTTAAATGTGTCTTCATGCTATGTGTTATCATCTAAACTTAGGTTGGTAATCAAGGTTGCAGTGCTTTTTTTTTCTCCACTGCACTTTCGAGCGTAGGGTCATTTGTTACGTAGTTGACCATGCATTGGCACTACCTGCACCCGTTTGCCAATTTTTTTAGTTAGTGTACTTTAATATTTTGTATTGTCTTCTTTGGGTATTTCAATCGAATGAGCACTTGTGCATGTTTCAGTGTTCGTAAACACGAATATGTTGCCTGAATTGTTTTACACATGTCAAGCACCTAACAAAGGTATACTGTGTTATCCGCGGAGGTATTAACCTCCCATCTACTGCGAATATTGGTTCTTCCTTGTTATGCATACAATTGTAAATGAACATCGATCAACAACAATGGACTATGCAAACTTGTTGACAATGACGACTAAAATAATGCACTTCACACATAAATTAGTCAGCCATATTGCTGGATGATGTGCTCAGGCTCCACCAGAAGCTCTGTATGTGTAACATACATAGCAACACTAACAATAATTCAACCATATCACAAAATACAACATAATTATCATCTTACGTAACTCTCATATGTTCTATAAGACATAACACTGATGACAGTAAGTTGGGGTTACAATGTAATAATAGTTTTGAATGGCCTCTTCTCATGTTAATGTTACATGCTTTTGCAAACAACTGCTAGCCCATCGGCCATCCCCCACCGATGAATTTGAATACAACCCACACCTAGGAAAGTGAGGAAGTTACCTACTCGGAGGTAAACATTTTGAAGCTACATAATGTTAATATTCAATTGTTCAAGAATGAATCTTAACTCAAGGCGGGATGATAAATGCTGTCCAGAGGAAGGACCACCATTAAACATGCGCGCCGGATCTAAAAGAGGGTTGTGCTTCGCATTTCCAAACAGAAGCTCAATTACCATTTGTTCCTCATATTTCGTCATTCTCGCATTGCAACTTACGTTGGCAGTTCAGTCCAACACGACTGGGGGACGACGTTTCTTGGGTGCATTTTCGTAGTCACAGAGACCTACCATATCAGACCGACTAATCAAAACCACACGAGCTCCATCCGTGTAGATGACTCACCATCATGAGATGCATTACATGACTGCCGGCTACCGTCTTAACAACAAATGAGCAAAAGTCACTAATTAACACAATATCCCCAACACCTACCAAAAAAATAAAATGGAATACAAACAAAGTTTTCAATGTCTTTCGCACAACACTTTCGCTATTCTTTATTTTTTCTTTGAAATAGAAAAAGGCTTTACAATTTCATAATCCATCAAAAAAAAAAATTATTTTATGCTAACCCGGGGAAAACATGTTCTCGTCTGATACGGAATCACTCGGGGGATTAACGAGTAAGTGTGAGAGCCTGATGAAATCAAACATTTGTTGTAAGTGTAGATCATACACGACCGCACGCTTATATGGACAAAAAATTAGGGAATGACCCACCAAACTACATCGTATGTAGAAGAAATACCTGGACCACGTAATTGGTTGTATTTCGGTACGTGTGTCGAACCCCAAATGATCCGACGTTTGTCAGGGCTGCTGTGTAAAAGCAAGGGCACCAATTCGGAATCCCTAAATTGAAACCTTAATCAACGACAATTCTGTTTCATAAACAAGACTTTATTATGTGTTGTGTTTTTGTTGCCCACCTCTTACTAAAAATAAATTGTCACCAGGAATAAAGACCAAGGGCAATAGGGTCATTTCAAAATAAAATCTGCAATAATTTACAAACATCTTCACAACCGAACAAGGGTCTCTGTAATCTCTACTCAATGGGAAACTCCCCAAAGTACACAACTAAACGAGGCTTTCAAAGTACGGTAATCTTGTCTAATTTACAAACTCAAGACCGCCAAAGACTACTTAATCTCACCAACTAAATGAACCATCTATTTATAGCATATCTTCCATACATATTGTGACGGCCCGAAACCATTGGCTAGTTATGGGAATATGCTATGAATACTTTTATTATAGAAAGTAAATTTTTTTTTTCTAAAAGTCTTTTATTACATAGCAAAACACCAAGTACATAATAAGAGTCCTAAATACATGATACAATTACAAAGCCTCGTCTATGACTTCTCCTAGCCAAAAGCTTCAAATCGTCCCTCGCTATCCTCCTCCTTGATACCTTCGTTCTCATGTCGGGCTAAAACATTAAATATTAACAACGTCAACAATCACGTTGAGTAGCAATTTTACTTAACACATAAGGTGCGCGTGTGTGACTTGAACGTGCATATGTTCACATACTTGCATCAATATAAACCATATAAAATTTCAAATTCATAAGGTTCATAAATTGCACACTTTTCTACCATTTTCCACCTCGACGGGCGGCTACCGTATCTCGCCGTGCCGTAATTCAATTCCAACCAATACTCCCACCCAACCAAACACTCCAGTGGTCATATCCCGGGCATATGCTGATTTTCTACGATCCACTTCAGTACACGGAACACTCCGTCCATGCAAGGTGGGGGATTAGGCAACGATGGATGGCGAGAACGTTTAAGACCGGCAAGCCCGTTGCCGCCCGGCCGAACTCAGCCCCATCCACCCCTATCACTTTTTGGGCCCATATACACACAATTTCCAGTATAATCAGTACAATTCCCAGCACAATACACACTGATTTTCAGCACGTTGCACAAAATTTCAGCATAGAACATAATTTTCAGCTTGCATGTTTCAGGTTGCGAATATAATTTTCAGTTTGCGAAACACTCGAATTTCAGCTTAAAACATACTGAAATTACACACTGTAATTTCCAGCCTTTCAAAAATAAATTTTCAGTTTGTAAAATTCAAAATTCCAGCCTTGAAAAACAAGATTTTCAGCTGCTGGAACAGTAATTCCAGTTTTGAGGGCAGAATTTCCAGCTTTGAAAACAACTCCAATTTTCAGTTTTAAACACTGAATTTGCAACTTCTAACACATGAATAAAACCCTAAACACATAAATAAACCCTAGACAAGCATAAATCCTAATTTTTCAGCACATAAATCGAGCAGAAATGCCCAAATTTCCAGCACAATTGTTCATGAACATACAACCCGCATTTAGCTAAATTGTCGTGAAATCCTTTCGGACTAAGATAGTAACCAACTTGTGGTTACATCCCATGTCCTAATAGGAGAATAATAAGTTAACACTATAAGAAAACTAGCTCATGTATTAAGAGAAATCACTACCTTGTATCAAATATGAAGTATTCACTTCTTTAAGGTATAATATCTATGAATTAAAGTAGAACCTTTACTTATGATATTAAGTAAGGTCCCTACTTTAATTAAATATTCTTCTACCTTTTTCAAGAGGCTTTTATGGGGTTATAAGTATGTAAAATGAAGGGTTTATGTATATATATATGTGGGTAGAAGATTTACTATAAATATGAAGTGTTTTGTGTGTTTAGGGTAAGGTGAGTGTGAGTGGGGTGTTTTAGGCGAGATTTTGTGTGTGTGGATGTGTTTGTGTGTGTTATGTGATGAAAAATGAAGTGATAAATCCCCATTTTATCCCCTATTTATAGTAGTTGTGCTTAAGAAATAAGATTATTAAATAATTAAGTCATTTTCTAATTATTGTTATCTTTCCACCTAAGGTTACAACTAAGGGTTATAATAAATGAAATCTTCCAACTCAATGCACAACTCAATACCTAATTATAGCTTAAGTGTGAGTCTAAATGCACACTTCATAATCTAGTTAATCTAAGCCTTACATGTATAAACATATCTAGAAGAATTCTTACATATGTGAATATTCATTTAATGCAAGGAGAATTGGGGAGCAATTAATAATATACACCATATATTTATATTATACATATATATACATAAAACTTCGTTCACCCCCTCCTCTTTTTATATTTTTAAGATATTTTTACACAAAATATAATTTTTCCAATGTTTATGATGAAAAATGCCTAAAGAAATGAAAATATAATCTTATACCTTTATGTATCTGAATTTTCTTTAAAATATATACATATAAAGTGTAAGATATTTATATATATATGAATCATAGTCTTATGACCTAGTATTTAAAAAAATAATTTTCAAAATAATTATTATAGTGTGAAATGACACATTTTAGTGAAAATGGCAATATCAAGAAAAATAATCTAACCCTTATTTATATAACTATATAAATTCATGCATATGCATATATATATATATATGTATGTATGTGTGTGTGTTTGAATTTTATGCATTTTGTAATTACTAAATGAAGTAGAAAATAATTCCTATAATTATGGGTTTTGTAAATAAAAATAGGTATCTATTGCAAGGTATTTATTGCAATAGAAATTAATCATATAACATTTAAATAATACATATTTAAGCATCAATTAGTGCGTATATATATATATATATATATATCTACATCATCTAAAATACAAAATGACCTAGGATATACATATAATTTCGAAAACATACATATTTATATTTACATATACTTTAACATATAAAAATACTATATATATAATTTCATTACAAATAATACCTATTATTATAACTTTGAAAAATGTATGTATAGAATTATATATGTATATATTGATTTATATGCATATACGTCGAATCCAATGGTTGGTATGCAAACATAATAGTTATCACACATTTCACATATAAGATAATAAAACATTAATTTAATCACATAGTTCACATATAAACTAATAATCACATAAAACACTAAATAATTTAATCATATAATTAACTTTTGACACACCTAGAAATACCGGGTTATTACATCCTCCCCTCCTTAAAAGGAATTTCGTCCCCGAAATTCATTCTTAAGTATTGGAACGTTATGCTTCTCTGGTAGGTAGAAGGTAATGCCAACTTATATACTACCTTTCCTGTTCTTCCAAATATTTTAGAAGAACTGCCATAACTTGGTTTAAGCTTTTCATTTGTGTCCCAAATCTTAATACTCCTTTTCCTAATTCCAATTCCAAATCTTCTTGTCTCTTATCTATGTAATTCTTTTAACGGCTTTGTGTTTTTGTCATTTGCTTTCAAGCTACTTTGGTAACTTTGGTGATTTCCCATACTAACTTTGGGCTTTGCTTTTGCCAACTTCATTCCAACATATTGTGGATCTATATCTTTGTTTATAAAGTTCTTCGAATGGGTCATGCCAAATATAGGTTGATAATTATTGTTATAGGAAAATTCGGCTAGTGAGTGGTGTCGATTATCAACTGAAGCATATCCTCAAGGGTTTGTATAATTCTTTCTATTTGTCTACTAGTTTGAGGTTGGAAAGAGGTGCTAACATTCAACTTAGTGGTCAAAACACTTTGTAAGCCTTGCCAAATTTAGAACAAATCGTCGGTTTCTATCTAAGACTTATGCTAACCGAGACACCATGAAATCCAACTATGTCGTGTTTATAATTTCTGCCAATCTAAATCACACAACGAGGTGGGAACTTTTATAAATCTATCCACAACTATTGATATTGCATTGTTGCCTTGCTAAGTTCAAAGTAGTCCTATAACGAATCCTTGGTGATATGTTCAAGTTTTACTCAAATGTTAGTAAGGGTTGTGATAGTTAAATAAAAATGTATACGGCAAAACTGAAAACAATTTTTTTTGCAATTAATATGAACAAAAAATCAAAAATTGGAAGAAGCGAGCTATAAATGTAGTGGTATTTGCGAAATAGTTGTCAGCATTTTCATATCAAATACTATTTAGAAATATACATGAAGAATTTTACTAGAGATCAAGAATAACTCATCAATCTTCAAGGCTTGTTTCGAAAGATTTTCATGTTTGGAGTTTAGAAGTGAGAATGGAATAAAAGACTGAGAATATGTAGAAGTTTGAATAACATCTTTGTCGATTCAAGTGTCAAATATTGATTGGCG
This sequence comes from Petrea volubilis, assembly GCA_026212405.1. Classification (NCBI taxonomy): domain Eukaryota; kingdom Viridiplantae; phylum Streptophyta; class Magnoliopsida; order Lamiales; family Verbenaceae; genus Petrea; species Petrea volubilis. Next base: position 18,521,022 of record CM047876.1, on the reverse strand, counting down.
TAAATTGCAAAGATTTCAAGCGTTTACTAAGAGGAAAAGTAATTTGGAAATTTCCTATATCACAAACTTTTCAAGAAAGAGATGAAAGAGCTGTTGATTGAGAAATCTTTCAAGAGTGCCTCAAAAGAGAATGATTACGAAGACAATAGCCGCCACTGAAGTTGTTGTTTTTAAAAGGAGGTCAACGGCAACATTGGCCTTTTCTTTCTTTTAAATCAAACAACGAATATTGGTGGTAAAAGATATCCCGAATAAATATCGATATTGTGAATATATATATCGGGGTAAAAATAGTATGTAACAATCAAACTTATAGTTTTAGAGACAATTCACAAAGAGAATATAGGTCTCAAAGGTTCGATTAACAAGTAAAAAGGGGTTTCCGAACAAAATGAATTGTAGAGATCTTTTGAATAAGTGATAATGAGAACATACGAAAAGAATTAGCTAAGAAACATAACTTATCACAAGAGAATCGCCATTTAACTATTACACACTTCGCCTAAACTAGAAACTATACTTAAAGCTCTACTATATATCTTTATTCTATTCCATAATTGCTCTTATTTTATTATTTCTACTAAAATTGCCCCTCGTATTCTCACTTGGTAATAACCTAATTTCAAATCCAGTTTAGAATATACTTAAACTTTGTGTACATAATCAAATAACTCATAAGTACTGGGTAGTGGTTACTTCTAAATCATATGACAAATATCAGGTTGAACCTCTAGTCTAGAAAAGAAATTAGATACTATAGAGCTAAGATCGATTAATATTCAAACTAAATGATGGCAAACTGAAAGCCTACCTTTAACGACTGTAAGTTTATTTTGTTACCTTGCACATCCATCCCCCAGCTTTGAGGTATCCTCCGGAGTTCCTTTTTCTTTGGCCACCCTGGGATTGTGGTATCACACAGTGTCTTAATTTATCAATTGCTCCATTGTACTTTTCAATTCTCAATACAATTTCTACTACCTATCTTAGATTTCGAGCCTTAGATCACCACAAACTTCCAAATCGTTTTTCCTCAATTTCAATAAAGTACCTAGCTTCTACATTTCCCAAATATCAAGGTCCCTATTTTAGTACTAATTATCCCTTTCTCAGTATTTATTTTATCAAAAGATGCATTTTCGCAAAATATAATTCAACCTAATACGAAATCCAATAGATGCACTAGAGGTTTTAGCATACTTACATTGACTAATATCGGTTGTTGGGCGTTGTGACTCTAAAGATGATTCCTATAGGTGCAAGAGGTGGATTTCACACACATAGAACTCAAGTCATATAATTCTATCCGCAGTCATTTGAGGCTATTACCCAAGAAAATTCGCCTTATACTCTAATTTGTCAAGTATTCGCCATTTAGGGGAACAAAGTATGGACTGGTCGGCCGCCCCAGCCATACTCGCCACCCCGCATGTCAAATACCACCCACGGAAATTCATCCCTAATTAGCCTTCTCGGACCTAGCCTATCTCCAATCTAATCCGAAATCTCACGCCGAGGATCCTTACCCAGCACAGCTTAGGCTTAAACCCAAAATATATTTCAATCGAATACGAAATCCAATAGATACACTAGAAGTTTTGTAGCAAAAGTCACACATACTATTACCTACTGTCAGGCGTTAGGACTCTAGAGGTGACTCCTGTGGGTTCAAGAGGTGTCTCGCGCGCACGTAGCACTTTGCCCTGCAGGCTTAACATTTTGCCTCGTGGGCTCAGTATATAACAATTTGGCCTAGTAGGCTCAATATATAACAATTTGGCCTCATGGGCTCAATGCTTATCAATATGCTCCACAGGCTCAAGCGGTGGCTCCCGTACATGTAGTACTTTGCCCCACAGAGCACTTAGCTCCCGATTTTCCGGCTGGCAACCTGCTCTGATACCACCTGTGACGACCCGAAACCATTGGCTAGTTATGGGAATATGCTACGAATACTTTTATTATAGAAAGTAAATTTTTTTTTTATCTAAAAGTCTTTTATTACATAGCAAAACACCAAGTACATAATAAGAGTCCTAAATACATGATACAATTACAAAGACTCGTCTATGACTTCTCCTAACCAAAAGCTTCAAATCATCCCTCGCTATCCTCCTCCTTGATACCTTCGTTCTCATGTCGGGCTAAAACATTAAATATTAACAACGTCAACAATCACGTTGAGCAGCAATTTCACTTAACACATAAGGTGCGCGTGTGTGACTTGAACGTGCATATGTTCACATACTTGCATCAATATAAACCATATAAAATTTCAAATTCATAAGGTTCATAAATTGCACACTTTTCTACCATTTTCCACCTCGACGGGCGGCTACCTTATCTCGCCGTGCCATAATTCAATTCCAACCAATACTCCCACCCAACCAAACACTCCAGTGGTCATATCCCGGGCATATGCCGATTTCCTACGATCCACTTCAGTACATGGAACACTCCGTCCATGCAAGGTGGGATTAGGCAACAATGGATGGCGAGAACGTTTAAGACCGGCAAGCCCGTTGCCGCCCAGCCGAACTCAGCCCCATCCACCCCTATCACTTTTTGGGCCCATATACACACAATTTCCAGTATAATCAGTACAATTCCCAGCACAATACACACTGATTTTCAGCACGTTGCACAAAATTTCAGCATAGAACATAATTTTCAGCTTGCATGTTTCAGGTTGCGAATATAATTTTCAGTTTGCTAAACACTCGAATTTCAGCTTAAAAAATACTGAAATTACACACTGTAATTTCCAGCCTTTCAAAAATAAATTTTCAGTTTGTAAAATTCGAAATTCCAGCCTTGAAAAACAAGATTTTCAGCTGCTGGAACAGTAATTCCAGTTTTGAGGGCAGAATTTCTAGCTTTGAAAACAACTCCAATTTTCAGTTTTAAACACTGAATTTGCAACTTTTAACACATGAATAAAACCCTAAACACATATATAAACCCTAGACAAGCATAAATCCTAATTTTCCAGCACATAAATCAAGCAGAAATGCCCAAATTTCCAGCACAATTGTTAATGAACATACAACCTGCATTTAGCTAAATTGTCGTGAAATCCTTTCGGACTAAGATAGTAACCAACTTGTGGTTACATCCCATGTCCTAATAGGAGAATAATAAGTTAACACTATAAGAAAACTAGCTCATGTATTAAGAGAAATCACTACCTTGTATCAAATATGAAGTATTCACTTCTTTAAGGTATAATATCTATGAATTAAAGTAGAACCTTTACTTATGATATTAAGTAAGGTCCCTACTTTAATTAAATATTCTTCTACCTTTTTCAAGAGGCTTTTATGGGGTTATAAGTATGTAAAATGAAGGGTTTATGTATATATATATGTGGGTAGAAGATTTACTATAAATATGAAGTGTTTTGTGTGTTTAGGGTAAGGTGAGTGTGAGTGGGGTGTTTTAGGCGAGATTTTGTGTGTGTGGATGTGTTTGTGTGTGTTATGTGATGAAAAATGAAGTGATAAATCCCCATTTTATCCCCTATTTATAGTAGTTGTGCTTAAGAAATAAGATTATTAAATAATTAAGTCATTTTCTAATTATTGTTATCTTTCCACCTAAGGTTACAACTAAGGGTTATAATAAATGAAATCTTCCAACTCAAAGCCCAACTCAATACCTAATTATAGCTTAAGTGTGAGTCTAAATGCACACTTCATAATCTAGTTTAATCTAAGCCTTACATGTATAAACATATCTAGAAGAATTCTTACATATGTGAATATTCATTTAATGCAAGGAGAATTGGGGAGCAAGTAATAATATACACCATATATTTATATTATACATATATATACATAAAATTTCGTTCACCCCCTCCTCTTTTTATATTTTTAAGATATTTGTACACAAAATATAATTTTTCCAATGTTTATGACGAAAAATGCCTAAAGAAATGAAAATATAATCTTATACATTTATGTATATGAATTTTCTTTAAAATATATACATATAAAGTGTAAGATATTTATATATATATGAATTATAGTCTTATGACCTAGTATTTAAAAAAATAATTTTCAAAATAATTATTATAGTGTGAAATGACACATTTTAGTGAAAATGGCAATATCAAGAAAAATAATCTAACCCTTATTTATATAACTATATAAATTCATGTATATGCATATATATATATGTATGTATGTGTGTGTGTTTGAATTTTATGCATTTTGTAATTACTAAATGAAGTAGAAAATAATTCCTATAATTATGGGTTTTGTAAATAAAAATAGGTATCTATTGCAAGGTATTTATTGCAATAGAAATTAATCATATAACATTTAAATAATACATATTTAAGCATCAATTAGTGCGTATATATATATATATATATCTACATCATCTAAAATACAAAATGACCTAGGATATACATATAATTTCGAAAACATACATATTTATATTTACATATACTTTAACATATAAAAATACTATATATATAACTTCATTACAAATAATACCTATTATTATAACTTTGAAAAATGTATGTATAGAATTATATATGTATATATTGATTTATATGCATATACGTCGAATCCAATGGTTGGTATGCAAACATAATAGTTATCACACATTTCACATATAAGATAATAAAACATTAATTTAATCACATAGTTCACATATAAACTAATAATCACATAAAACACTAAATAATTTAATCATATAATTAACTTTTGACACACCTAGAAATACCGGGTTATTACACACATATATATATATAAACCCTTCTTTTTTCTTACATAAATACCTATTAGCCATCTATATATCCCCTTATTTCCCTCAAACACTTTTGAGAAGATAGAAACCTTGCTTAATCCCATAAGTAGGAGTGTTATTTATGTTCACCTTGAGTAAAAGTTCTTGCTTAGGCATGCTTCAATGCTCATGAGTAAAAGTTCTTGCCAAGCATGCTTCAATGCTCTTGGTTTAGTAGCTTGTCTATGTTTGAAGTGATTTTCATAAGTTGTTATTTCATGATTAACTTAGACATAATTCTTATGTTACTTGCTAATTTCTTGAATAATCTATTATGGTACCACAAGTTGCTAGAAAACATGTTTTTTAGTTGTAATTATGCTCTATATTCATAAAATTTGGAATAAAGTATGCTTAGTTATTGTTCCAAAATATGGTATGCTTTTATGATTTAAAGTATGAGAATATGTTCTTTATGTTTTTATGTGAGATTATGTGAAAATGTATAATATTTTTCTTTAAGTGGATACTAGGTATAAGTTAGTGTCTTAGTTTCTAAATTATGATTATATGGGTATTGTTTTAGTTCAAGAATATAAGTAGTTAGGTTATTCTTTAAACAAAGATTACTAGTTATGAGGAATCACGGTATAGTATCCTAACTATAGCTATTAATGTAAATTTTAGGAGGAAGTCAAGTTGATCTAGCCAACCCAAATCTATAAACTTGATAAACTCCTAAGGTGAGTGCTCATTACATTCCTTGCTGGGGCAATGAACTATATGCTGTAAATATTATTATTCGTATAGCCTACCCTGTCGTATTTATGTTATCCGATCTTTCTAGAATTATATCTTGCTCCTCACATTTTAACGAAATATTTCTCCAAATTATAAGTCAAGTCATGTCTAAAAATATTGCATTTTTGTTACTGTTAGTTATATCTGTCCCGAAATGATTTCTTGACACTTTTGGGATATCATATTTTAATTATATTTTTATGTATCCCGGTTGCAAAAACAAGTTATTGTTTTATCGATAATTTGTGAGTCATATCTGTTCCGTTATATTTCCGTTTACCCTTGGGGACGTCCTTGGGAAGTTAGGGCCAGGTACTTATAAGAGGAATTCTATCAGGTGGAACGGATTGTCGACGAAACCTTTTATATGATACTATTCCGTGAAACTAATTTCTACGTATAGCCGGAGGATGACTGTAGTAGAGATTGGAGTGATATATTGCACGGATGCGTGATACATCTCTGTTCAGTTTAATATCGAGGTCGCTCCTTGACGAACGAGGCATGAGGGTTTCTGTTATGCTTATCTGTTTTGGGTAGTCATAAGGATGGAGATTCCGTTCATGGCTCACTATCCGTCTTGTTTAGTTTGTATGTACGCACTTCATACTACAACGCACGTTTTCATGATTCATTATTTTATGGGTTTATGAATCTTACTTTTTGTATATATATCCATATGTATTTTCTTAGTCTCACTAAGTCATATGGACTTACAACCCCAAGTTTTTTTTGTTCATTGCCTAAGTTTTAGGAAAATTAGATCGAAGGGTTTCGATTAAGATGATCAGCGCCGTACAAGTTATTAATCCTTTATCTTATGTACAGATTAGTTAGTTTTAGCAGGTCACTAATTGAAATATGGTTCTTGGATATTTTATTACCTTACAATTCCATACAAGTTAATTGTACTTCATCTTTATCTCGTTTTTGTTGTATGATAAACAAGTATTGAGCTGTAACAATTTAGTCGTAAGTGTTGGGTACCGATTGGAAAAAAAAAAGGGTATTCAGCAAGACCATTGAGTGAACCCTACTCGTATAGGACGATCCTAGCGAGGGGGGTATCACAAATCCCATGCTTATGTGGACAATGAGATGGACAAGATGTCCTTTCACTATTTTGCCATGTAAGATGATTTCCATATTTATATTTCAATCTTTAATTAATATTAAAATATTTTTATAATTAAACTTATCTAATCCCAGTACTTTCAAGCATATTTATGTTTAATGCCATAAATTACTATTTCTTAATTAATTATTTTTAAACATAATTTATGTTTATATCCATTGATTATTTTTTCCATGATTAACTCTTTATCAATTCGTACAAATTTTTAGATTTTGTGTGTGCATGCATTTATCTTTTATCTTAACTACTTTATCTATCTATATATATAATGTTACATATGTGTGCGTGTATATATATATATATATATGATTAAGCTCATTATCATAATTACTATTTTAAACGCTTTGATTCCTTGATGTTAGCCCAAATTTGTGTTAGTCATCACACACGAATTTGGCTAAAATTTTCAACCACGTGCATAGATGCACTTTTATCTATATGTATGTCTTTATAATAATAATAATAATAATAATAATAATAAGAAGAAGAAGAAGAAGAAGAAGAAGAAGAAGTTATGTATATGCCATAAATAAATTCATATAAATTGTCTATATTATATATATATATATATATATATAATTATGCTCATTATCATAATTACTATTTTAAACTTTTTGATTCCTCGATGTTAGTCCAAATTTATGTTAGTTATCACATATAAATTTGGCTAGATTTTTCAACCACATGTACATGCACTTTTATCCATATGTATGTCTCTATAATAATAATAATAACAACAACAACAATAATATCATTATTTATGTATCATTATATATATATATATATTCTATAAATATAATCAATCAAATTATGCACATGTAATTGGATCATATTAGAAGCCCATTAATACATAAATCATGTATATGGATTGTGTAGTTGATAATTTTAGTGGTTTATTTTTGGTGAACTTTATTTATCAATCCAGATTATAATTAGTTTAGTTTATTAAATTAAATACAAAGTCCATTAAATTAGTTTATACCAAAAATAAGACAAAAATACATTTAAATACACATAGATCAAAAAAATTTCGTACCATTTCCACATTGTCATCTGTTCATAAGTGATAATTTATTTTCTTAAAAATTTATAACGCTATTTATATTTACTCCTAATTATGGTTATTTTTTATATGAATTTGAACAAGTTTCAATTTGCAAGAAAATCTAAAGTCTTTATTCAAAGAAACAATTATAACTCTTTTTTGTGGTAAGTCTATTTCACTTGTCTTCTCGCTTTTTCCATTTTGTTTATATATTTGTATGCATTTTTTTTATTTAATTCAATGGTACATGAACTTTTAGGAAAAATTCATTATACTGTCATATGTTGCATGCATGGGTAATAGTTTAATATTCTTTTATTAGTTATAAGAAGTTTCCAAATTCTTTCATTGATGTTATGTTTTTGTCCTTTTAAATATGAACCTCCATAAAGCCATGATTTCATCTTTTAGTATATTCAAAATGTTTCAATCTTAATAAATTATGGGTTTTCTTTTATTGACTATATCATTGTCACTTTTGTTTTGGATCAGAATCTGATTAGTTATTGTAATATCATTCATGAAATCTAATCTAATATCTATTTAAAATGGAGTCCACCTTATGTGTCTATCCCTTTCTTTTGTGGACAATGAGGTGGACAAATTGTTATTTCATTATTTTTCCATGTAAGATTGCATTTTCAATCTTTAATTCACATTAAAATATTTCTATAATTAAAACTATCTAATTCTATAACTTTCAAGCATATTTATGTTTAACTCTGTAAATTACTCTTTGTTACTTAATTAGTTTTTAAAACATAATTTGTAATTATATCCATTGATTAATTTTTCCATGATTAACTTTTTATCAATTAATGCAAATTTTTAGATTTTGTATATATATATATAATCTAACTTAATATATATATATATATATATATATATTTAAAATGAAGTCTACCATATGTGTCAATCTCATGCTTATGTGGGCAATGAGGTGGACAAGATGTCCTTCCATTATTTTGCCATATAAGACGTTTTCCATATTTATATTTTCAATCTTTAATTAATATTAAAATATTTTTATAATTAAACTTATTTAATTCCATTACTTGCAAGCATATTTATGTTTAACTCCTAAAATTATTCTTTCTTACTTAATTATTTTTTAAATATATTTATGATTATATCCATTGATTATTTTTTCCATGATTAACTCTTTATCAATTAGTGCAAATTTTTAAATTCTGTGTGTGTATATATTTATCTTTTACCTTAACCACTTTATCTATCTATCTATCTATATATATATATATATATATATATATATATAATGTTATGTGTGTGTGTGTGTGTGTGATTAAGCTCATTATCATATAATCACTAATTTAAACTCTTTGATTCCTTGATGTTAGCCCAAATTTATGTTAGTCATCACATATAAATCTTGCTAGATTTTTCTACCACATGCATAGATGCACTTTTATCTATATATATGTCTCTATAATAATAATAATAATAATAATAATAATAAGAAGAAGAAGAAGAAGAAGAAGAAGAAGAAGTTATATGTATGCCATAAATAAATTCATATAAATTGTCTACATTATATATATATATATATATATATATGATTATGCTCATTATCATAATTACTATTTTAAACTCTTTGATTCCTTGATGTTTGCCCAAATTTATGTTAGTGATCATATATAAATTTGGCCAGATATTTCAACCACATGTAGACATGCAATTTTATCCATATGTATGTCTCTATAATAATAATAATAATAATAATTATTATTATTATTATTATTATTATTGTAATAATATATATATATATTCAGTAAATATAATCAATCAAATTATGCACATGTAATTGAATCATATTAGAAGCCCATTAATACGTAAATCATGCATATGTATTGTGTAGTTGATAATTTTAGTGGTTTATTTTTGGTGAACTTTATTTATCAAACTATATTATAATTAATTTAGTTTATTCAATTAAATACAAGTCCATTAATTTAATTTATACTAAAAATAAGACCAAAATACATTTAAATACACATAGATCAAAAAAATTTCATACGATTTCCACACTATCATCTATTGGTAAGTGATAATATATTTTCTGAAAAATGTATTACATTATTTCTATTTACTCCTAATTGTGTTTTTTTTTTATATGAATTTGAACAAGTTTCAATTTGCAAGAAAATCTAAAGTCTTTATTGAAAGAAACAATTGTAGCTCTTGATTTTGTGGTAAGTCTATTTCACTTATCACTTTTTCATTTTGTTTATATATTTGTATTCATTTTTTCATTTAATTCGAAAGTACATGAACTTTTAGGACAAAATTCATTATAGTGCCATATGTTGCATGCAGGTGTAATAGTTTAATATTCTTTCATTAGTTATAAGAAGATTCCAAAATTCTTTCATTGATGTTATGTTTTTGTCATTTTAAATATAAATCTCCATAAAGGCATGATCTCATTTTTTAGTATATTCAAAATGTTTCAATGTTAATAAATTATTGTTTTTCTTTTGTTAACTATATCGTTGTCACTTTTGTTTTGGATCAGAATCCGATTGGTTATTGTAATATCTTTCATAAAATTAATCTTCAATATTGGATTATCTTTTTCCATATGTATGGACCTTTTCATTTGTCGTTTCACATAAGTTTCTAAAATATTTTTATTTGTAGATATTTTATGAAATCATATTTATATATAGATATATATAATGTTGTTGCCTTATGTGTGTATCTATTCTTTATGTGGATAATGAGGTGGAGAAGCTATTTTTACTCCATTTGTGCAATTTATACTTATTTCCTTATTTATATTACATGAATATTTTGATATATTTTTTAAGCTATTAAACATCTTAATTGCAATTTTAAACTCTTTCTTCTTCCCCTTAATTTTGGCATTTATATATAATTTGTGGTTTGTATATAGTGCAATGAAAAATTCATATAAATTGTGTACATATTTAGTTATATATTGTCAGCCCATTAATTATTTTGTATGTAATACTACGTAGTCTCATGAGTTAAATCATATTTTCATGATTGTATATTTTGGGTGTGCATACTAGAGTAACAAAGTCCAAATGAATTATTGGATCCTTGGATCATAAATAAATATAGTGTATGAGATTAATAAGAGTACCGAGAGTCTAATTGAAGAAGATAAAAAGCTTGATTGTGCATACCTAAGAAGTCTTGGGGTTAAGTGGAAGAAAATAAAACCTCTAGGATTTAAATACTTACAATAGCATTATAATTGCAAATTTAGACCATTTGAGGGTTAAATTGGTGATAAATAAGAAAATGGACACTTCCTCCCTTTACAACATCTGGAATTAGGGATGTAAATGGGTAACCGAAAATCCATCTACCGTTCGCATGCGTATCCATTTATAGGGTATATTATTCGTATCCGTACAAAGCCGATATTATCCGTATTCGACTACAAGTATTCGAATAATAAATAGATACGAATATGGTAATTGTATATTCTCTCCATTTAATATCCACTCCAAATGTGTATCCGATGGATATATCTGTTTAATATATATCCTGTATCCATATCCGATAAATAACATTAAAAAATTATTATTATTATTATTATTATTATAAGTAGAAGTAATATTAGAAGTAGTGTATGTATGTGTGTGAAACTGTGGACTTATATATTATAATGTCTTCTTATAAGTAAAATAGAAAAAATCTAATTTATTCATATTTCCATAATTTACAACGAAATAAAAATATAATCAAATATATTAACGTTACTTATATTAATAAGCATGTACTATACTTATATATATATAAAATTCATTTAGATAAGTTATATAAATTTTATTTGATTTTTTTTAATTTATATAAACAGATTCGGATATTTGGATAAGCTGATTCGGATATTCAATCGGATATTTGGATAATTATAGGTGAAAACGAATATTCGGATATCCGGATATCCATAATTTTGTCAAATTTTTAGAAATACTAAATGGATTTGGATATATTCGAATTCGAAAAATATCTGTCGGATTCGAATTTGGATATGATGTTTTGAATATCCCTCGGATTCGGATACGGTTATGGGTATCAGAAAACTTAATTTGATACGAATTCGGATACTATATACTCGCTCCATTTAATATCTGTTACAACCCTAGCTGGAATTAACGTGTAACTGAAGTAGAGAAGAGATATATACATATCTAATATATCTATATATGCAAGAGAGAGAGAGAGAGAGAGAGAATCCTACAACTTCAACCTGCCATAACTTGCTCATTTCTTCTCCAAATCATGAAAATTATATATCAAAATCAATCACTGTGATGAGAGGAACACGTAGGTAGTGATAATTTTGGGTTTCACAGAACAGTGGAGGAGCGGTGGCGGTAGCGGAGCTTCGTTCTCGGGTGAGTTTTCTTTGCTGGGTGAGACGGGTCTTTGAGAATGCATTGATGAGGTCCATTTTGGGCTAGAGTTGGTAGAAGCGGTAGAATTGAGGTGGAGAGTGGCAGTGGTAAGTTAGGGTTTCTCGTGATATTTCTTGAGGTTTCCTAAAATTGAGTGAGGGCTTTGATAGATTGCATCAAGGCGAATATCCGGGTGAAATAGCGTAGCGTTGGGAGGCGGCAGCTCTGGCGACGGCTTTGGGGCAGGTTGGTCCCCTCGACAAGTAGGTTTCGAATATGTAAATCGTAGCCTTATTTGATATTTGGTTAAACTTGAATTGGCTAATGTGTGAGTTATAGGTGGAAATATGCATATATAAGTATGTGTTTGGTGGAGAATTTAGTGTAGTGAGCCTAATGATCAAATAGGTGGCACATGCATCGGGTGGATTGTATAAATTGTTCGTATTGCTTTCAAATGTGGTATTGGAGATATATTAAAGCAATGATATATGATATGGACTTGATTAGGTCTAGTGCATATGCAATTGTTTGATCAACTTGATATGAGTTGAGGTAGACCAAGATTGTGAGCTACGAGCCCTAGATACAGGTTCTTTTTGAATGCATGGGTTTACGTATGCAAAGTTTTGAAAATAGACCACAAGCACTTCAATTAATTTGAGCATTTTGATTTAATAGGTGGTGGTGCACCAAAAGATACTGAGTAGTAGCTGGCTTGTGGAGCTATATATCCATGCTTGAGAGTGAGGGTTCTATCTCCTTTCCTTGCTGAGGAGTAGAGTTTCTCAAAATCTTTGTTAAACTTTTGCTATTATGAACTATTATGGCTTGCTGCCTATTGTGAAAAGTGGGGAACTCTTGACTGATCTCTTGAACTGCTATACTTTACTAAACCCTTTGTGAACTAAACTATTTAGCTTTTGCCGCCTATTGTGAATTTTCATGGATTGTCATTCTGCCTTTAACTATTGATACTGATGATGATTTCAGACTGTTGATGATGTATAGAAATGGTTTGAGACTTGTTGTACCTCCTATACTGTGAATACGGGTAATTGAATTGCACCGTTCTTGATTCTTCTGCCTGATTACTGGACTAGGGTCTATAATATTCTGGCGGTTATGGGGGTACCCATAGTATGCGTTTGTTCCATGGGAAGCTCTCATGGAACAATCGGGTGGGAAAGTCCCCGGTCATCTTATTCGAACTATTCATTCAAGCTAAGTCCTATTAATTCACTTGAACTATATGATAACCAAGCAACCTTATTATATGATCACGAACTCGAATGTTATATGCTTATTTCGTGTTATTTCTTTACCATGTTATAAATCTATTGCATGATATACCCCCACTGAGTCACTCTGACTCACCGTGTTACGCGTTTACTCTTTAGATCTAGACAGCTAGTGGGTTGGTAGAAGGTGGGAGTTCACTTAAAGTGCTACAGGGTGGTTGTCGCACTCGATCTCATGTTTGCTTTGGGTGTATATAGCTTTTGTGTATATATGTAATAACTGTTGAAGCTTAGACCTCATGTAGACATTGTGTAACGTACAAAGCACGTGGGCATGTGGCCCCTTTTAAGTAGTAATCAGTGTGATATGCTTTTGCAGTTTGGACTAAATGTTTATACATATCTTGGAACTATGTAAGTATGTATATATTTTGTAGGGTTGTGCGTAGTTACAGGCTTGGAAGTTGAAGTTGTATTATTTGGGCTATGCCATCTTGACAGGTGCTTGCTCACATAGTGACCGGCTAGGAATAAGTTGTTTCGGACCGGGCCACTACATTGTATATCTAAACGTTCTCTATATTGTGCCATAAATATATTCAATCAAATTATGCATACGTAATTGAGTAGCCATTGAATACCTAAATCTAGGATATGGATTGTATGGTTGATAATTTTGGTGTTTTATTTTTTTGTATACTAGATTTGTCAACTCGATTATAATCATTTAATTTATTAAACTAAATTCAAAGTTCATGAAATTAGCTTTTACTCTTTAAGAATTTGTGCAATGTTTTAGATTTTGTATATACACACACACACATATATATTTATCTTTTACCTTGAGTACTTTTCTTTAATCAATTCCTATTATTTCTATATATTGTGTAGTATCTATCTATCTATCTATATATATATATATATATATATATATGTGATTAAAGTCATTATCATAATTACTATTTTAAACTCTTTGATTTCCTTAATGTTGACTCAAATTTATGTTAGTCATCGCATATGAATTTGGCTACACTTTCTAACCACATTCAGATATCCACTTTTATCTATAAGTGTGTCTCTATAGTAGTAGTAGTAGTAATAGTAGTAGTAGTAGTTATGTATATTCCATAAATAAATTCATATAAATTGTCTACATAATCATCTACCACAAACCTATTTGTATTTTCTAATGTTGTGCATATATAATTGAGTCATATTATAAGCCCATTAAATACGTAAATCATGCATATGAATTTTTAAGTTAATAATTTTAGTGGTTCATTTGTGGTGAACTTTATTATAATTAGTTTAGTTTATTAAATTAAATACAAAGTCCATTAAATTAGTTAGTACTAAAAATAACACAAAAATACATTTAAAGACATATAGATCAAATAAATTCCGTACCATTTCCATACTATCATCTATTGGTAAGTGCTAATTTATTTTCCTAAAAATGTATTATGTTGTTTATATTTACTTTTAAATATTGTTTTTTTTTTGTTTGTATGAATTTGAACAAGGTTAAATTTGCAAGTTTATTTCACTTACATTCTCACTTTTTTTTTCATTTTGTTCGTTATATGTATGTATTGTTTTTATTTAATTCGACGATGCATGAACTTCTAGGACAAATTTGTTATAATGCCATATAAATTATTGCCTTAATTTATGTTTTTACTATTTAATGCTATCATCTATTTAGTACTATTATTATTACTTGTGAACCTATTTAATGTCATTATTGTCCTTGAAGTTAAGCTCTACAAATTGTTATTACCATTGTAATGTAGATTTAGAAATATAGCCGCATCGCATCAAAAGGGCATTGGAAGTAATTAATTATTGTAATTTAACCTATTATACGAACCATGTTTATTGCCAAAAGATTTGACTTAGATATACTTCCTTATGATTTTCGTGAAATACTTGTGCCATATTATGTTTTTAGAACCTTTGTTCAAGTTAAATTAAAATTAAAAATCCCTAACATTAGCTTAAAATGTCCTAAAATAGAATTTTTACTAAAAATATTTTTTAAAATTACAATGAATATTTAAAGGTAGAAAGATCATTTTTTTTTCCAACCACCTTTACCTATCAATCTCTTGGTAAGAAGATTTTAGTATCATTTAAGATGTTTCTATGACATTCTTCAAGTTACTCTTTTGAATTTTAATCAATATTTTGCTTTGAAGTATGATTGTTTGTAAAAAGAATTAGAAGTTCTTTGTATGAGGTAAATTAATAAATGAGAGTTTCTTTTTGTAGGTTCATAGTATCAATATTTCAAAAATGCAAATTTTAATCATAATCATGTCAAACTTTTTCATGCAACGATGTTAGCACGTAATTCAATTGCACTAATTTTTTCAATATTTCTAATTTTTTAAGAAATAAATACCATCACAATACACACACACACACACACACACATACACATACATGTTTATAGTCGTCACAATATGTGTGTGTGTGTGTATGCGAACATATATGTTTATATTTTAGCATGTGCTTCTCCCACGTGCATTCTTCTTTTATTAAGCTTTAGTTGACATGCATACATATATGTGTATATATATATATCCTTGTGTGTGTGTGTACGTGTGTGTATTTCTATATAGAATTATAAATAAAATTTATAATTTGTCACACCAAATTCTACGCTAGGGTTCATAATACATATTAAAAAAGAAAAGTATCTTCATTTTTTGTCATTGTATTCACGTTTTTCATCTCTTTATGAATATTCTTAAAGTAAGTGTATTTTTATTTATTTATTTTTTTGTTGAATATATAATTTTAATTTTTGCAAAAATATCTTTAAACTCTGATGGTTATGAATTAGAATAGTCTAAAAGAAAATGTTTAAAATTTGTAATAAACCCATATAAATTATATAATTTAAAGTTTTGAATCATTAATACTTTTTATTAATTTCTAATTTAGATTAATATTTTTTTATAGTTATAGTTATAGTTATAGAAAAATTTGTAGCACAATATTAGCCCACATCTGGTTAAGTTATTGTTGCGTTCGAATAAAATATGGTAGAAGATTCATCCACAAATGACCTGCAAATGATAAATAAGTAGCAATAAAAATCTATGATCTAATATAATTATGATTAACAAAATTATTTTGGAATAGACAAATACGTTATGAATTAATCAATCTTCATATTATATTGTCCATTTCGTTATGTAATTATATAGAATATGATCATGATAAAAGTTTATATAACAAAAATTATCTATAATTAATAATGGGAGTAGCCACTTTATAAAATAGTCGAGCATCTTCATGATTTGATCCCGTTCATAGAAATAAATAAATTGTCAAAATGTATAAAATATAGTGGCTGACGATGCAAGTTGCCCAAGTTCATTAAAGTTATTCATTATGTGTTATTTATTTATTTTATCTAGAATTAATGATAAAATTAATTTGATATGTTTTCTCTGTTATCGGACATATGAACATTTATAAATAAATATGTCAATTAGTTTATATTGTAATGTCGAAAAATTTGGCATTTGTGTGTAATTGTTGAGAGATGGTGTATTTCAATCTATATGAACTCGATTATATTAGGTAAATTTATTTTAAAGAAGTGCAAAAACAAGCAAGCCTAAAATAATATGAGAAATTCTATTGTTACTCATGTCTCAAACTTTTTACTCTTATTCGTTAACGTGTTTTATTCTCAAGAAATATCTAAACAAGATTTTGAATGATAAATATTGAAATTTGAGTTTTAATCAAATGAGAAAGTTATTTAAATAAGTTTGTGGCTTGTGGAACGTGTTACGATTATTATTATAAAATTTAATATTTATTTTTTATACTCACATGGGTTGATACTTTCAATTTTGGTATGGAAGATTCAATTAAAAAATTCAAGAGAAAAATCAATTAATATCGTTAAAAAAATTGGCTTGGTTTACTGAATTTATTACTCAAATATTTTATATTAGAGAGATAATCTATATAATTAAATCATCTATATGACTATTGTTCAATAATTTTAATGCAATTTTACAAATGCATTAAAATAAACAGTAATTGATGAGTATAGATAAATGCGAAATATCCGCATTAAGAAATTCAAAGCATATAATAAAATAACTTTTCTTCTTTTTTCTTTTTTCTCATAAATTTTACATTTTATATGTTAGATTATCAATATTACATAATTTTTTATTCTAAATATTACAATTTCAAATAGGTAAGTTTTCTGTGCAAGCAAATATGAAGTTGTATTTACTACCAAAAAAAAAAAAATATGAAGTTGTAAAAATTGTGCAACTCCTATCATATTAGATGTGATAAAAATAAGTCATATTTTTATAAAATCTTCTTACTTTTTCTTATTTCAATAATTAAATTGCGTTCAATAATTGTTTTTTTAAATTTTTTCGCATTTGTAATATTTGTGGAAGAATTTCATTATCTATATTATATCTTAAAATAAATATACTAAACTTTTTTTTAATTTGCAAACACCATCCTGTGCAACGCACGGGTTAAACAACTAGTTTATATATATATATATATATATATATTATTGTTATTATATATTATTTATTATATATACATTATCTATATTTATTTATGGCATATACATAACTTATTATCATTATTATTATTATCATTATTATTATTATTATTATAGAGACATACATATAGATAAAAGTGGATATATGCATGTGGCTGAAAATTATGGCCAAATTCATAAGTGATAACTAATATAAATGTGGACTAACATCAAGGAATCATAGAATTTAAAATAGTAATTATGATAATGATTTTAATCATACACACACACACACATATATATATATATATATATATCTATAGATATAGACAGATACTTCATAATATATAGGAATAATAGGAGTTGACTAAGAAAAAGTAGTGGAGGTAAAAGATAAATATATATATACACACACACACACACACACAAAATCTAAAAATTTTCACTAATTGATAAAGAGTTAATCATAGAAAAGCTAATCAATCAATGGATATAATTATAAATTATGTTTAAAAAAATAATTAAGTAATAAAGAGTAATTTAAGGAGTTAAACATTAATATGCTTGAAATTATTGGAATTAGAAAATGTTAATTATAGAAAGATTTTAATGTGAATTAAAAATTGAAAATGTAAATATGAAATATTTCTTACATGGTAAAATAGTGAAATGACAACTTGTCCACCTCATTGTCCACATAAGCAAGGAATTGACATATAAGGTGGACTCCATTTTAACTATATATATATATATATATATATATATTAGATAAATCTCATATGTTGTCATCTGTACTATCTAATATATATAGAAAGGGTGTGTGTAGTCTCATTGGTTTTCATTTATTAAATTTAGTATCAATTGGACACTTCAATATTCTTCTTTTTTTTTTAAACCCTTCGCTCGCAAGTCATGAATTTTCAGATTGGAATTTAAATACTCATGCTAAAAGATAGATTGCCTATTTGGGGATTAATATAAACTATACTTTTGAATATATTATAATTTTGAATCATGACTAATATCGATTATTTTGACAACAAATTACGAATTATAAATATTTTATCTACGGCAAATCTTTTGAACAAAAATGAGTTCTTGATCTATTAAGGAAATAAGGGCAACGCTACATACATCAATGTGGGATCAAGTGATCCCACTAAGTTTTTTTCAACAATTACATGTATATATAATATTTATATTAAATATTAGGGAAAATTGCAAAAACCTACTCTGAGATTTGGCGAAATTATATAAAAAAACCCCTTAACTATTGGAAATTACCAATACCCATATTAGAATGTTGAAAATTTATAAATGACCCATTATTTGTATAAAGTTCCAATTAATCAGAACATAATGAAAAAGCCCGTAATTAAAAGGTGGAAAGGTAAGTCTAGTCGCTCTAAGGTGCATCTAAGGTTGGAAACTGAAGAAATCACAGACAACTTAAGTCTTTTTTTTTGGATTTTTAAAGTAATTGGCTGGGGATCATGAAATATTTTAAATGAAATAAGAGATTTCAAGGATTCATTTTGAAGAAAATAGTCAAGATTAATATTCAAAGCGCAATCGAGATTAATAATCAATTTTGAAAGATTTCCTTTAAATTTGAATTTGCATAAGAAAATTATAGGTTTTCATCAAAATAATGGGAATAAAATATGAAGATGATATATACAAGAAATGTTATGTTAACGTTCATATTACATTTTCCCACACACAAAGAAAGGGGCGTTTGTTTATTTTATAAATTATTGTTTAGTTACATATATTCAGAAGGCGTCTAAGTGTAATTTTCATTCGGTACCTATTCATATTCGGTAATTTTAACCCTAGACAAATATAAATTCGCAATATCACCCTATAAGTCCTAAAATTTTGAAGAGTTGATCCTTTTTAGGGTAAATATCCCCCAACTCTTTGGAATTTGCTTAGTGAGATGATTTCTTCTTACTTGGCATGTATGTGGCACAATCAACATTGCATGTTAGCAATATAATGTGACATGTAAATGAAATAGGAAATAGAAGAATAACAAAATGCCAACTTGACAATAAGTAAAAGATAACAAATTTGTCAATATAGAATTAAAAATTTGCCACATATAATTTTTTTAATTAATTTTTTTTCTAAATAATAACAAATGATCTAAATTTATTTTGATTGATATCCCATGGAACCTAATTTTTAAACATAATATATATAATCCAACCAGTACTAGAAAATAGGGATTTAGCCACGAAATTAGCTACGGATTTTTATTTTGATAAAAATCCGTGGCTGAAAAGTTTAGCCACGGATTTGGTCACGGAAAAAATCCGTGGCTAAGCTTGGTCACGAAAAGTGACCATGGACTTCTAGCCACAGATTAAGCCACGGATTTTTCCATGGCCCAACCTTTATTTGACTTCGGTGAAAATGAAATATAGCCACATAAAAATCCAAGGCTAACATTTATTAATTTTTTTAAATTTTAAGTTAGCCACGGATTTATCCATGGCTAAATTAAATAAATTTTTAAAATAATTAAATTTAGCCATAGAAAAATTCGTGGCTAATATTTATTAATTTTTTTAAATATTAAAGTAAATCCGTGGCTAAATTAAATAATTAAATTTAGCCAAGAAAAAAATCCATGGTTAACATTTATTGAATTTACAAAAAAAACCCTCGAACTATTGAAAATTATCATCACCTCCCTGACGTTTGTATAAATTAACAAACAACCCCTTCGGTTAGGGTTCTGTTAGGTTTCCTTCAAAAAAATTATGTAATTTACCTAAAATACCCTCGTTCAATATTTTATTAATTGTTGTTTAAAATGGTGTATCACAAACACATCCCCTGAGGTTTGCTAAAAATACAAAAAAAAAACCCTATTCAATTATCAGAATTTACAATACAGCCCCTAAGGTTTGCTTGTCTAACAAAAAACTCCTACCACTAGGGTTTGTTATGTTTGCGACTGAGAGGGGAGAACCCCTTTGACCAGCAGCGAGAAGGCTTAGACATGGTTGTTTCTAACAGATTTAGAATCTTTGAAACAAAACAGTTTCAATAGTGTTGACATCGTCGACTTTCAATAAAGTTCGTTAGAAATGTGAGAATTGATACGCATTGATCAATAGTTAAACAAGGTCAAATGATGTTGACCAACCATCACTTTGGAGTCGGGTATTTTTAAGATGTGTGTTTTACAAATTTTCGACATGGGGAGACTATCGTTGTCGCCAATCGGGGTGTGGTTGTAAATTGTAATACCTTAGGGTTTTTTTTGTAATTTCCCCAAACCATAAGGGGGTTTTCGTAAATAAAACATTAAGGGCAATTTTGGAATTTTTATCCCTCAGTTAACTATTATATAATTTATGCAAATCTCAGAGGGGTAATGGTAATTTTCAATAGTTGAGGGATTTTTTTGTAATTTTGCCAAATGTCAGAGGAGGTTTTTGTAATTTGCCCATTTTTTAAATATTAAAGTTAGCGATGGATTTATCCGTGGCTAAATTAAATAATTTTTTGAATAATTAAATTTAGCGACGGAAAAATCCATGGCTAAAATAAAAAATTTAAAAAAATTTATTTTCGGCCATGGATAATAAATAATGTTTTTTAAAAAATTGTATGTAGCCATAGAAAAATCTGTAGTCGGCATTTTTTTTAAAATATTAAATCTACCCATGGATTTTTCTGTGGCTAAATTATATAATTTATAAAAAAAATATATTTAGCCACGGAAAAATCCGTGGCTAAGTCTCCTGTTTATTTGTGGTGCAATATGTTTTAATGCATCTCAAAACCCGCAAATTTTTTTAACAAATCAAAATACCAACAAACCAATTAATATAATACTAATAATCCACAACCCATATTCAATCAAAAATATATTAATAATTAATATAAGTGTATCAATATATTATCCTACTAATTAAACACAACAATTAACATATGTAACAGTATCTAATAGTCACATGCACGAGCATTATCGTCTTCATCATCCACTTCATCATTATCATCGTCGTCGTCATCTTCATCATCACCATCATCGGCTTCGTTTTCATCATGAGCAACAGGAGTAGACAAAGTATAACTCTTCTTACGTCGTGGAGGTAGTCGACGCATGAGTTTTTTTAGGCTGGCCGCCATTTAGAGCACGGTCTTTTGAAGGACTTAAATCTCTCTACGATACTTTTCTTCAAGATCAGAAATCTTTTGACTATGCGTCTCCTCTATCTCGCTCATCTTCTATTTCAGCTCCTATCTGAGGGTCAACCCAAGTACTTAAGTCAGTCCATGTACTGGAAGGCTCAACAGTCACAGTAGAGGGTCCACCGGGAACACCATAC
Organism: Petrea volubilis; assembly: GCA_026212405.1. Lineage (NCBI taxonomy): Eukaryota > Viridiplantae > Streptophyta > Magnoliopsida > Lamiales > Verbenaceae > Petrea > Petrea volubilis. The sequence goes on along the minus strand of CM047876.1, from coordinate 18,498,789 downwards.
CACCGACCATTCTTTAGATTGCCAACTATCTGCTTCCAAATCTAAAAAAAAATATAAAAAGATCTTTATGTAGTATATAATTTTTAAAAAATGTATATATATAGAAATTTAATTTTTAATGTTACCTCTAACTTATCGGGCTACTAAATAGGGCCCCCCTCTGCATTCTCGAAGGTTGGGCATTGGGGGGGAAGGCGCCGCCGACTAGGCGGGTAGGAGTTATTAGGGTTACCTTTTGGGGAGGGGGGAGGGGGTAGAGAAAGTGTGTGCAAAATTGACTAAGTGTTGTTTTTATATCAGCACTTAGCCACGGATTCAGCAAACTTAGCCACGGATTTTTCCTTGGTTAAGTGTTATATATATATATATGTAAATCACTTAGGCATGGATAAACTGTGTGTGTTTTTTTTTAAATAATTTTATTTAGCCACGGATTTTTCTGTGGCTAAGTGTAGTATATATATAAACAAAATTACTTACCCACGAACAACTCCATGGCTAAGTGTGTAGTTTTTTTAAAATGAAAATAATAAATCCAAGGCTGTGTGTGTAATTTTTTGTAAAAAAATAATTTTACTTAGCCATGGATTTTTTCCATGGCTAAGTGTAGTATCTATTCAAAAATTATTTTTACTTAAATAAAATTAAAAAAAAATAGCCACGGAAAAACATTTTCTTCAAAAAAATAAATGTAAACGATGAATATAATTATAGCTACGGATAAATCCGTAACTAAGTTTTTTTTAAAAAAATTAATAAGCTTAGCCACGAATTTTTTCGTGGCTAAGACTCAAAATTAGTATTTGACTTTTTTCAAATCGAATGTTTTCGTCAATTAGTTTAGACGTAACTATACAATTGAAGTAATATAACTTGACAATTTGTTTTAGTCAATTTTTTGATAATTTGTAATAAGTTAATTGTCGTTAGTATACAATTGTTAACGAACTATGAAGTTATTCATATATATCACTGGAAAGGAAAACGTATTTCTTGAAATAAATTGAATATTTACCTCATAAAACAAAAATTTATTCAGGGATATTGTCAAATATAATAATTATGATGAGAACAATATGAATTTGAAATGGTTTAAACCAATAAAACTCCCGAAAAGTGGGATTGAACGATATGATGCGAAAGTTAGTGACAGAATTAGTGACGGAAAAGTCGTCACGAAGGAATGGTCCCGTGGTGAAGGAAATTTTCACGGCTAATCCCGTTGCCACTTAATCAAAAATTGGGCGCCATAGCAAGCTAGGGATTTTGAGGATTTCGCCATGGAAAAATCCATGGCTAGGGTTTTTCGTGAAGTTTTGCAATCCGTGGTTAGATTCATAGCTATTGACCACTGATTTTTTCCGTGGCTATTTTATTGTTTTCTTGTAGTGAATATTGTATGTATTATTATATATATAATACAATATTATGTTTTTATTATATATATATATATATAATTTCTTTTTCCTTCCCCTTCCTCTTCCCCTCCCCGAACCACCTACCCATGAACCCACCTCCCCCCACCCACCCCAAAATCAAAAGTGAACAGATTTGAAACACAAACATGCACACATATATAAAAACATACATAAATAATCCCTTAAATTTTATTCAATCTCAAAAAGACCACTTTGTTGGTTTGCCTATAGATGATGATTTCATTTGTGCAAAAAAAAAAAATGGAAAGACGGCTAGAGGCGGGGGAACAGACACCGAGCGCTTCTATCTTCGCTGTTCCGCATGTGGCGGCTGTCCTCCACCCTTTTTTTCCCCATAAATGAAATCCTCATCTTGTGGGCATGAGATTAGATAAAGTTTGAGAGAGCAATTTCTATGTATGTGTTTTATTTTATTTTTCTTTTTTTTTTTTTTCCTTTGGCCAATAATTTTTTGGCCAGTTACATGTTATATTTATACAAAAAGATACATATAATATATCATGTCCATGTAGGACGAAAATGTCGAACCCATCACTTTCAAGTAAAATAAAACAATCGCATGACTTTTTCTAGCCAATTTTTGAAGTGTTGACCGAAAAATGATTAATTTTTCAAAATTTTAGAACTTACAGGATGGCAATGTGAATTTTATGTTTGACCAAAATCAAATATGTCAAATATCAATAAGTAGAGGACGAAAATTGAAATTAAATCTATTCACAAAGATATATATATATATATATGTATATATTTTAATCGGTACCAACATAAGGGCTCAGCCCCTGGAATTTATTTCACATGAGCATTATGATTATACAGAGACTCAATCACACAAGCAGGTGCTCCTGGACCCCAGTGCTCAATGGAAACCATATTACATGGCGAAACTTGCCAAACTATGAGCTGAACGGTTTGGACTCCTAATATGATTAAACTTTGCATCAATGAGGCTCGGCATTCATTAATCTTGGATCTCAATGGTGAAATACATGTTTAGGGGTGTGCCTCCATCATAATATAAATACTTGCAAATTGATATGACCTGGATTCTCTTCAAAAGCCACGTCATCAACAAGCATGAGGAGTCATTACAAGTGTGGAAGTGGAATGCCCTCGATGACTAAAGCTGCCCTCGAAAAGAGGTTTAAGCTCATAAAGGAAGGCTTCTAAGTGAGGAAAAGATCACGAGAGGAAGTTCTATCCCCAAGTCTCTCCTATGAGGTTAATGTCCTCGTGTAAGTAGGCTATCCTCGAAAAGGGTTTTAAGCCAATGAAAGGAGGCCCCCAAGCCGACTAAGACTTGCTAAAGGGGACAACGCCCCGGGGCCTACCTTGCCAAAAATAGAGGAGAACGTCCTCAGAAGAGGGTCCAATGAGATCCTTGAGGGATCCCGCTAGCTAGGCTAGATCCTAGGCGCGATGGATCACCTCAAATTAAACAACTAGATGGAGCATTGCTAAGAAGAGGTATCCAATCAAGGACGAGGATCACTTGGTCCTTAGAATGGCGGTTGATGCTCCCGCTATGATCCACCATCCCTGTCAGATGTGGATAACTGCTGCCACCAAACATACTGTAACACAAATTTTGAGTCTATTGACTTAAAAGACAAGAAAAATCATACAAATTGACTTTATTGAAATTATTGAAAATAAAGTGGGTACAATCTCTGAACTTGATCCTCTTATTCTTCCTTCACGAATTTGAAATTTGAAAATTCAAACACTTCCGGAGCGGATTTGGTGGTTTGATCTTCTTGGAACTTGATTTGGTCTTCAATAACGCGATTCGTAGGCTTTACAGCTTGATTATGAATCAAACGCCGAGATTTTCGATGAACGCCATGAAGAACGCTGCGAACACCATTTACTTGATATCTATTTGGGAAGAACGTCGATTTGCTGGCTTAGCACCTTGTCTCCAGATCAAACGCCTTGATTTGGTTGATCTTGGTGAAGAACGCCGGGAACTTCGACTTCATCATTTCGAATCTTCTAGAGAAATTTACGAGATTTCCTTCGCTTTTCTTGCTTTGAAGACTTCTTGTGCTTCAATGTCTTCTTATCTGTGTCTTTGGCTTGTAGAGAAGAACCCTATTTATAGGTGTAGGGGAGAGTCTCTTGCCATGTTTACTTGACGAGATGGCGCAATTTGATAGGCCGACTCATATTTGATGGCAATTCATTACCTTAATGACAAAATATGATTTGAATTGCCAAAATATAATAATATCTAGCCTATATGTTTGCAAGATATTATTTTACTTGGCAAAATAATAATATCTAGCATATATGTTTGCAAGATATTATATTTATTGCCAAAGTTATAGTATCTAGCATATATGTTTGCAAGATACTATATTTATTTGCCAAATATTGTAAATTGATACTTGGAACCATTTGATTGGCCAAGAAAAATATATATTAAAATATCAATTAATTAAATATTTTATTTAGGAATTAAATTTGAGTAAATTCCACAAATAAAAATAGAAAATATAATAATGATATTTAATATATTATCTGCCACACGTCGGCATTTAATTGGCTGTAAATTTTATTTGTCTACAAATGCCCCCTCGAGATTTGTTCACGAACAATGCGCCGAGCATGCCATAGAGTGGATAAGTCTAGATTTGTTTATTTTTTTTAACACTTGGGCCCGAGGCTCGTAGACATTCAAAACTTGGATGAGATGTGGGCCTCAAGTAGGTCTATTTTTGTTAAATCATCAATTGCCTATGAATTAGTGGCCCAAACCTCTTTTCTTTTCTTCCAAATAGGCCCAACAATTGAGGCCCAATTTTATCATCAAATTAATTCTGATTTTGACAATCTTGCTTTCATTCAAAGTTGCCTAGTCCAAGAAGGACCTCCCTTGTTTTCAAATCCCTTCTCCTTTTTTTTTCCTTTCTAGCAGTAGCAGGTTCCATATTTCACAAAAGCCCACCCTTTTATTTCCTTGTCGGCTGTTTTGTGTAAAAACAATTTTCCTTTCACAGTAGCAAAGAACTTAGCCTTGTAAATCAAGAATTTCCTAGTTCAAAACTTTCCTTTTTCTTGATTTCTTCATCCTCAAGCCCTTTTTGTAGTACGACAAGTTCCTTATATGCAGTGATGATTTTTTTTTCCTACTCTTCAATGACTTCAATTCCAAGCCCTGGTAATAGAAGTTTCCTTCTAAAGATACATGGACTTTCTGCTATAAAAGCAAAGGTGTTATAACTTTTCCCTTCAGCAATCAATCACATTGCAAAGGCTTGTGAATTAGATTCTCTGATTTCTCCCCCTTTTTTTTTTAGTAGTGCTTTGACCTTGGTTTTTTTTTATTTTATTGTGAGTTCAGATTTTGCAGTAGCCCATCTTAAATGTTCTCACAATCACACACGAGAACTTGGCATATTTGATGTTCAATGAATTGATTGAGAGAAGTGTTTCTCTGATTAAGCCATCTTCCTGCTGACTGCTCTTTCTTTGCAGCTTAACTAACTCAAAGTTATAAAGCTCTCACAACGAAGACTTGCCGAGGGTCCGATATTCGATGAAGCTACTGTTTTGTTTTGTTTTTTTTTTGTTCCATGACATTATTGTTTTGTTTTCTTTTATTGCATACCTTGTGATTTTGATGGCTTTGTCTGTGTTTGTCACCTTTCTAGCAACCTGGTGGGAAATTACTTGCTCGAGGTGTCTTTGTGCTTCCTCGACGTCTTACAGAAAACACAAATTCAGGACTTGAATCTAGTAAATTTGCTTTTCGGCGACTTTTCTCTCATTTTTCGTTCCCTTTTGACTATTATGTTCTTTTGCTGCTCCCTACTTTTTGATCTCCAAGTTTTTTTTTGGCAGCGTAATTCATTGAGGGCTTGTAACTTATAGGATAGTGCCTATGGAATTTTGCATCTTTGCAAAGAATCTTAGCATGCAAAAGTGTAACAGTTCTGTCTTCTTTTGTTGTCCTATTTTACCGCTTTTCCCCTTGTTTAACTACGAACTATCAAATTAATCTTTACTTTTGCTTAGAACCTGCTAGATTATCATGGTGTATTTCAAAGATAATTCGTCATCTTCAGGAGTAAAGCACTTGATCATCCTTGATGATGAAAGATAACCAATTGAGAAAGGTACAATTTTGGCGGTTCATGCCGCCGTTATCAGTCGATATGCGAAGCAATGGCCAAGATTGACGAATCCACTCAACACAAAAGAATGGTCTCAAGAGATTCCTTTGAACAAGATGTCCAAGGCATGGTGCTTGCAAGCAACTCATCACAAGCACTCAGACGAGCCAAGTATCTTTCCAACGCTGGGCCGAACACCATTGAAGGCCAAGGCGAAGTGGGGAGACTCCATCTGATTCGAAGGCGAGTTCGAGTATGTCAAAGGCTACTGGGAGCGGACGGAAGACATCTTCAATCGGTGCGAGTGCAAGTTGGTGGAGGCTGGGATCTATGACACGGTATTCACTTCATTGTTCATATACAATTGCCACCCAGAGATCATCAAGGCATTTTGTGATGCATGGAGTCCTACTACCAATACCCTTCTGACTTTGTTTGGAGAGCTCTCCATATCGTAGTGGGATCTGCGTACTTTAGCCGGCCTTCCATTGACAGGACTTCTCTACGACAAGGTGGTTCCCAATGCCATAAAGCTTACTGAAGCTGACGAGGCGGCCCGAAGGTTTGTTCCCAGCTACTGCAAGTACTTGTTTTCACGCCTTCCACCTGCTATAAAGGAGTGCCGAAGGAGGTCAACTTTCTCAAGTCACACTCGGCAAGTGGGTTAGCTTCTATTCCAAGAAAGAAACCAAGTACTGCCAACAACCACAGCGAAGCGGGAAGAAGTTAGCTCATTCGAAGTCAACTCACAATCCACTCGACGACTTTGGCACTCAGAAGGGCTGGTCTAGAGCAGAAGAAGAGTTGTTTTCCAAGCTTAGCATCACGGGGAGTTTAAAAGAAAAGATGTACTTGGTGGCGCATCTGGCTTGTTGGCTGTGCACCTTCGTCCTTCCAATTGATAACATTAACTCCATACATCCAAGCACTTGCAAAGTTACAAGCATCATGGCAAGTGGGCACAAAGTAGTTCCTGCAATCCCGACTCTAGCAAGCATCTACAATAGTTTGAAACAAGATCTCGAGTTCACTATGGCCGAGGTGCGTCTACTCATTTTCCTATCCATTTCGTCTTTGGCTGGCTATCGTACTACTTCAAGACTCATTCTCAAGTTTGTCAAAGCATACACAGCCCCAAGATGATTCAATTTTCCAGTGAAGACGGCGTACAATACTATGACCCGAAGGAAGCTCGCAAGAAAATCTACAAAGGGCTGCTTGTCTCTTCGACTTGCAATATGATCATAAAGCATCGCAACTTCCCATATGTCAACGATGGCTAAGTTGAAGAGCTTGATTGAGATTACTTTATCGCTATTCGTTCTAGCTATCTGCCTCTGCGACAAGGTGGGCGTTTCATCATTGAGTCTATAGTCCTTACAATTTCAGCTGCCAATTTGGGTACCATCAAGAGGTTCTGGGAGTTCTTGAACGAGATATTCATAAAGCTTCTTTAGACGAGGCATTCAACATTGGCGCTTGTGCACTTACTCCAAGTTAATGTCTCGAGTATGTTTCCCTTCCATTCCCATGAATACGAAGAAGTTTTCTTCAAACAACAACAAAAAATGGTGGGACAAAGCTCATAGAACCTTCATCGAGAACAATGTCGCAAAGCTAGCTGACTTAAGTTTGCCCAAAGCCTCAGCCCCATGCGAGAAACAAGATGAAGAAAACAAAAGAAAAGCTGACATTCATCCTGTAGAAGAAAGTCGAAGCAGCAATGTAGATCGTTATTGGAAGAGGCCAAAGAGAGATCCTAAGCCCTTAATTGATGAATTTGTTGGTGAGGTTGTCTCTTAATGCTTTCCCTCTTCAACTTTCTTTTATTTCCTCTTTTTTGAATTCTCTAACTTTAAAACATGTAATGTTTCAGGTGGAGAATGAGATGCTCAATCTTGATGACGATGATGGATCTGAAGGTAGCCAAGGATAGACTATGGGATCTAACTCAACAGCTGCAGAACCTCCACTTGCTAAGAAGGGGCGCAAAGAAGTGCCTAAGTTGAACGAAGCAAAACCAACACTTCCATGCCCCGAAGTTTCGACTTTTCAATATGAGAAGTTCATTCGTAATCATCGAAAGGACTTTCTTTAGAAACTATGGAGGGATCTTCTAGACAAGATATCACACACTTCTCTCGATTTCCTTTCCTCCATTGAAACTAAGGTCAATGTAATGCTCAGCTCGATGAAAAGTTTTAGTGATTTCAACATCTCCCATGTGGAAGGATCACTCAAGCTTTTATTTGCCAAGGCAGCTGCTTTTGATAAGGCGAGGTCTGCATCCTCTGAGAAAGCGTCTAAGGAATTTACTGCCTATCAGTTAGAAAAAGCCAAAGAACGTCTTTCAAATGCCAAGAATGAAGAAAGCAAGGAGTCTAATATGATTCAGTCTACCAAGAGTGATTTGGAGCAAATTCAACAAGAGATCAATAACTTGAATAGGCGGAAGAAGACTTTGTTTCAATCATTGAAGCGACAACAACAACTCCTACAAAGTGCTCAAGTTGAAGTTTGTGAGATTGAAAAGGAAATCGTTGCCCTCTAGAGTGCTTTTGAGTCCTTTTGCTTAAGAATAGCTTAGGACTTTGCATTCTTTTTTTGTTTTTTTTATAAACAATGTTTCCCCCTTTTTCTTTGCTTTTGGATTACGCAATAGAATTCTGTTTACGTACCTTCTATTTTGCAATCCCTTGGATGTGAATGCAACTTCTGTTATCTTTCAATACAATTAATTGTGCCACATGTCTTTCGTAATAAATTAATACTAACATGAAAATATAATTCACTACAAATTTCAGACTTTATGTAATTAATTGCTAACTTTCATGTAAATAAAATCTACTACAAACATGATTCTTCAAATACTCTAACTTTGAGTTAACGGTTCATTTGGAAAAGTATATCTTCAAAAAATCTTGACTGAACTTAGAAATTATCTAAGCTGCCTACGTACCCAATGAAGGGATCAAGTCATAACGTAGTTCAAAAAACAAAAATTGTTTGGGGGGGGGGGAGCCGTACACAGTTTATACTCGTGCACCAAGGAGTATCCATGGCTTAAACACCCTGGACAAGGTGGAGTATTTCTAAATTTAACCATATGAAATACCTTTAATGGAGTATGTTAGCAATTTAACCACGTGCATTACCATTAGTGGGTACCATACACAGTTTATACTCATGTGGGTCAGGAGTTTGATGCAGTTTAGGCTCGTGCCTCCGGAGCAATTTGCATCATTTACGCATAGTAGTGTTTCAAGAATTTCCCATTTATGGGGTCAATCCTCAAGCCATCTTCAGTGACCAACTTGTATGCGCCATTTGTGCAGGCTTTTTTAACAACATAAGGGCCATCCCATTTGGAAGTGAACTTATTTCCGATTTGATGAGTTGTGATGACGGGCCTTCTCACAGCAAGCACTAAGTCACCTACTTGAAAACAGCGTGGCTACACTTTCTTATTAAATGCTATGGAAATACAAGCTTGATACCTCTCAAGTCTCTGTTGTGCTTCCAGCCTCTTCTCATCAAGGGCTTCCAACACTTCAAGACATAGGCGTGCATTATCTTCTTCAGTTAGCCTTTCCTGCACAGCTATTCTCAGTGATGGAATCTGTTGCTCAAGGGGGACAACTGCTTCAGTACTATGCACCAACGAATAAGGAGTTGCTTGTGTCGGTGTTCTGTAAGTTGTTTGATATGCCCATAAAAGTTCTCCAACCCTTTCATGCCAATCTCGCTTTGATTTTGCAATCGTCTTTCTTTTCTTCAACTTTTTGGTTTGTTTTTTCTTGAAATTTGATGGGTTTTGCACTTACTGCCATTGACTCTTTAGTCTAAGTTTTGGAGATGGATTTGCTTTCTTTCTTCATGTCTTGCTTTTCTTTAGGCTTTTAAGGCTCTTGGACGGGCGGTCTGTCGACTCCGCTTGTGCTCATGCTCAACTCCGTATCATACGCTCTGGTTGCAAGCTCTTCAAATGTTCTAGGCTGGATCCCTTGAAGAGTGTCTTGGAGACCCCAATGCATCCCCTAAATACACATCTCGATGGATGATGCTTCGGATAGCCTATCTTTACAGTTGAGGCTCAAGCTCCTCCACCAGTTGATGTAATCAATGACAGGCTCATCCTTCCATTGGCGGGAGTTAGTGAGTTCAATCATACTGACCGTTCGTCGGGTGCTATAGAAGTGATTGAGGAATTCATGCTTGAGCTACCCCAATTATCGATCAAACTTGGCTCCAAGTCAGTGTACCAATCAAATGCATTTCCTTTTAAGGATCGAACAAACTGTTCGACTAGGTGATCTCCATAGGTTCCGACATTGTTCCATGTCTTGACAAAGTAGGCTACATGTTGTTTTGGATTGCCTTCACCGTCAAACTGTTGGAATTTATGAGGTTGATAGCCAATAGGCATCTTTAGGTTGTCGATTCTTTGGGTGTTTGGCTTTGTATATGACATAGTTGACTTGGAGCTTCCATCGAACTTGTCTCTAATCGTCCCCATGATGAACTCCTTCAACTGGTCAATAGGAATCAATCCTTCTGATGAGACTTGCAACTCTGGTGCTAAAGATTTTCCCCTTTCCTATTGCTTCATTGATGTCTCAACTTCATCTTGAGCTTCAGGCTACCTCCCCATGACATGAGTAGCTTCAGCACGGTCGACCTTATTCATCAACTTCGTGATTTGAGAGTCTTGCTCTTGAACGTGCCTGGCGAGCTCTTCAATAGCCTTCGTCAAATTTGCAAGTTGTTCTTCCATTGTTGTCGCGTTTGTTACCATAGAAAGGGCTATGCTGGAAGAACTTGATGTGGAGCAGGGGGTGGATGGTACGGAATCAACTCCATCATCTTCATTGGTGTTGACAAGTTGTGGTAGGCTTTTCTTGATGTTGTCGAGCGAGCTAGTCTTTCCAGAAGATGCTTGAGACTTCTTGGACATGTTTCTTGTAGTAACCACAAAACTTCCAACCACAACACTTGGAACTTCTGAAGTGGCAACCTTGGACTCTGCAAATTTGTAGGCGGCCATTTGATAGTTGGAGAAAGTTTTGATGAAAAGAAGAGATGAGAGGTAGAGGGTCCTACTAGGCATGCTAGAAATTTGTAACCCAAATTTCGAGTGTATTGAATTGAAAGACAAGAAAAATCTTACAAATTGAGTTTATTGAAATTATTGAAAATAAAGTGGGTACAATCTCTAAACTTGATCATCTAATTCTTCCTTCACGAATTTGAAACTTGAAAATCCAAACACTTCCAGAGCGGATTTGGTGGTTTGATCTTCTTGGAACTTGATTTGGTCTTCAATAACGCAATTCGTAGGCTTTGTAGCTTGATTACGAATCAAACATCGAGATTTTTGATGAACGCTGTGAAGAACGCCGTGAACACCATTGACTTGACTTGATATATATTTGGGAAGAACATTGATTTGTTGGCTTAGCACCTTGTCTGCAGATCAATTGCCTTGATTTGGTTGATCATGTTTAAGAATGCCGAGAACTTCACCTTAATCGTTGCGTATTTGACTAGGGAAAATGTTGATTCGCTGGCTTCGCACCTTGATCACGGATCAAACACCTGGATCTGATGATCTTTGTGAAGAGTGCCGGGAACTTTGACTTGATCACTTTGAATCTTCTAGAGAGAGTTACGGGATTTTCTTCGCTTCTCTTGCTTTGAAGACTTCTTATGCTTCGATATCTTTTTCTTTGTGTCTTTGGCTTGCAGAGAAAAACCTTATTTATAGGTGTAGGGGAGAGTCTCTTGCCATGTTTAGTTAACAAGATGGCGCAATTTGATTGGCCTGCTCATATTTGATGGCAATTCATTACCTTAATGACAAGATATTATTTTCCTTGCTAAAATAATAATATCTAGCATATTTGTTTGCAAGATATTATATTTATTGCCAAAGTTATAGTATCTAGCAATATGTTTGCAAGATACTATATTTATTTGCCAAATATTGTAAATTGATACTTGGTACCATTTGATTGGCCAAGAAAAATATATATTAAAATATCAATTAACTAACTATTTTATTTAGGAATTAAATTTGAATAAATTCCACAAATAAAAATAGAAAATATAATAATGATATTTGATATATTATTTACCACATGTCGGCATTTAATTGACCGTAAATTTAATTTGTCTACACGCGCATTGACAGGACATGCAGTCTCCCTCAGTCCCAAGTGCTTTAAATGCTCCCTCATAAGTGTAATTCCGACATTAAATGCCCAAGATACATATTAAATGCATAGGTCAATCCTCATTAATGAATTAGTGGCCTAGCCGCCATTGGGGGTACCAAGTGGGGCAAAAGGCATGTCCACTTGTACCATGCAAGTCACTCAAAGTGACTAACCCCCATCCACCACATCACATCAAAGATACACTCATATAAAAGGGAGATCCCAACCCCCAAGGAGGTATCGTAATCTTGATTAAAAAACTCACCACTACTCAAAGAAAGTACCTAACACTGTTCATCTTCTTTTTCCTAACGTCAAAATAGCATAACTTGCTAACTTGAGCGTCGGAGATTCTATGCCGGGGCAAAACCGATTAGTCTCACATTTTCTCCTCCCTCTTAATAGGTGGTCCCCCAGCATAATCAATCAGAGCTACGAAGTTTTGCCATGTGGTCGCACCCAAAAACGACCTACACTACAAATAAATATGTATTTAAATTTTAAAATGTATAATATCAATATATGAATGTGTATTAATTGATATATATATATGTATATATAACATGGATAAAATAATATGTAATAAATACAAAAATGTATTGACACAATTTTTTATTTATAATTTAAATATATTTACATTAAATAATGTGAGTATATTAAATTAGACATACATGTATGAAATTATAAACAAAAACTCTCACGTATTTATAAATGTATAGATATGTATTAATTATATATATAATATATATATACATATATAAGGTCTAAAATAATATGAAATAAATACAATAATATATTTATATAATTTTTGATTTATAAATTTAAATATATTTACATGGAAAAAATATAAGTATATTAAATTATACATATTGGTACGAGGTTTTTTCGGTTGACCATGTGGCGGAGTTTGATACGCTCCGATTGATATGTTGGTGGCTCACTTGTCAATAAGGGAGGAACGCACATGAGACTAGCTGGTGTTGCCCCGACTTAGGCTCTCCGATTCTCAAGTTAGATTTTTTAGGTATTTTTGGAGAAGATAATGAAAAGTAATAATGTTGTATTTTGCATGTAAGTGTTAAAGTGCTTGATACCTTTTGAGGGAGAGCCTTTTTGCTATTTGTGTGAGAGAGATCCCCTGATGTGACGTGTTTGATAGGAGTTAGTCAATTGATCTAACACATGGAGTACAAAAGGATATGTTTTTGTCACTTCTTGGACTTTCAAAAGGCGGCTAACCTTACCTCTCATTAATGAGGCCTTAACTTTGCATTTAATGCATATTTTGAGCATTTATGGCCAAGGATTGTATTTATGAAGTGGCATTAAATGCAGCTCAGATTGATGAGATGGACCTATGTGCAGTAGGCGCATGTTTGGTGGCGATAGGTACAAGGTTTGTCAACTTTGCCAACTGGGATTTACCTGATGACAATCAGACTTGTAAAGGCTAAGTCAAAGGCTCGAGCCCTCGATATAGCTATGTTCAAGGGCACTTCATACCTTGAAATCACTTGTTCCCATGCCCCTTTTGCCCCGCATACAAGGTTTCGAGGGCCCAGAGGGCGGGGGGAGCTCATATGACAACCCCTATAACCTTATATTTTTATTACTATTGGTTACATACATACATGCACCATTATTACAAAACATACTGGGCTACATAATTGTGAGGGTACATCCCAAAAGTAGTCTACCGAAATTACAATTTCTAATATGCAAACTACATATCAAATGCAAAATCTCTAAGTACAAGTACACAAAGGAATTCTACATCTTTCTTTTTAATAGAAAGCTTCGAAAGGCTCTTCCTCTTCCACATCATTATTGCTAGCTTCAGTAGCATCTAAATCATTATATAACACGGAATCAACATGTGGTGAGTAGAAACATTTCTTTACGCACTTAAGGTGCTCGGGTGTCAAGTGTATATTAGTTACACACATAACATATCTTTTTACACTTTCTACCTTTGTTGTCACCTGACAGTGACCCTTATGACTACCCGGGCGGGTATATACAACAAGCACATTTCTCTCGCCTGTTTTATCCTCCGGTGGTCGTAACCCCGGCATACGCCTAATATTTTCATACGACCCAATCTCTTGAGTAGATCACTCCGTCTACCCAATGGGGGATTAAGATATGGAAGGAATGTTGACTCTTATAACTGGCAACTCAATAGTATGTCCCGGCGGAACACACTTCCGACCACTCCAGCATATTTGGGCCCATTTAGATAATATTCATGCAATCACATAATCATGGAAGTTCACTCCCATTTTTATACGTCTTTATTAAGTATTAAAGTTGCTACAAATAGGATAATGTTTTCTTGTATAGGATAATGTTTTCTTGTATATGTTTTTAAAAAACAATAGTTTTCAACTTTTAAGTAAAGTAAGCTCCACTATTATTTATGAAAGATTTTATATCTCTTTATTAAGTACACTTACATTAAAAAATGTTAAAATATATTTATATATATTGTAGTACTTAGAAAAAAAATCCTAAACACATTTTAGTAGTAAACTTAGTAATTTTATAAATTAGGATACTCTCAAGTTCAGCAACTCTTCTTAATAAAAGTACCATTTTTGTAAGAAAAGTAATTTTACATACTTAGATAGTCGGATTTCTCAACTTTATAGTGATTTTAAACATTTCTTAAATAAACAAAATATAAGCATACTAAAATATACTTTCATAACTATTTACAATTGAAAAACAATCACATTTAAAGTCATGAGTTTACAAAAGACTTTATGTATAATAACTAAGTATATTTTATGAAACTCCCTTCCTTAAAGTTAGATTTTAAATTACTAAAATAAGCATAAATTGATAGTATAAATCTACAATAAAATTTTACTTAAAAATAGTAGATAGTTGTGTGGAGCTTTCTTTACTAAATCTTTCCAAAAAAAAACATATTTATATGGATGTCAAGTAAGATGAAATTATTATCTCCCATTCTACACCAAGTTGTAGGAATTTAAACATCATATTCAACTATCATGTCTCCCTAAGCATAGAATAGTCACATAATACTTCAAATAAAGCATATGTCACCACATAACCATAGAACTTCATAGGAATAATCAAGAACACATTAACAATCTTAACTACTTCTCAACTTTCTTCCAAACATAGAAATATTAAGCTATAATTATCATGAAATGTTAAATCTAAGCAATCTAAATTCTATTCCAACATAAATAAGTCTATTTCCACTAAGAATCATAACATGCAAGATTAACCATGAAACGTGAAAATAGCATGATATATAGTGGCAAAAATAATTAAAATCCTCAACTTGGAGGCATGTTTGGCAAAAGCTATCACTCTAGGTCATTCAAGCTTGATTCTTTTACATAGCTTGGGCACAAGAGTATGAAAGCTTGCCTAGTAGGAATACCCTACTCAAGAAAGAAGAAAGATACCTCTACTTAAGTGTACAAGAAAGTTCCTACCTTGAATTCTTGCAAAATAGTGTAGGGAAAGGTGAGAATGTGTAGTGTTTGGAAGAAAATTTGAGAGAGTGTGTGTGTGTGGAGTGTGGCCGGTTTTTTTAGTAAAAAGGGGGTTGGGGTTGGGGTTTTATTTCTAAAGGAGTAAAGAGAAGAAATATCTACATATAATAACAAGATAAATATAGACACCATTCATTTCTATATGGATATCTATATATACACATCACTTTAATAACTACCTTGTATATATGTGTATGTATGTGGATGTGTGTGTGTATATGTAGACATGTATATTACCACTAGTATATATATATATGTGTGTGTGTGTGTGTGTTTGTAAAAGTAAATATATACACACATATATATATGGACGTGTGTGTGTGTGTAACTATATATGTGTGTGTGTGAATGAAAATGTAATTATATATCACACTAATATGTAAAGGTTTTAGGAAAATTATATATATATGTGTGTGTGTGTGTGTGTGTGTGTGTGTGTATAGTTGTAGAAGAGACAATATAAAACTATATTTTGGTGGTAAAAGATTAATACACATCTCCCTAATAATAATACTAAGAGTTTAAAGGTTCCAAGTATATATTCATTTCTTCTTGCCACTAATTCCATGAAAATGACATAAAATGGTTAATTAATATAATGGAAGAAATATTTAACTAATTTCTTATAATTTTTGATTTTTCTCTCTCTATAGAACAAATAATTTTATAATTTTTGAAAATTAAAAGAAAAATTACAATTAAATTTTATGATATGGAAACAATAATGTCAATAATAAAATAACAACAATATATTAAAGTTGTGGGAAAATAAAGAGATAATAATTTTTTGGAAAAAAAAATTAATAAGACATTCATGAGTTTAAATTTCACTAATAATAATTCACATTTTTATAAAATGCATGTAGTGTAATGCACATTTATTCATAATAAAATGAAATCAATCCTCATAAAATAATACTAATTTATAATTCCAAATATTGAAATAATAGCGTTTAGCAGGTGTCGTCACAGCTCATGGCTTAGAAACCACGAACTTAGTGGAGGGTTGAGCCTAGGGTTGTTCCCCCTCTCGCGTTTTGTACCCTGAGGCTCCCCCTCCTTCATGTAGATGCACTCTCGAGGACAATATATCACTTCGAGGGCATCGGTTCTCACACTTAATGAGTTGATGCTTGACTGGCTGGGGAAACGCTGATGAGTCAAGCTAAGTTGGTGCTTGGCATATCACATATATATATCAAATTATAAAACAAATCCCATATATGTATACAAATATACATATATGTACACATACCTACAATATATTTACATTTCAAATATATAAGTTTATTTACATTTTAAAATATAAGTTTATTAAATTTTACATACATGTATAAAATTAAAGGAGTGATATGATTTGCATGCGAGTTGAGCTACAACATTTTAAACTCCAAGGACCTGATTGAGGGAATAAAAAAATGTAAAGTAGAAGCAAAAAGTATTGAGGGACAATTGAAGGAGAATATTACTTTAAGGGTCTAAGTGGAGAGAATGGGGCCAATTATGAAAGATTTAAAAAGCTAAGGGGCCAAATTGATTAAAATCAACAAAGGGTAAATTTGGTATTTAACCATTATCCTGATACGTAAGTGTGACACATCACACTTAACGGTTGAATCTAATACCATTAATAAATTTAAGTTTGATTGTTAAATAGAGGGGTGCAAACGCGACATTTTAAAGATGGGGAAGGTAAGCGGTACATTTACTAAAGTACAAGAGTGAAAATTATAATTAGCCCTTAAGTATATGCATTTAGTGACTATAAAATTATATTATCACAAAACATAGTTTGCACAATATCAATAGTAACAACATAATGTAAAATTGATAATTAGTGACACACAAATATATGGTGGCAATTTAGTAACAATGAAATCTTGTCACAAAATCTTAATGACAATATTTTTTATCACCAAATTGTCACTATAGGCGTGTCACTAATTATTAATGGTTATTATTAAAACATTAATTATTGTCACCATTGAGTAAATATTATGACAATATAAACGTTGTCGTCATTAATGAAATTTAATTAATGATAAAATAGAAAATATTGTCACTTAGCACAATTATTAGTGACAATTTTTTTTTTTTGTTTTAACCACCCAATTCCGATTCATTGGCCTACTAATCTAGATCGGATACTACGAAGACCCATTATGGGGGCGACCCTCCTAACCCAGTTGCTCCATTCACAACATCAGGATTCGAACTCTGACGTTGCTCCATTCACAACACCATTAGTGACAACTTTTATATTGTTACTTTTATATTTTATCACTAATTTTATTTTTTCTTGAAGTGATGCGGCATCCCCTCCGACTGCTTGTTGTGGAGCAAATTTGCAGCCTTCACGCTACCTTAGTAGTGTTCGATGGGTACGCATGTGTGTGGGTGTGTACATATAACACAAAAGTCTTTTATAATGAATGATGAAAAAAAGTTCAAGAAAAAAATCTCAACAAGCATCAATTGCAAGCACCATGGTTCGCCGTAACAGTCATGGGGAGCGGAACAGAAGCTACTGTTTCAATTCCATTATAATATTGTGGAACGGTTGTGGTTGTTTCGCATAAAATTTTTTACATTATTATTACTTTAATATGACAAAAAAATATGATAATTTATACATTAAAAAAATATAAATATGTATTTTTAATTAATATAATTATTTTTCTAATATCTTAAAAGAAATATGTATTTTGAAAATTTTATGTTGTTTGGTTTGGATCTTGAGAAACTTTTTGCCAAAAGAAAAGAAAACGTAATTAAATAATTTTAACTCAATTCCAATATCTGTCAAATATTTTCATGAATTATTATTTCACAAAATGTCTTTGTTCTAAAAATTAATAGAACAACCATATTATAAAAATTATTATTTATTTGTTTTAATTTACTTATTATGAATTAAATAAAACTATTTAAATCTTACAAATTTTCATATATTAAAAAATACAAAAGGTATTACAATTTTAAATGTACTTAAATAGTTAAAGTATTTATGAATTAAAATTAACTGAATGAGAATAATCCAACATTAAGAGGGTGTTTGGCTAAGCTTATTTAAAACATCTTATAAGCTCCTACATCTTATAAGATATTTTAGAAGCTTATAAGATGTTGGATCTTATTTTAAAAATAAGTTATTAAAGTGTTTCAATAAATAAGAAATGATATACCTTATAACATATTATTAACGACAATATTGTAATTAGTTTGATTCAAAATAAAGGAGCTTGGTAGATCTTAAAAAATAAGTTGTCGCCTCCTTACTTTTTCAAAAAGAGCTTATAAGCTTTTAAATATCTTATTTAAGGAGCTTATAAGCTCCACCTCTAAAATTTTTGCTAAACACTTTGCACCATCTTATAAGCTTTCAAACATCTTATAAGATATTTTGAGGAGCTTATAAGCTTAGCCAAACACCCTCTTAGTGAACCTAGCTCATATCAATAAGTCTATATTAACCCAAATGCCCAATAGACCATAATCATTAATTAGAATTCAAGATACCTTTCAATTTTCATCTTCTCCAAAAAAACTCCCTGCGTCGTCTTCTCCCCTGCCGCCATGCCTCGTCAACTTGACCTTTGATTGCTCCATCTCTGATCTGTTCCTGTTTCGGCGCAATAAAATGACTGATAAATCGGAGGAATGGGCACCAGAACGCCACACAGTCCTATCGCTGTTGTAGGCCGGAACAGCGGAACAGAGGCCGTCGTTTCAGTTCCAGTCCGCCGAACCACGGCAGGCACCATGATACCGTGCAACATGGTGGTGATGAATGACAATGGAGAAGCAGATCTCATCAGCAAACGTAAACCCAACGGCCACAGCAAAGAAGAAGCTGCAGAACGACACGCCCATGGTCGACACATCAGTTGCACCTAGCTCTAAATCCATTATTTCACAACACATTAAGAAACGTCTCAAGTCCAGGAAAAAAATGATAATATAATAATTAGTGACGACGTTTTCATTAAACTTTAATATATTATTACCAATTTCTCTCTCTGTTTTTTCAGTGTCCATTCATGGTACAATAGTTTTTTTTATTCTAAGTCCACCTTATGGTCTGCTCAACTCTAAAACTTTCATCAATTAATCACACTAGAAATTGAGCAATTGAAAGCGAAATTGACAATAACTTCAAAAAATGAGCAACTATTGAAGCAAAAGTTGTAATTGCAAAAGTCTACCGAAACCAATCTCCAACTTCGCAATCTCCATCTCACCCCCAACCCAAGAAATTATCTTACTAAATCTTGTGAATAGTAGCGGCTCAGCCAAGATAAGCCATTTTTTCATCCACAATAATCTTCCCAACCGAACAATCCACAATAAAAAACAAAAGTCTAGGCTAATTTGCCCAACCAAACGAACCCTTAGCATAACAAATTTCTCACAGTTTTCTTTTTTTTCTTCTTCTTTGCCATATATATATATATATATATATATATATATAGAAGGAGTGTTGGAATATATTTCAATAAGTGGCGTAGCCGGGAACTTTATCTAGTGGGCTCAATACTTGCTCGATAGCTAATTATCAGCAACCATCTTTCATCAAACTTTCATCAATTTTTTCAACGGACCTAATCGTAGGAAATTTTCAATGAACAATTCTAAAAAAGTATCGACAAGTGTTTGTCGATCATATTTCCAACAAAAGAGTTTGCCAGAAATTGGTATTTATTATTGTTTTATTGTATCAAGGGTGTTCATAACTGATAGTGGATCTATAGAATTTAACCAAACTAACAAAAAAAAATATCTATATTAATTTTTTGGGAAGATCCAACGAATTTTATAGGGCTCTTGATTGAAATAAACAAAATTAATAAATTAATCCACTCATAACTCATGTGGCATATGCATACGACATGTCTTTGCGGGTAGCAAGATCATTTGTATTTTTAAATTATTATAGATTAGTGGATGTATCTATACCCAATTACAATTTTATTTTCGTTTTAATTATGACAAGTAAGCCCATTTTCCTTTTTACATTTCTAATGATAAATAGAAGATTTTAAATTTGTCCACACCTTTTTACCTTGTGAACCTTTTTTTTTTTTATGTAAAATTATAGTTTAGTTAGATCATATAGACTATTTTTGCTTTTCAAAATCATGTGCAAGTAACGTATCACCATAATCCTATCTAGAATTATAAAAAATCAAAAAATAGTGCAAATAAATGTTGGAAAAATAATGCTTATATGGGGTAGAATGTGTAATTTGTGGAACTGCCAGGGGTACAATCTGTAATATTTATTCTTTTCTGTTAGTTGTTTGTTATTTTAGTTCAGCAGATAGGGTAGACTTCATGTAGCTTAGTTTCTTCTTTTCTTCTCTTTCAGAGCGTGCATGTATAGACGTCTTGTATACAGATTAGTTGGTGTTGAAAATAATGAATTCACTCTTCCCATACATTCTCTCTCTACTCTCTTAGTTTTTACATATATTCTCTTTCTGCTCTCATAGTTTTCACAGGGCGTGATTAGGCTATGGAATTAAGTCGAAACAAGGGTTGGACTCTTTATCTTTAAAACAAAATTATCCACGCTAGCGTTCATAGTTCTTGATAATGGTCTCCCAAAATACACGATCTCTTTCTCGAAATATAACCACTCTAAATTTCGAGAAACAAAGAAACTACCCCTCAACCCAAACTTAAATCAAATCCATATGATTCACCCAAATTGATACCCCTCAGCAAGACATGGAAATTACTCAAATTGGGTCCATCTAACATTTTGCATCCTAAAATTGGCAGAATACACTACAAGAAATTTTGGTTTTAGCAACGGTTATGCTTGGTCGCTGAAAGTATGAAAATGGTTGCTAAAACCTACAGCGACCAAAATATGGTTGGTCACTCGTGGTCACAATAGGGTAGTTACTAAAAGTACTCAGTGACGAGTTTTTGACTTGGTCGCTGAATATGCTTTTTTAGCGACCACCTTGTAATGGTCGTTAAAGATGTAATCATTAGCAACAAAAATTTCACTTGCTATTGTCAAAGATTATCGTTGCTATAACATTAGCATGGTTGCTATAGTTACACTTACAACGACCATATTTTTTTGGTTGGTAAAGTATGTTTCTTTAGCAACCAAATCAGTAGTTGCAATAACTTTTATATGGTTGCAATCATTGTCGTATCATATGTGTTTTAGTGACCATACTGCAACCAAAAAATATCGTTGCTAAAGATGGTTCTTAACGACAAGATAGATGGTTGCAATAATTTTAATATTGTCACAAATTTTAATGTAGCTTATATAATTTAGTGACCAAAAATTAATTATTGGTTTCTAATATACATATATATTAACAACCAAATGGTGGTTGCGGAAATAATTTTAGCTAATGTGCACACGCCGATTACTAATCTAGCGTTTTATTGATTGCTAAAACTGAGCTAGTGTTTCACAAAAAATTCATGCCTTTTGGCATTGCCATATGTTTTTTTGCTGCTTGCATATCTGTATGTACATTCAAGTCGTAACTCGCAAAGCTATCATTAAAAGTCAACACAAAATAATTTAACCAAAAATTCGATGTCATCCAAATTGTGTACATATGCAGCCAAATCAACAAAATGATTGTTTTCCTTATTCTGGAACAAAATCGACAATACAATTGCTTTCCCTCTTCGGGAAAAATAGTTCATAAATCTTGTAGCAGGATTTGAGAAATAACACATCTTCTCATTTAAACCAAAGAGAGAGGTCAATTTGCCCATAAATCTTCAACTCTGTGAATGCTTTGGATGCAAACCAAAGTACCTGGATTTCAAGCAAAATCATCCATCAAACTCATTGCTTTTTGAAACCTGCAGCACACTCAACATATATAATTACATATTTTTGGCTTCTTACCCATGGAAAGCCTCAAATATGCCCAAACATTAAAAAGAAAAAAAATCAAACAGAATAAGTTACATATACCAAAAAAAAAAAAAAAGTACCAAATCAATATGTGGCAGGATGGCTCCTTTATTCCAAAGACCTTTGTAAAAGAATCTTCTTGCTGCCATTTTAAATAAAGCACAGCAGATGTGGCCTACTATCCCAGTAATGTCACAACTGATCACATTCAACAGTTTCTGGATGAGAACAAATCACTGATTCTTTAAGATTGTGGAGAGTCAGAACTCAGGAAAGCTGAGCGAAGGTGCAGAGAACGAAGAATAAATAAAGCATAGAGCTATAGAAACACAAATGATTGACTTTGCTAAATGAAAGAGTTACTATTCTCCAAATGTTATTGATGTTCAAACATTAATTTATAGACAATATGTCGATAAATATTTTAAACAAAGAAAAAAGAAAAGAAAGCATGACAGATTATAGTATCATAATCAAGTTCTGATTGATGAAGTCTTCAGGTCTTCGTTTTGAAATGATTTTCTGTTGCAGTAATTCCTCGTCTCAGCCTCCGGGCAATCCACCAACGAATGAGTAGATCGCTCATGATTCAATTTTCAGCGATAATTTTCGTTTCCACACTAAGAGAGGGGAAAAAAAAAAAAAGAAATATGCAATTGAAATAGAATTAGAAAACTAGTAAAAAGGAAATAAAGATAATAAATAATCTCATACTTTTCTCGAAGGACAGATTTTGAGAGTTCCAAAAAATTTCAGCTCCAATCCCACCTCTAATCCTCCTGAAATCAATCAAATCAACCCAAACTAGATAACTAAGATAACTAATTATGAAAAAATACAGAATAAATAAGCAAAACCTCTACCTCACCACAAGAAAAGTGGGCTTCCAATGAACTTTGAAGTGCAAGAATGGTTCGAATCAAGATATCTTATTAAGCTAAAGTCAAATAAGACAGATATAAAGCACAAAAATCATGACAAATGCTATACAATCCTACTAAGACTATTTTCATTCGTTGGCTTGATGAAATGAAATGTAAACAATTCAAATAATTTTGAATTTACTCTTGTCTTGCTATAAAAATGATTGCCAGCCCAAAATTCACAACTGTATTCTAAGAATTTGGAGGTTCTATAACCTATACTAGCTAACCCAACTTCCTTATGATAGAGTCTTATGACAAAAATACAAGTCTTAAGACATATCCATGAGCACAAGACAACTAATTTATGTGTCTATGTGTGTGCATGTATATAATATGTAGACGAAGAGCTTTACCCACAAGAACTCACCAATGTTTGAATTCTGCAAACAAAGAAAGAGTTCCCTTGAAAGATGGTTGTGGAGGAGAACAAGATGGGGAAAGGGGCATGCCTCTATTACACTAAATTCCTTATGTCGTCCATGGTTAGATAAAGATAAAATGAAGAACATAAATCAACAAAATATATTTCGGAAAACTAAAGGATTATTGTTCACATTTTACTCTTTCTGTTTTTTCTATCAAAGATATGATCATAATCAATTGAAAAATGACTAATCAACGGCTTAAGTGAAGTTTATGTACAAATATCTTTAAACTTATAAACGATTTTTAAAATATAACGATCTATTATTCTTACACTAGAGCTGGGACCTGAAAATACGAATAAACAATTCAAATAGAGTTATAAAAGATTAAATACTATATCTGTTAAACTATACCTTTTCTTCAAAGGTTGCCTTCTTCTACAGTTACTTTATTCCAGAATTTCTTTTTCTTCTTCGTCTTGGCTTTCTTCTCTATTGTCTGCCATGTCTTTATATAACAATGTGTATATACCACTGTTTCATACAAATGGCAAAACATTACATGAGATATATAAAATATAAAAACAAGCAATTAACAGGAATTTAACGCAACAAGTCTGAAGATTCTAGAAGCACAGTGCACGTAAGATAGTTAACTCATTAAAAGAACGAGAGACATACATTACAAACGCAATAATGTTTGAATGCATGAGGACTATATCATCAATATTGACTTTTTTTGGTATGCATAAGCATGTGGGAAATACAGTAAATGTTGCTAATTGAGAAAATTGGAACACACTATTCACTAGTTCTCACCAAATTTGGAGAAATTAGACTAGGGCACCAATTACGATCAAATAAAATTTGGAATTTGAGCGGCGATAATAATGATAACAATTAACCCTTGAATTGAAAAGCAATGCTATATATCCACTAAGCCGTCGAAAATCTTCAACGACAACTAAAATCGAAAGCGCGAGAAATAAGAGTCTGGATGAACCAAAAGATAAGGCGGACGAGGAGAACCAAAAAGGATGCTCTGCCTGGCCGTCTGGGACTATCGGCGAAGGGGATTTGGAGAAAATTTTGAGGGGATGAGATTCGGGGCAAGCGAAACTGAAAAAAAGAGAAATAGGAAGAGATTCGTACCCTCGACCCCCACGACGTGCGCCTGAAAGAAATAAGAAATAGGAATTTGGAGGGCCTCTTGAGATTTAGGCGTTTTTCATGTCAGCATAATAATGATTCAAATTTGCTGAAATTTTCATTGTCAATGTGGATTTTGATTTTTGAGAATGGAGAAGACATCTGACTTATTGTGGGATACTTTTAAAATGCAACTTATCATTAATTAATATGATTTGATTATTTAATTTGGTAATCCGTGTTAATCTATAGAAAAAAAATATCAATTATTAATAAAATAATTATATCCAATTTGGTAATCAACATTAATTTTTAAATATATTAATTAGCTAGTATTAATCATCATTTTTTATCATAATTACTAATTAATTGATTTAGTAATCATTTAAAAATAAATTTTTACGTTATCGTAAACAAATACTAGCATGATTTACGTGAGAAATAATATTTAAAAAAATAATAATTTTGCTCTCAAATAATTTTGATATATATATATATATATTCTTACTTCCATAAAACAATTCAAATAATTTTGAATTTACTCTTGACATTCCGTTGGTTTTCACTTGGTAATCCATATGAAATATTACGTTGGTTTTTTCATTGGTAATCTGTAGGGAAGATTATGTCGGTTTTCCCTTATTAATCAGTTAGAAACTATATCCGATGATACTTTTTTTTAAGAACATAGTTCCGTAGGAATTCTGACAGTTTTCCATAGGAAATACGAAAAAGACGACAGACTCTTTTGGTTTTTCATAGTTAAATTCCGTACAAAATCACATGTTTCTTATAGTGATATTAATGAATAAAGGAAAATTCGATTACCGTTCGCATTTATATTCATTAATGAGATATATTATTCATATTTGTTTAAAAAATATATTATATGTATTTGATTATAGCCATTTGAATCATAAATTGATACAAATATGGTAATTCAATACTTAGTTTGTTTAATATATGCTTCAAATACATATATATATATATATATATATAGATATATATTGTATAATTTGTAATTTGGTTGTATCCGTTGATTACGTACAATAAATAATATTTGAAAAAAGTAACTTATATATATACTTTTATGTGTTTTTAATAATAATTTATTTTAATAATCATATTATTAAATTTGATTATATTATGTGAATAACAATATAATATATTGTCTCAAATAATATGAACAAGAAAATTTTTAATGGATATCATCTATTTGTAACTTATAAATGAAAGATAAACATACATGAACTTGAGGTGTTACTAATAGAAAGTATATATATATATATATATATATATATGAATGAGATTTATATGATATGTAAGTTTCTGTAAATAAGTAGAATTATATATATAAAAAAATACGACTAAACTATAGATACACAAATTCGAGTATTTGATTAGTTACAGTTGAATATCAATTATTCACTACTAGAAAAAGAGCAAATAGCCACGGATTTTAGCCACGGGAAAAATCCGTGGCTAATCCGTGGCTATTAGCCACGGATTAGCAACGGTTTTCGGTGAAAAAAAATTTTGAGCTTTAGCCACGGATTGGCCACGGATTACCCGTGGCTAAATGTCGTGGCTAAATTTGGCGCCAGTTTTGCCGCCAATGGTTAGCCACGGCCAGACCGTGGCTAAGCCGTGGCCCTTAGCCACGGTCTAGCCACGGCCTAGCCGTGACTGGATTAGCCACGGCCAGGCTGTGGCTAAGGGCCACGGATTAGCCACGGCCTGACCGTGGCTAATCCAGCCACGGCTAGACCGTGGCTAAAATTTTTTTTTTTTTTTTTTGCAACAAATATGATTTGAACTCTTGACCTGTTAGTTAAAGTTAGAGCATTAAACCACTACACCACTTTAACTTTTTGTTTAATAATTAATTTTTGCTATACTTAAGTAATATATATATATATATATTATATTATATATATTGATATATATAATAAATGATTCGATATATTACATACGTATAAGATTAGATATACTTATATATATGTGTATTTATATATAATTAGCTGTATATATATTAGATGTATAAGTACATATATAACATATATTAGATATATAATACACTAATATATGTTTATTTCATATAGATGATTGATCATATATAGTACATATGATTAGATATATATATATATATATATTGGATCTATATATACGTACACTACATTTATAACATATATTAGATATGTTCTATATAGATATATACTTATATCATATAGACTATATATAGAGGATTAGAATGTACATATAATATATTAATATATATGAGATACACATTGACATATACGTATATTGATATATGTATATATGATATATATACTTGGAAATATATATATACACATATATTGATATATATATACTTGAACATATGTATATATATACATGATATATATATATATATATATAAATATAGCCATGGATTAGTCACAAATATATAAACATATATACTTGGATATATAAATATATGTATCAATATAAATTTACATATGTATCAATATATATATATATATATAAATTTATCTGTGGTGCAAAAAAAAATGAAAAAAAACAATTAGCCACGGATAAATTTTTGTTATTGATATTTTAATTATCTCAATATAAATTATCTATATATACTTGGATACATATATATATTGATACATATATATACTTGGACATTTATATATATATTGATACATATATACTTGGACATATTTAAAATAGATACATATCTATCAATATATATACTTGGACATTTATATATATATATATATATATATTGATACATATATACATGGACATATTTAAAATAGATACATATATTGATATATATATATATATGATATATATACTTGACATATATTATATAATACCACACATATACGAAGATATTGACAAATTATCACGAATTAAAGTTGCTATTATCTAAATATAAATTATATAAATAGACTTTTGTTATAATTTTTGTTTTTGATATATTAGTTTATTAAATATTTGTCATAAAAAAAAGTTGAATATTGAACGATAAAGTCAAAGGCAAATATCTTTATTTTTTTTAAAAAAAATAATTGGTTAATAATTTATAAAAATTACTAAAATTAAATTAAAAAAATTGATAAAACTAATGAAATTTATTAGATAATTTAAGTTTAAAATATTGTAACAATATAGTTTAAGTATAAAAAAAATCAATTAATAACCAAAGAACTCCCTTGGCGCAACGGTTACATGCTCCATTTATAACATTGATGTCTCGTGTTCGAATCTCCTTGAGCGCAAAAACAAAAGCTTGGGGACGCGGGTTTCAGGTCCGGGTTGGGCCGCGGGTTTGGGTGTAATTAGTTTTTTTTTTTTCCAGGGGCCACGGCTAGGCCATGTCTAGAAAAAAGTGGCCAAAGTTGGCCATGGTTTGCCCGTGGCTAAGCCCAGCCGTGGCTAAAAAGCCGTGGCGAAGGTTAGCCACGCCACTTTTAGCCACGGAAAAAATCCGTGGCTAATCCGTGGCCAATCCGTGGCTAATCTCCTTGGCCACGGATTTTTTGCCAAATCCGTGGCTAAAATCCGTGGCTAAATGCCTTTTTTCTAGTAGTGATTTTTCGCAATCGAACATGTTTACAATTGCATTTAATTTTTAAAAATTACAATCAGATATATGAAATGAATACGGGAACATATATAGGTTTGAAATATCCTCCAAATATTTGTGTCCATAGGATATTTAATAAATTTAAATGGAAATGGACTTTAAAATTGCATATTCAATTTGTTTAACATCCGTTTACTAAATATATTTCATTTATATTTATATTTATAATTATATTTTTTAACTATTTATTTCTTATTCTAATGCACGTTTATAAATTTAATTTACTTTGAAAAATATTTATAATTAAAGAGAAAATCATTTAGCAACACATTTTCTAATTTTGAGACAACACTCTTCATTTAGTCAAAGGAATAGGTTATATGATTTTGCAAGACTTTGTTGACAACAAAAAAATAGAGTAAATATATTTTAATTTAGATTATAGAAAATATAATAAAGATTTACTCTAGATACATAAAGTTACTTCATTGTCACCATTAATATATACAATGATCTAAATTTTATTTATAAAATTAAAAATTCAGAACTTTCATATTTAAGGGAAAGTACAATTTAGTAAAACTTAAATTCTAAAACAAGGCTAACTAATCCAATTGAAACTAGGGAGGGAGATAATTAAAAAATACCGCCAAAAAATTAGCTCTACTTTTAATGCTAAAAATTGGCTCTAATTCTCCCGCTAAAAATAATTACAGCTACCCAATATATATTAATACCAATTACTTCTTACTTACCCCTGTTTTCTCTTTACTCAGGAGTCCTCCATTCTTTTGCTCTTCTAGCTAATTTTTCCTGTCCCTCACTTCCAGACGCATCAGGCATCAACCCACTCACATGTATTCTTCATTCTTGATTATCTCTCTCTCTCTCTCTCTCTCTCTCTCTCTATATATATATATATATATGACATTATTGATTGGTCCTAGAGAAGTAATTTACTAGAGGTAGTAAACTGTCTTCCCTCTTTTTTATTTTATTTTATTTTCTTTTTCATTAGTACTGTACATCAGTTTATTGTTATTATGTTTATGATAAATGTCACTGGTAGTCATCATATTAAAATAATTTTATGAACAATGTACAACTTCTGATTTTCTCTCTCTCTCTCTCTCTCTCTCTCTCTCTCTGTTTTTTCTTATTCTCTTTCTTTTTAAAGTTGTTAATTGCCCTCTGTATCAGTGTAGTATTCCACCCATCAAGTTCCTTAATTTTAGCTATGTTCTACTCTAAATTTTTTTTTTTAAAAAAAATTCTGCATTACAAATTTTTAACTATTTTAGATATTGTCACTATTTTGATTTCAGTGGCATTGGATGATTAATTTTTTGAGCATTTTTAGTTTTTGAATGTACATGTTGTAATTTGAGTTATTTAATCAACCAATATTATCATACTTTATTTTTTTGAATTAAATTAACTTTAAAGTAATTTAAAATCAATTTAGCTTTGCAAATAGAATTTAGAGGGCATTTGATACTTCTTAATATGTGACAAAATTTATTTAATTGCTATTAACATATTTTTAGCAGCCAAGTGAAATTGGTTGCTATGAGTATATTTCTAGCCACCAAATTAGTGACCAATTTAAAGTGTTTATAGCATCCATTCAATATTTGGTTGTTAATTTGGTTGCAATTGATAATTTTCCACAGCGACCATGGATATACTTGCTAAAAACTAAAATGATTGTTGCTATATTACTATTCATTATCCACTAGGTTATAGCAACCATCTACAATTACCAAATATTAATTGGTTGCCAAAAAAGTGATGTAATTGAACTCTTTCAACCATATGATATTTTGTTGTTAAAAATGTATATTTAGCAACCATTCTATAATTGTCACTGACAATTTTGTTGCTAAAGCTATTTTTTCTTGTAGTGATAGTCTCTTTCAGCTTGTCTGCTACATCTTTGAGAAAGGTTAGCAAGACATGGAAATTACTCAAATTGGGTCCGCCTAACACTTTGCATCGTAAAATTGGCAGAATAGTCTCTTTCAGCTTGTCTGCTTCATCTTTGTGAAAGGTTACGGCTTACAGTTAAAGAGTTGATCCCATCAATTAGAGAAAACTTCACTTTTCGGCCCTTACGTATACACCTATATCGATTTTGGTCCTTCAAGTTCTCGCACTATCACATTTGGTCCCTCACATTATATTTTATTATCCAATGTCATCCTTCAGTTAAATTTTTTGTTAAAATCTAACAAATTAGTTACGTTTGCCCCCCAAATTTGTTACATTTCGCCCCCCAATCTGTTAGCTTTTAATGGAAAATTTAACAAAAGGATGACATTGGATAATAAAATATAACGTGAGGGATCAAATGTGATAGTGCGTGAACATGAAGGGCCAAAATCGAAATAGGTGTATATGTGAGGGAAGCAAAGTGAAGTTTACTCCATCAATTGCCTCAGAACTCATCCCAATGTTAACATTTCTTGGTAATGTCGTACTAACAGCCGTATGCATAATAACCAACTAAATGCAAATCTTGATCTTGGATAGAAATGAGTGAATCTTGTGATTATATTGCTGCTATGTTTTTTGAATGTAACAAAATTTTCTATAATAAAAGCTTTAATTTGATTATAATTTTTTTCATGATTGTTTGAATTTTCATTAATTGACTTTCCTTCTTATTATTTTGCCACATATTTCATATCTCATTGTGAAGTAAAATTTGACTTTATATGATATTGTGTTCTAATGTATCTACTCGTATTTTGTAGCACAATTCAAATCCTGCAGAATTTATGAAAATGATATTGATTGATTGGAAGATATATTGGTATTATGGAAAGAAAACCCACAATGAAAAAAGACTGTTACCAACAATATAAAAAGGAAGACTCACTCTAAGAGACTTGTTTGCTTTTCCTGTGTGTGTTAGAGGGAGTGAGCGTCAATGTGTTCCTACTCTTTTGGGTGGACGCATCTGTTATTACGATACGGTGATAAAAGAGAATTGAGTGTAAAGATATGTCAAGGATGTGCGTTGTTTACCAAAGTGGTTGGTCGTACCAGTGGTCTAACAGTGTGTTGCTTAATTATCGAATTGTTCGGTGGTACCAATGATCCAGTGCTAGTTCCAGAGATAGGATAACTCTTCTCATCTTTATTATCTTGTATCGTTCCTCTTTGTTATCGGAGTCTACCACTTTGTTACAATTCTAAATTGAATAAAATTCTTGCAAGTTCTAAATCCTAAGTTGAAATTCACTTAGGTAGTGGATTAAATTTTGGCTCTACCACTATAAATCATTGTGTGTTAATTACTTTGCATGTTTAACTACTTTTATTGGTATTTACGTATTCTTAAGGCGAAGCATTAATATAAAAAAATGTATTTATTCTGTTGCGATGACAATTATATAAAAAGATTTGAATCATTAATTCATATCACTACTAGAAAACAACAAAATAGCCATGGATTTTAGCCATGGACAAAATCGGTCGCCAACAGCTACGGATCTAGCCACGGATTTCAAAACTTAATGAAAAAAACTAGCCACGGAAAAATCCATGGCTAGATGG
This sequence comes from Petrea volubilis, assembly GCA_026212405.1. Lineage (NCBI taxonomy): Eukaryota > Viridiplantae > Streptophyta > Magnoliopsida > Lamiales > Verbenaceae > Petrea > Petrea volubilis. The sequence continues at coordinate 18,467,005 of CM047876.1, read as the reverse complement.
GCGGAAAAGTTGGCGCATAATTTTTGATTAAGTGGCGACGGAATTAGCCATGGAAATTTCCGTCGCCAAGAGATCATTCTCTTCGCAACGACTTTTCCATCGCTAATTCCGTCCCTAACTTATACACAATATCATTCGATCCCACTTTTCTGGAGTTATATTAGTTTAAACGTTTTCAAATTTATATTGTTCTCATCATAAGTAATAAATTTTACAATATCCCTGAATAAATTTTGCTTTATGAGTTAAATGTTCCAATTTATATCAAAAAAAATACGTTTTCCTTTTTAATGATATACATGAATGACTTCATAGTTAGATAACAATTATATACTAATGTCAATTAACTTGACACAATTTATCAAAAAATTGTTTAAAACAATTAGTTCAACTATATTGAGTAATTTTCAAGTTATATTACTCCAATTGTACGGTTTCGTCTAAACTAATTGACGAAAAAATTCGATTTGAAAAACGTCAACTAAAAATTTTTGACTCTTAGCCACGGAAAAATCTATGGCTAAAATTATTAATTTTTTTTAAAAAAGGTAGTCACAGATAAATCCATGGCTAAGTAAAATTATTATTGTTTTAAAAAATTTCACACTTAGCCACAGATAAATCCGTAGCCAAAATATAAAAAAAATTAAAAAACACATTTTATGTGAGATTTAGCCACGGAAAAATCCGTGACCAAATATAAAAATAAAAAAGTTTATTTTTACATTTAGCCACGGATTTTTCCATGGCTAAAAATAAAAAAAAAAAATTTATTTGAGATTTAGCTACGAAAAATCCATGGCTAAATATAAAAGTTTTAAAAAATAAAAAAAAATTATTTTCACATTTAGCCACGGATTTTTCCATGGCTAAAAATTAAAAAAAATTTAAAAATTTTATTTGAGATTTAAAAAATGATGCGGTCGGTTTTTAGTTCGACCACATGTCGGGGTCCGAAGAGCTCCGGATGATAATGCTGGTAGCCCACATATCAAAAAGGGAGGAAAGCACGTGAGACTAGCCGATTTTGCCCCGGCGTAGGCTCTCCGACACTCAAGTCAGTGTTTGGGGAGGATGATGAATAGTAAAAATGAAAGGTTCTCTTGCTTATCAAGAATGAATATGAGAATCCTATGAATTTCTTACCCTTGGGTGGAGAGCCGATTTGGTATATATGTGAGAGTGAGGCGCCCAGATATGACATGGTTGGTGGGAACTGGTCAACTTCCTGACAGGAGCCGTACATGCATGTCTTTTGTCACCTTTGTGATTCCCATTGGCGGCTGCTCCCACGTCTCGTTAATGGGGGGCATTATTGGCATTTAATGTGTATCTTGAGCATTTATGACTTGGCATTTAATCCGCTAGAGACCGATGTGATGGACCCATGTGCCACTAGGGCGTGTTAGGTAGCCGTAGGTAAGACCTATTGTTGGCTGCCAGCTGGATACCTCCCTGTTGTCAATCTGTGTAATGGCTAAGTAGGGGATTGTGTCCTCGACAAGGGATTGCATCCTTGACACGGACGCATTCGAGGGCCCCTTATGCCCGTAGACTCCTCGTGCCCTTGGATAAGCCTAGAGTCGTTCCCGGCCGAAATGAAGTACCCCAAGGTTTTCCTACGTGGGCAGGAGTTTTTCGAGGGTCATGGGTTGTTTCGAGGGTCCCTCGGGTAGCATACTTGTGCCTTAAGGCGGCTTTGAAAGTGGCCAGCCTAAGGGCTCATTCGAGGACGGTTCATTATATCGAGGGCCTCAACTTCCCACTTAGGCTGTTTGGGGGTACTTGCTGACATGACGTGATGAGGTGGCACCTGGCTCACCATTAGTCCCCCCACTCTTGATTGTGACAAGGACGTTAGCTTTCAAGAGTGACTTGTATCGCGGGGCGCCAAGTGTCCTTAAACTTTTTGAATTTGAAACGCCAACTGGGCACGGCCAAAAGGTCATGATGGAAGGGGGCGTGCCTAGTCATAATTGCTGCAAGCTTTATTGCCACAACGGTCGAGGCGTCATAATGGTTGGTGGCGTTTCCCGTATCCCTTATAAATAGTTGAGGGTTTCACCCTAAATTGATTTTTCCTCACATTTACCCCAAGCACTCGTACGAGCATCGGAGGCAAGATTTTCAAAGGACGCCATTGTTGTTGTTTATAGCCGTTCATCTTTTTCAGGTGAACCTTTTTTTTCCTGCTCTGTTTCTTTACATTTCCAATCCATGGGTCTGAGAAGGAAGATACTGGACGAGTCAGATTCGACGCCTGAGGACTTGGCCGCGGAGGTGGAGGTCCGCCTTCCCTTCCAGCCAATTTCAGGCGCCGGGGTCAGCCGCGCCGCAGAGACCACCGGGGCGGCCCAAGTCGGGGCGCCGTATAGTGAGGGCCTTAGAGGGGAGGTGCCGAGCAACACGCTAGAGAGGCTCCATCCAAGGCAAAAGAAAAAAACACAGGGACCCGCCGGAGGGGACGCCGGGCCTAGCGGGTCCCCCGCCAAGAGCCCAAAACCATAGGGTGGAGGAATGGGCAAGTTTCAGACCACCTCGCTTCCCCAGGATATTTCCAGCAATATTACTGCGGCGGAGATGGAGAGGATCCGGGAGGAAGTTAGGGTTCAATTTCCCATCTACATGCCTGGCCCTGGGGAAAATATGGTGGAGCCTCATGATGGGTGCGTGGCTTTCAACCTCCACCACTTCGAAGGCTGCTGGAGTTTGCCGGCATGTGTTCTAGCCAACTGGTGCCTAACTCCATCATGATCATTGTCGCCTTCATGGTGATCATGAAATGCCTTAAGGAGGAGGCCAACCTGGCCAATTTTTTGGAGTTCTTCCGATCAAACGAGTCGGTTCGGTCCGGCTTAGGCGAATCGGTAGAAGATGAGCCTGGCTGTCTGTATTTGTTCACCCGTTCGGCTTCCTCGAAGGTGCTGGATGGCTTTAAGTCCTCCCATGGGTTAGGGTGGAAAAGAAAGTTCATGTTCATGAAGGATCGAGGGCAGTTGGGAATGCCCCCGAACTGGCGTCAACCCCCCGTGCTTAACCGCAACTTCTAACACAAGGAGCCTAGTTTTGACGAGGGGAAAGTAGTGGACTTCGCCAAGATGGGGCGAATGTTTTGCAGAAATCCTCCGGGCCTGCCATCTCTCGAGTGCTTCCGGAGACCCCGGCCCAAGCGAGCGCCCCGTTACGAGGCACCCAACTTATGCAAAAAGACCATAGGGCCTAAACCCCTTCCTCTTTCTTCTTCTTCTCTCTCTCTCCCCCCCCCCCCTCCCTATATTGGGATTTTTTGTTTTGGACCCTATTGCCAATAACTTACATATTTCCCTCATGCAGGTCTCACCATCTTAATGGACGCCCACAGAGCTTTGTTGGCCAAGCTCGACTGGCAACGGCGCTAGTCCCAACCTCCTCGCCCTAAAGTATCCACCTACCACAAGGCGGCTACTTAGAAATCACGGCGGCCGAGAAGGGACTCTGGTGCCAGGGAAGGATCCAGCCAGAGGGCCGAGACCTCCCGCATCGAAACTGAGACGAAAAGGGAAGCTCCTCGAGGTGAAGAGGCCAGGACTACCCCGACCGAGGAAGTTAAGGAAGCCTTGTGGGGGTTCCAGAGGGATAAGGAACCCTAGAATCAGAATGTTGCCCCCCCAAATCAACCTTCCACCCCCCAAGGGGTCTCAATCCATGCTGGGGTCTCCACTCCAGCCGACCACTCATTGCGGCCCGTGGCGACTGAGGTATCGCCCATACCTAGGGAAGAGGCTTCACTTGGCAACCCTCCCACCGCGGCTCCTCAAGCGACCCCCACGGCGCGCCCAAGAGGGTTGCCCCTCGAAGGGCCATGCCCAGGGTATCCATCCACGAGGGTGGCACTGAGGGCTCTCGAAAGAGGGCTGTGGAGGAAGAGGTGTCTCGGGGGGCCAAAAAACAAAAACCCGCTTCCACGGGCAAAGGAAAATGGGTAGCAAGCCCCGAGCCCTCGGACTCTGATGAGGAGGAAGAGCTCCTCAAATGTGCGGATGCAGGGCCCAACAACCCCATTAACCTTCAAGGCCACCAATCCAACCTCCGCATCATCGAGTTGGGAGCCAATGAGACTGATACCAAGATGAACTTGGCTCTTCTCTGAGGTCTCCAATTGCCGGCTAACCAGTGGGTGCTCCTGAAATGCTCTATTGTAGAGCTTGAAACAAATCTTGCCAACGCTTTAATCGGGGTAAGAATATTTTTGCTGTCTCCTTTCATTAGTTTCATTATACACCTCGCCTAAACTCTCGGCGATTTTGGGCAAGTATAAAAGGATGTTCCAGGAGGAGAGGAAGAAAAAGCAAGCACCTGCCGAGGTGGAGAAGCGTCTCGAAGAGACTGAGGTCCTTGCCGGGGAGCTTGCCTCGACCAACGATACTCTTCGAGGGAAACTACAGGAAAGCCAGTAGCTTCTCGAGTGAGCTAGGACTTGCATTATTGAGCTCGAGAGGCAATGCAAGGATTTGAACGATAAAGTGAAAAGGATCGCCAAGGCCTGGGAGGAGACTCGGGCCTTATACGAGGAGACTACCCTCAATCGGGACTTCACCAAAGAGCGCCTCGAAGTGGTGAATCAGAAAAGAGCCGAGGCAGAGGCGAAGGCCTTCTGAAATTACGACGAAGGCGTGAAGGCAGGGCTTCGGAGAGCCGAATGAACCTTTCCTGGACGGTGTCGCAAGAGAATCAAGCGCACCTTCTCGAGGTTCCTTATAAGCAAGGTGTTCGACTACATCCGAACATGCCTTAGCTTTCAGGATTCTGCTGAGGTAGTTGAACTCGTTCTCGACCAACTTCAGGTACGGGGCGAACTGGATGAAGACTTCGATCGAAGCTCCGTCAGACTCTCCTTCGACCGCAATGGGGTGCCTCAAGGGGAAGCGTCCCCCTCCTCGGGGAAGTGTAAAGAGTTTGACTTTCGGGAGAACGAGTTCAATTTTGTCTTCCGCCGCCTTGATATTCTTTCTCCCGAGAGCGCACAAGGTGAGTCCTTTGGAGAAGAAGACCTTCCACTCCCATCTGCGCTAACTCCCGAGTCATGGAAGGACCAGATGGCGGGACCTAGCTCCCCCAGCAACCCGGAGGGCGAGAGCAATGGAGACGGCGAAGAAGTGGAGGCCCACGACGGCGCCAAGGGCCAGGGCCAGGGCTAGGATGAAGGACTCGTTGAACTTAGTGACTAGGCACCACTCCATTCACTATTAACCCCGAGCCTCTGTAACCCTTTTTGTAAATATGACGCCTTGGGGCTTATTAATGGAATTTATTCATTTCAAGGCATCTCCTGATTCATAAAGTGTGTTATTAATTTTTGTTTTACTTAATAAGTTATAATAATGCTATTCAATGATAATAATACTATAAGGTGTTTCCCCTCGGTTCCATGAGTGCACTGGACTGCCTATTCAATGAATAGGGTGAAGGGAGTACAAAACTGGCTAATGGCGTGCGAGAACAATTTAAGCAAAACGAGAGGAAAAGATTTTTTTTTTAAGGAACGTAAGTTCATACAACCTTTTCTCCCCTCGACATAAAAGTGTCCTCGACACGTTTCCTAATCAAGTGGCACAGTAATAAAATGAGGAGGGAACAATAGACTTTTCTTATTTGAAACATAAAACTTCTTGAGGTTCGAGGCATTCCATGGTCGAGGTAGTTCTCTCCCGTCCATGCCCTCGAGCCGGTACGCGTTGTTTTTCGAGACCTTTACAACTTTGTAAGGCCCTTCCCAGTTTGGATCCAATTTTCCCACATGCTTGGATACCTCGACCCTCTTGAGGACCAAGTCTCCAAGCTAGAAGTTCCTGGGGCGTACTCCTTTATTATAAGCTCGGGCCATGGAGGCTCAATACTTTTGCATCCTCGACCAGGCTTCATTCCGTTTCTCCTTGAGCAAGTTAAACTCCGTGGCACGATTCTCCTCATTTTTGGACTTATTAAAATGTGCTACCCTAGCTGTGTTGTGCAGTATTTCGACTGGGATCACCGCTTCAGATCCATACACTAAGGCATATGGGGAGTCCGCCATTGCTGTTCGAGGGGTTGTGCGTTAGGCCCACAATATCCCAGGAAACTCATCTGCCCAATCTCCATTAAGAGTGCCCAGTGACGTCTTCAGATTTTGCAGAATGATGCGATTGGTGACCTCAACTTGACCGTTTGCTTGGGGGTTTCCTACATATGTGAACCGTTGTTCGATGCCGTGACTCTGGCACCACTCCGTCGTGGCCCGACTCTGGAATTGAGTGCCGTTGTCTGATATCAATACTCGAGGGACCCCAAAATGACAGATGATATTCTTCCATACAAATGATCAGATCGAAGCATTTGTAATCTTGGGGACTGCTTCAACTTCGACCCATTTCGTAAAGTACTCCACTGCGACTATGGCGAACTTCCTTTGACCTTTTCCGGTGGGGAAAGGTCCAACCACGTCGATTCCCCGCTAATCAAAGGGCCACAAAATTTTGACATTCACCATTTCTGCGGCTGACTTGTGAGGGAGGTTGGCTTAAAACTGGCATTTCGGGCATTTTCGAGCATACTCAGATGCAAACTCCACCACATCGCCTTCTGGGCTCTGTAAAGTAATCCAAGCTCCCCCTCCCCTGTGTGGTGGAGGAACCGTCGACATGTAGGATCCATGGGGCTATGGTGGGTAGGTCTTCTTCTTCCGGTAACCCCATCCTTTGGAGGAGGAAATCGGCTAATACCTGGGCCTGGATGGCAGTTCGTGGTTGGTACGAGATATCAAACTCCCCCAGCTCTATAGCCCATTTAATAAGCCTGCCCGATGTATCCGGCTTTGAAATAACTTGTTGGAGGGGCTAGTCTGTGAGTCCCACCATCGAATGCGACTGAAAATACTATCTTAATTTTCTCGCGGAATGTATCAGAGCCAGGGCAAATTTTTCTATCTCCAGATAGTTCCTCTCCGCCCCTTGTAACATTTTGCTGAGGTAGTAAACAGGAAGATGCTTCCGCTCCCTCACTACCACGATCACGGAGCTGACTGCCTCCGGGGATACCGCGAGATACAGGTATAGTTTCTCTCTTAGATTGGGTTTGGCTAAAAGCAGCAGAGTAGCCAAATACTCCTTGAGTTCCCGCAAAGCCTGCTCGCACTCGGGAGGCCATTTAAATTCAGGCAGGGACTTTCCTTAACTTCTTGAAGAAAGGTAGATTCTTGTCTACCGACCGGGATATGAACCTGTTGAGGGAAACAATCCGACCGCAGAGCCTCTAAATTTCCTTCATTGACTTAGGAGTCTCGATCCTTTGTAGTGCCTCGATTTTTTTGGAGTTGGCCTCGATTACCCTCTCGCTGACCATATATCCCGATCCCTTGAACTCCAAATGTGCATTTCGAGGGGTTAAGTTTGAGGCCAAACTCTCTGAGCACTTGAAAGACTTCCTTTAGATGTTCGAGATGGTCTTTCTCCTCCGTGTCCTTGACAATCATGTCGTCCACGTATACTTCAATAATGCACCTAATCAATTCTTTAAAGATGAGGCTTACTAACCTTTGGTAAGTCGCCCCTACATTCTTAAGTCCAAAGGGCATGACCAAAAAGCAGTACACACCCATCTCTACCACGAATGAGGTTTTGGGCTAGTCTTCCGGGGCCATTGAGATTTGGTAGTATCCTTGATAAGCATCCATCATACTCATCATTTCACAGCCTACCGTAGAATCCACAAGCTGATCGATTCGAGGGAGCAGGTAGGGGTCCTTTGGGCACGCCTTATTGAGATCTGTGAAATCATTGCACATTCTCCATTTATCCTACCCTTTGGGGACCACTACTACATTACATAGCCATTCGGGAAAGTGTATTGGCATGATGTACCCGGCTTCCAACAACTTGTTTATTTCTCCCTCTATTATCCTGTTTTTTTCGGCCCCGAAGACTCTCTTCTTTTGTTTGATAGGCTTGAAGGTCGGATTGACGTTTAAGCGGTGCACGATAACCTTGGGACTAATCCCGGGGAAATCCGAGGGCTGCCACGCAAATACGTCCTTATTCTCTCGAAAGAACTGGATGAGCATCACCTCATTAGCCTTGTCGAGTTACACTCCAATCTTGGTAGTCTTCTCGGGGTTCCCCGATTTTAGCTCGATAGTCTTGGATTCTCCAGTGGGCTTGATCCTGCTGTCCTCGAGTTTTCTATTTTTCGAGGACGTCCCCATTGGTCCCTCAAAATCGCTATGAGAGCCTACTTCGGGGGACTTCCTCTTTCCGGACCTAGGCTTCATTCCCAGTGACACCGAGTAACAGGTCCATACGTCGACGACATCGCATCGCACCTTCCCGATCCCAACTTCAGTGGGGAATTTCATCATAAGGTAGTAGGTAGACACCACCACCCTAGATGTGTTGAGCGCCGGACGACCCAAAATCATGTTGTAAGCGAACGGGGCGTCCACCACCAGGTAGTTTACCATCAGAGTCCTTCTGGTCGGCTCTTGGCCGAGGGACATCGGCAACTTGATTTGCCCTAGGGGGTAATTTGGGACCCCCCAAAGCCTACTAAGGGCGTCCACACCAGCTCCATATCTACCTTTCCCATGTCCATCTTCCTTAATGTTGAGTAGAAAAGGACATTGGCTGAGCTGCCATTTCAATCAATGTTTTGGTGACGACAAAGTTGGCCACGTCCGTCGTTACCACCATTGGATAATTGGGCTGTTCGACCAGACCTTCCGAGCTCTGCACCGGGATCCTATCACTTTTGTTAAACTCTATCGAGCATCCCTCGATCGCGTTGACCAGTTGAGGGGAACCCACATCCTCGAGGGCAAACCGGTTATACCAAAGCTTCCTGCCCACTCTTTTGCACGAGGAATGGGTGTCTCCCCCAGCTGGCCCCCCAACGATCATGAGGATCGTGCCTTTGGTGGGATGATTGCTACTCATCAGTCTTTTGCCCGCCTTCTTTGAGGATTCTGGGTGTCTTGGGGGGCTTTGCTTCTGGGGGACCTCGACCTTTCTTGATGGATCGGGGAAGCCTGAGCGTCGTAATACTCCAGCTTTTTAACAAACTCTTGGAGCTTTCCGCCGCGGATCAAGGTCTCGATCTCATCTTGCAGAGTATAACAATCCTCCGTGTTATGCCCGTACTGTCAATGGTAAGCACAATACTTTCCATTTTTCCTGGCTCTCCTCTGCTCGGGTAGCCTCTTAGGCGTTAAAAACGTGTGGCACCCAAGAAGAGTGAAGATTTCTATCAGGGTCTTGGTGAGGGAGGCGTAATCCTTGTACTTCCTAGTGCGCTCTTTCTTCTCTTTGCTCCTTAGTTTCTCCTCCCGGGGTTTTGTGCTCCCTTCATTTTTGGCCTTAGGAGGATGTTTTATCAAGTTGAGCTCCTCCACCTCCATATACTTTGAGGCGAGTTGCTGGAAACCAGCAATAGTTTGAGGGGCCTGCATAATAATAGCCTCCACGCATAGAGTGCGTGATAGAGTGCGTGCCTTACGAACTCAACTCCGACATCCTCCACCTTAAGGAGTTCATTATTGAACCGTTCCATGAAAGCCTGCAGGGCTTGTCCTTCCTTATGGACGATCCCATATAGGTGAGTATGGGACAACTTGGTAGATATCTTGGTAGTGAAATGGTTCAAGAACCGATCCATCAATTCTTTGTATAAGGAGATGGATTGCGGCTCCATCTTTTTAAACTACGTAAGGGCAATTCCCTAGAGGGTGGTGGAGAAAAGGCGAGCCCATACATGCAGGTTGCTAGTTGCTACTCCCACTACGTCCTCATAGTAAGTCAAATGTTCCACTGGGTCCCTGGTGCCGTCATAACGGGGTAGGCTGGTGGGCATGCGCTCGTCCAGGGCTAAGCGCGATTCTGCAATCTCTAAGACGAAAGGAGACCTCTCCAACCGGTGGTTATAGAGAGGCATGTACTGTGTAGTGTCCACCCTTACGCTCTTCTCCCCATCACGTCGCCTTGAGAGTCACTTTATTTCAATATGCAATTCGCTGACCTGTTAACTCATGCGGGCCAATTCCTCAGGTCCCTCCTCCCTTCGCGGGCGTAGACGGTGACCACCAGTCCTGGACCTAGCAGAAGCGTCCATAGCATTACATCTAGGGGGGACCCGGCGGGTGAAATGATTACCGGACTCTGCTACTTCTTCCCGGTGAGAATGCCGCCGGCTCCCCTCATGCGGGGAACGACTCCGTGAAGGGGTGGGATGCCCACTGCGTCGAGAGACAGCGGGAGCCCGTACCTTTTTTGGCGATGGAGATAGTCCCCCGGACAACAAACGGATCAATGTCTGGTCATCGCAAGCCCCCAGTAACTGCCTAACGTGGCTGATGGGGAGGGTGACCGTATGCCCCACCTGCTGCGTGTCCGCTGCACGGGTCGGCAGGGGGCTATGGGAAGGACCTACCCCGGGCCCCGCAGGCGGCACGGGGCGGTGTGCCCCTTGCCTTTCTCTATAACATTGACATTTTCCCTTGCCCATTGAGTTACTTCGAGAGGGTCACGGTTGGCCCTTTTCCGACAAAGTTCCGAACATATGGGTTCGTCGGGTATTCACCATTTCTTCGTCTTCTTTTTAAGATCACCTATTGGACATGAGGCCCTTCCTCTAGCGCCAAAATGATGCGGTCGATTTTTGGTTCGACCTCATGTCGGGGTCCGAAGAGCTCCGAATGATAATGCTGGTTGCCCACCTATCAAAGAAGGAGGAGCGCACGTGAGACTAGCCGACGCTCAAGTCAGTGTTTGGGGAGGATGATGAATAGTAAAAATGAAAGGTTCTCTTACTTATCAAGAATGAATTTGAGAATCCTATGATTTCTTTACCCTTGGGTGGAGAGCCGATTTGGTATATATGTGAGAGTAGGTCCCCAAATGTGACATGGTTGGTGGGAACCGGTCAAATTCCTGACAGGAGCCGTACATGCATGTGCCTTTTGTTCCCTTCGTGATTCCCATTGGCGATTGCTCCCATGTCTCATTAATGGGGTCCCTTATTGGCATTTAATGTGTATCTTAAGCATTTATGACCAAGAATTTCATTTATGACTTAGCATTTAATGCGCTGGAGACCGATGGGATGGACCTATGTACCACTGGGGCGTGTTAGGTGGCGGTAGGTAAGACCTACCGTTGGCTGCCAGCTGGATACCTTCCTGTTGGGTGCAAGCTGTGCAATGGCTAAGTAGGGGATTATGTCCTCGGCAAGGGATTGCATCCTTGACACGGACGCATTCGGGGGCCCTTTATGCCCGTAGACTCCTCGTGCCCTTGGATAAGCCTGGAGTCGTTCTCGGCCGGAAGGAAGTACCCCGAGGCTTTCCTACGTGGGCAAGATTTTTTCGAGGGTCATGGGTTGTTTCGAGGGTCCCTTAGGTAGCGTACTTGTGCCTTGACGCGGCTTTGAAAGCGGCCAGCCTGAGGGCTAGTTCGAGGACTGTTTGTCATATCTAGGGGCCTCAACTTCCCATTTGGGCTGTTTGGAGGTACCTACTGACGTGGCGTGATGAGGTGGCACCTGGCTCACCACACACACATATATATATATAAAGAGTGATAAAACTAATATTCATTAACAGCGATAATTTGAAATGCTAAATTCTACCCACATATATAAAGTAATTTTTACCTAAATAAATTAATTGCTTTCAATCTCAAATCCAACAAGTAATTGGCACTGAAGTATTTTTATTTGTATATTATAATAAATTTTTGTTAAAGAAAAAATAAGTTGACAAAAACAAATTAAGCAACCTTTTTTGTAAAATATGAAATTCTAAAATCATATTGTAGTAAAATAATCAATAAATAAGTATATTAGAAATTCAGTTCATAATAGATTATATACAATTTCAAGATTATTTTTTTATATATCATTATGGAAATTTCTTTTGGTTAGTATAAAAGTGGGTTATAAATAATTTTAAGGGTTAATTACATCTACTACCCCTCTAAAGATACGAAACTACAGTTGGTCCCCCAAAAATTTTTAATATAACCAACACATACCCTAATAAATTTCAAAATTACAAATACCACCCTGATCAATCGGTTGCCGGTCAAAAATGGCTAACGTCAGCAAAATTTTCAGTGAAAACCCGAATATACCCTTGCTCTAATTTTCATATATTTTTTTCCATAGGGTTAATTACATCTATTACCCCTCTAAAGATACGAAACTACAGTTGGTCCCCCAAAAATTTTCAATATTACCAACACATACCCTAATAAATTTCAAAATTACAAATACCCCCCTGATCAACCGGTAATATACCTAAATTTTAAGGGTGGTATTGGTAATTTTTAAATTCCTTAGGATATGTTTTGGTAATATTGAAAAATTTTGAGGGACCAACTGTAGTTTTCAATCTTCGAAGGGGTAGTAAATGTAATTATCCCTATACATAAATACTTAAATTAAAATATCAAATATACATACTTAAATATTAAAATATATATATATATAAATATACAATGTACAAACAAGGGACAACTTTTTCTTTTCAAAAATAAAGTGTACCCTGCACATGCAATAGATTGATGATGCTTGGAGATAGCTGTGATGGCGGTGGAAGTGTGGTTCGTGGTGGTGACAAAATCGATTGTCAATAAGAATATGGCCATCGGGGAGAAGAAACGGGAAAAGAAAAGAAGGGGGAGGGGGGGTCATATGCGATTTTGGGGGAAGAAAGAGGTGGGTTTTTTGATGGGGCTCCAACATTAGCAATAGATTTAGAATTAGAGCGAGTGTTGTGATATTTGATTCTTTTTGATCGCCAGTCAAACGAAGTCTGATGGTGTTGACTGGGGCGCTATCGGAAAGTTGAGATTGTAATGGTTCAATTGCCGCAAGTTTTGTTGGTCTTTATAAGTATTTATTTTTCAATTTATTTTTTTATTTGTTCAAAGTTAAAAATTAGGAGTAAGACCGAAAGTTCATGAAAAAATGACCGAAAACCTACTGCTCGGGGGGTTATTGGTAATTTTGAAATTTCTCAGGATATGTCTTGGTAATATTAAAAATTTTTGGGGACCAATTGTAATTTTCAATCTTTTGAGGGGTAGTAGATATAATTATCCCAAATTAAAAATTAAGGGTAAAATCGAAAGTTCATGAAAAAATGATCGGCAACCGGCTAACCAGGGGGGTATTTGTAATTTTGGAATTTATCAGGGTATGCGTTGGTAATATTGAAAATTTTTGGGGGACCAACTGTAGTTTCATATCTTTAGAGGGGTAGTAGATGTAATTAACCCTAATTTTAATAACTTAAAAATACTGTAAATCGTAAATTTTAGATAAAATATTAATTTTATCCTTTCATTGGAATTGAAATATAACTTCTCTTATCTTAGATTTTAGATAGTTGTTATATTGATCTTTTGGATAATTATAAACAATCGTATTTTTATATAAATTAAAATTAAAAATCACCATAACCCCATATGTGTCAAAAATAGAGTATAATAAAACTATTCATACGTACTTAATCACACATGGCATTGAATACTTTCAAAGTTTATAAATTATTATATATAGATATCTGTTTATTATTATATTAAAAAGATAAAAGCTTGTTCTAGAAAAAGCATCAATAGATAAGGCATAACATATATCAAGAAAAGGAGACAATAAAAAAGCTCAAAGATAGATTAATTGCACGTTACTTGTTGAAATATTAAATGTGAATGCATGAAAGCACTATATGACATTAAAGCAAATCAAAGTAAACCAAAAAAAAAAAAAAAGCAATTGATCAATTTGAAGTTTTGAATTAAAGCTCTTAGTTTTCCATATCCAATTAATGCAATTGATTAATTACTCTCATTTGAAAAATATGTAGTTTTAAATTTATTAAATTGAGTCGAAATAATTGATGAAAACTTTCAAATTTTGATAATGTCATAGTTACAATTTTTTAATTTTGATTTTTTATCACAAATTTATCTGTGGGTAAAAGTAAAATTAGAAAGAATTATAATTTGCACAATTTAATATTTCTTAATTAAATTATAATAATTATGAATTAATAAATTATATTCACTTAATAGATTTAAATTAGTAAAATTTGTTAATAAAATTTAATATATATATATATATACATATAAATATTTCGGATGTTCAAAATTGACCAAGAAGCATTCCATAGCTTAGTGGCAACACGTTGGGCTATTTACCAATAGATCTCTAGTTTGACTCCCTCTTGTAACAATGAAATCCAAACAATTGAATAAGTATCTAGTTCGGGTACGGGCGCGGGTGCAGGTCATGCCGTTGAGGTGGGCGGGGCGCGGGTTGGTCCTCTGAGATAGCGTGTGCCCAAATTTTTTTTTTACTAATATTTATTTTAGCCATGGAAATATTGTAAAAAAAATAAATACTTTAGCCACGGATTTATCCGTGGCTAACATTAATATTTTAAAAAAATTAATAAATATTAGCCACAAATTTTTCCATGGCTAAAATAAATATTTTTTTTAAAAAAAATAAATTTAGCCACGGAAAAATCCGTGGCTATTTTTTAATATTTAAAAAAATTAATCAATATTAGCCACTAATTTTTCCACGACTATATTTTATTTTAACCGAAATGAAAAAACTAGATTGGCCACAAAAAAATCCGGGGCTAGAAGTCCGTGGGCATTTTCCGTGGCCAAGCTTAGCCACGCCACATTTGGGCACGGATTTTTTCCGTGGCCAAATCCGTGGCTATATTTTTTGGCTACGGATTTTTGTCAAAATCCGTGGCTAATTCCGTGGCTAAATCCATGTTTTCTAGTAGTGATGCCCACCCCCTCAAGTTTAACATATATATATATATATATAAAGAGAGAGAGAGAGAGAGAGAGAGAGAGAGAGAGTTGAGTATAAAGATATGTCGAGGAAGTACGTTGTTAGTACCAGTGGTCTAACAATGTGTTGCTTAATTATCGAATTGTTCGGTGGTACCAATGATCCAGTGCTAGTTCCAGAGATAGGATAACTCTTCTCATCTTTAGTATCTTGTATCATTCCTGTTTGTTATCGGAGTCTACCACTTTGTTACGTTTCTAACTTGAATAAAACTCTTGCAAGTTCTAAATCCTAAGTTGAAATTCACTTAGGTAGTAGATTAAATTTTGGCTCAACCACTATAAATCATTGTGTGTTAATTACTTTGCATGTTTAACTACTTTTATTGGTATTTACGTATGCTTAAGGCAAAGCATTAATATTAAAACATATATTTATTCTGCTGCGATGACAATTATCTAAAAAGATTTGAATCATTAATTCACATGCACACCCCCTCAAGTTTAACATATACATATATATATATATATATATATAAAGAGAGAGAGAGAGAGAGAGAGAGAGAGAGAGAAAGAATTGAGTGTTAAGATATGTTAAGCATGTGTGTTGTTTACCAAAGTGGTTTGTTGTACCAGTGGCTAACAATGTGTTGCTTAATTATCGAATTGTTCAGTGGTACCAACTATCCAGTGCTAGTTTCAGATATAGGATAATTCTTCTCATCTTTATTATCTTGTATCGTTCCCCTTTGTTATCGGAGTCTACCACTTTGTTACGATTCTAACTTGAATAAAATTCTTGCAGGTTCTAAATCCTAACTTGAAATTCACTTAGGTAGTAGATTAAATTTCGGCTCAACCACTATAAATCATTGTGTGTTAATTACTTTGCATGTTTAACTACTTTTATTGGTATTTACGTATTCTTAAGGCAAAGCATTAATATTAAAAAATATATTTATTCTACTGCGATGACAATTATATAAAAAGATTTGAATCATTGATTCACATGCCCAATCCCCTGAAGTTTAACATATATATATATATAGAGAGAGAGAGAGAGAGAGAGAGTTGAGCATAAAGATATGTCGAGGATGTGCGTTGTTTACCAAAGTGGTTTGTAGTACCAGTGGTCTAACAATGCGTTGCTTAATTATCGAATTGTTCGGTGGTACCAATGATCCAGTGCTAGTTCCAGAGATAAGATAACTCTTCTTATCTTTATTATCTTGTATTGTTCCTGTTTGTTATCGGAGTCTACCACTTTGTTACGATTCTAACTTGAATAAAATTCTTGCAAATTCTAAATCCTAAGTTGAAATTCACTTAGGTAGTGGATTAAATTTCGACTCAACCACTATAAATCATTTTGTGTTAATTACTTTGCATGTTTAACTACTTTTATTGGTATTTACGTATTCTTAAGACAAAGCATTAATATTAAATAATATATTTATTCTGCTGCGATGGCAATTATATAAAAAGATTTGAATCATTAATTCACATGCACACCCCCTCAAGTTTGACTTATATATATATATATATATATATTTGCTTGTCTTGCAACTAGATATGTTCTACCGGATCGTATCAATCATTAATGCTATGTTTGGTTTTTAGATTTTAGTAAGGATGACACTACAGGAAAAACTGCCTTTTCCGGCGGAAAATTCCGGCGGAATTCCCGCCGGAATTTTGAATTTCCGGCGGAATTCCGGCGGAAATCGTTCCGCCTGAAAAAACACCCCCGGAATCCGGAATTCCGCCGGATTTTTCCCCCGGTAAGAAATTCCGGCGGAATATTCCGCCGGATTCCATCCGGCGGAAAACCGAGGGAATATTCCCCCGGACGGAATCCGGCGGAATATTCCGCCGGAATTTCCCTCGGATAAGGTTCCGGCGGAATTCCGGCGGAATATTCCGCCGGATTCCGTCCGGGGGAATATTCCCCCGGTTTTCCGCCGGAACGCCGTGCACCGCCATCCTCCGGCCCGGACTGCCGCCACGACGCCTCCGCCGGCCAGGACCTGTCGCCGCCGCCTCCCCGGAACCGCCGCCGCTCCGCCGCTGCCGCCCCCCCGGAACCGCCGCCCTCGGAACCGCCGCGGCCGCTCCTCCTCCGTCGCCACCCGCAACCGCCGCCGCCGCTCCGCCGCCGCCCCCCCGGAACCGCCGCCGCTCCGCCTCCGCCGCCACCCGGAACCGCCGCTGCTCCGCCTCCACCGCCACCCGGACCCGCCGCTGGAATAGTATTCCAAAATATTCAAATATTTGCAATTGCAGGGATTTGAACTCGTGACCTTGGGGTTGAATGACAAGCACTCCACCACTAGGCTATCCCTTGAAGTTGTGATAAGTTTTGTGTTGTGTTATACATATTAAATATTTGTTTCATTATTCTTATTTTAATTATAATTAAAAGATAGTATAAATAATAATAGTTATAAGATAACATTGATAGTATATAAACATATGTATTATATATACTATAGAAACATATATGTGTACCATATAAACATATGTATACGTATATATAAATATATTATAAATAATTAATAGTTAAAAAATAACATTGATACTATATAAAAATATATATTATATATACTATGTAAACATATATGTGTACCATATAAGTATATGTATACCTATATATATAAAAGATTCTTGCAAAAGTAATTAATCATGCTTATATTGCTTAATAATTTTAATTGCA
This sequence comes from Petrea volubilis, assembly GCA_026212405.1. Lineage (NCBI taxonomy): Eukaryota > Viridiplantae > Streptophyta > Magnoliopsida > Lamiales > Verbenaceae > Petrea > Petrea volubilis. Next base: position 18,449,476 of record CM047876.1, on the reverse strand, counting down.
GGAAATAATGTTTCCAAATGAGGAACAACATTACCGATACGGTAATATCCGTAGAGGACGTGGAAGAGGAAGAACTCCTTTGAGTTCTAGTTCAAGGAAAGCCTATAATGAGGATTTTCCAGGATTGTCACAAAAAGATGGAGGTAATTCCTCATCTTATGCTGATAAGGTAAAAAATCCAGAGGTATATGAAGAAATGGAACCTCTGCCTTATACTAAAACAAATCATAAAGATTTGATGTTCTTAATAGAACCAAAAGATCTTCTGATAACTTCAGATCCATATGAAATACTTAACAGGTATTTGGATACAAGATCATACCCTTGTGAAACGGATAAAACCCGTATTATATATGAGTTAATACTCATTAAATCTGGTAATATCCAGGTTTATCATTCTTATCCTCAAGGATCTAAAGCATATTATGTCTATACAACAGTCGTGATCAGGCAGATAATGTCTGCAGAACAATGGGGTATAAGTACCTTACAGGAAAAAGAATTCTACTGCCCTGAGTTAAAACTCAATATTAAATATAATTATTGGGATTATATTAATGCCTTTCATAAATGTTTTTTCTATGAAAATCCAAGGAAAAAACATACTTGGATGTTTAAACTATGTCCAACTTTAAGGTCTGAAAGTCTACCCATGTGGTTTGTTAAATGGTGGATGACATTTGGTCCCTCCATTAATATACTTCCAGATATTTTTAAGACCCTTTACTCTGCATGGGTAATTCATTCTCCCATTGTCCAAAGAGCCAAACAATTAAAATTGTGGCCAGAAGGTATAAACACTTTTCATTTTTTCATTCAATTCTCAATTCCATGGATTTGGCGTTGGGAACTAGAGATTGGTAAAACCTCTCAGAATTTTCCTTGTTTAAATCGCATCTTTTTCACCTCTTTTTGGAAAAAGATGTTATTAATTGATCCAAAAACTCATACCTTGCATGGCCAAGAGACATTAAATCTTATTAAAATAAGAATTCATGAAGACCAGAAGCAGGCGAAAACTCGTGGTCCAATTTCCTTAAAAGAAATGCTTAAAGAAGCAATGTTGAAGAAAAATGGTCCTTTGACTAAAGACGAAAAGAAAGAGGTTATTAATGATTATCTCTCTCAAGTTCAAGAAGAAATCAATGAAAATTGTGATTTCGAAATAAATCCTGAAGAATTTTCCTCCATGTCATCTTCCTCTAAAGAAGAAGTCCTTGCTGGGGAATCTCAAGACCCATTTGCTGAAGAATCTGAAATTCAGATTGATGCTATGGTTGCTCTATTGGATAAATCCCAAGGAAAGAAGCCTTTGTTGTAATCCACCAAGTCAGCCAAAAACAATGAAGTAAGCCCTGACGTCAGTCATCACTTCATAATTGAAGGTTCTGTTCTAAGATGCTCAGCCGACAAGTTACTATTCTCTTTTTGACGAATTAAATATTCGTTGCCAAATGTTTAAGTAAAGAACAATAAGTGCGTCTACTGTTTTACTGTGCCAAGATGCTCCAGGACGATAAGTTTGTCAGAAGAATAATTTCTGTCTGCCACTTCACTATTCCAGGATGCCCTCCAGTACAATAATTTGTTAACTTTAGGTTTAATCAACCTTTGTAATTATTTTATTTTCCTGTTTTAATTTTGTCTGTCTGGTGTGTATTCTCCTATAAAAGGAGACTTAGTTTAGTTGTTAGGCATCGAATTCTCTTATCACTCCTACAAGTTAATGTTTTGTATTCTCTTCCTTTGGTATTTGCTCATATCGCTCTTAGTCTTCCTTTTTGAGCTGTATTTTAATATCGAAGAAATAAAGTTCAGAATTCAGTATCAAGATTAAATCTTGGTAAGTTCTAAATTATCTTTTATTTATTGCTTTAATAAGCATCTATAATGAATTGCTAAGTGCCTAGTATGTTAAAAAATGTCGAAGCTAAGTCATGACAATGGTGTGTTTATGGTAACATAATCTTCTTGCAACCTTTCTTGTAATGGGTTGAATTGCATGAATCAGTCTTGTTTTTAAAGGTTTAAGTGTTCTAGATACAGTCTTGGTATTCGAGTATAAGTCCTGTTGTGCCCGCTGAAGCCATGGAAGGCGTTTAGGGCTGTGAGGAGTAAGACTGGATACCAAAGACAGGTCTAGAATAAATTTTGTAAAAGTTTTCCTCACAAAATGATGACAGATTCATAGTCCATTTGTAAAACCTCCCAATGCAAGAAGAAGGTCCTGTTTGTTATGGTATTAGAGCCATGTCATTTGACAGATTTAGTGGAGATATTTTTTAACATACGCCTTTATTGCTTATTTGTATCATGAATATTTTTAGATCTGATAAACAAACTGTTAAAAACAGTATAAGTCATGAAGTAGATTTACCAGAAGACCTTGATTTATTAAATAAATGGTCAATTCCTAAAATGAAAATAACTGAAATCTATAAGATAGGAGCACTTGATAAAATTTCATGGAAACAAGTTGTTAAAACAACTGAAGAAACAATTTCTTTAAATAAAGATGAAATGATATTACATCTTTTAAGTGAAAAAGATGTTGGACGATATAGAAATTTATATAAGTTTTTGCATATAGGACTTGTGCAAATTGCTTTTAAACCTTTAACTTTAGAAGGTTTGCCTGAAAGTTTTTTAGCTGTCTTAAGAGATGGAAGAAATCTTAATTGGGATCAATCCATAATGGGAATAATTGAAAGTAGTCTGGCTCATGGTCCAGTCTATTTTAATGTTTTTCCTAATTTACAGTTATCTTTAACTGACAGTAATCTGTTAGAAGCCTTAACTTTAAATGTTAAAACTCATGGATATAATTATGCACAAGGATCAGAAGTAATCTGTATTTGTTATAGGATTTATTATAAAACCTTACATACACTTAATCCTCAATGTAAACACAAGGATAAATTAGCAAATGAAACCATAGTAATTGAGTCTAATATTAGTAAATCTAATATTACTACTAGAAGAGCTATAAAATGGGATGAAATTGATTTTCCTGAAAATTGGATAATGGAAAAAGCTGCACCAGCCATAAATAATATTTGTGACCAACCAACTAATATTCAACAAACTCAAGAAGGTAATGTTTTTATAACTATGCCAAAAAGACAACTTTCTCTTCCAAGAAATAATACTTTTAATACAATAAGAGAAGCTAGTAAATCTAGATATTCTTTTATTTCACCAGGAAATTTTGATGAAAACTCAATACTTCTATTTATAGGAATTATTTTACCTTTTTCAATATTATGACCAAGAAATCTTATCTTAGTTTGGAAAAGTAACATTTTTGGTTTAGAAATTACCAAACCATTTTGAATAATAATTGTCTTAAAAATATTTAAATGTTTAAAATGATCTTCAATATTATTGGAAAATATTAAAATATCATCAATATAAACAATGATAAAATTAGTATAAGGAATGAAAATATCATTCATTATTTTTTGAAATTCTGAAGGGGCATTTTTCAATCCAAAAGGCATTACCTTCCATTCGAATTGTCCTATTGGGACATTAAAAGCAGTTTTATATTGGTCTTTTTCAGAAATTTGAATTTGCCAATATCCTGATTTTAAATCAAATTTAGAAAATAGATTAGCATTATATAATCTATCCAGTAAATCTTTTTTATTAGGGATTGGATATCTTATCCATTTCAAAACTTTATTTAAAGGTTTATAATTTATAACAAGTCGAGGAACACCACGTTCTTGTTCAGCATGTTTATTAACATAAAATCCTGTACAAGACCAAGGTGACTTTGATGATTTTATTAACCCTTTATCTAACAAAGATTTAATCTCTGTTTTACAAAGTTCTAAATATTCGTTATTCATTTGGCAAGGTCTAGACTTTGTAGGTATGTTATTTTCTGAAAAATTATCTTCATAAGGAAGAGAAACAATATGTTTCTTTCTATTCCAAAAAGCATTTGGATGTTCATTACAAATAGTAAGAGAAAAATTATTTTCAAGAAGTTTAATCTTTTCTTTTAACCTAGGGTTTGTTAAATAACTTTCAATAGTAGAAATATTAATTTCTTGTTTAAGAAAATTTATGTGATTTTGTTTTTTATTAATCAAATCTTGGATTTCATTTAATAATCTAGTTTGGGGTTCAGTTATAAAATTAAACTGAATTTCTTTATTTTCAAAGGTTCCTATAAAACCATTAGTATCAATTTGTTTTAAAGGAAAAGGTTTTTGAATAAAAGGAGTTCCAAGAATTACTTGGGTAGTCATATTTTTTATTAACAAAAAGCTTGTAGGTATACAGGTATTATTTTGGCAAATATACGCTTTAGGTAATTTGTAAGCAATATCTAACCTATTTCCATTAACAGCAGTCAAATTATGAGTAGTTTTATGAAAGTATTTTGTGGGAATTAACCCTTCTTGAATACAATTAATGTCTGCACCACTATCAATTAAAGCAGTTAAGTTCTTAACAAATTGATTATCAATTAATAATGTAATCTTTACATACCATTTTTGAGAAGTTACAATGTCTAGGGTTGCTAGAATATTAGTTAATTCAGTATTATGATCCTCTTCAGGAATATCTTCTTCACTTTCCAAATTATGAGAAGCTATTTGTTTTCCTTTTTCTAAGGCTATAAGTCTATGAGAAAACAAATTATTTTCTTGCTTAAGTGATTTTATTTCTAATTTTAAAAAATCAACCTCTTTCATTAAATCCAAAACAGTAATTGGAGTTTCATTTCTATGTTTGAGATTTAATCTTTTATGAACTTCATCCATAGTATATGGAGTAGTATTTCTTTGTATTCTATTATGATCAGACTTATGTCTATTATTATTACTAGGTTCACCAGTAATATGTTCTATTAAGAACGACTTGATACTAGGATCATTAGTATGTTTTAACAAATCTAAAATGGAATTTGATTTAATCATATTTATTTCAAAATCTTTAAATTGTGAAATCAATTGATATAACTCATCATTATGTTGATCCTGTTTTACACAAGGTTAATTATTATGAATATAAGCGAAAGAAACGAGAAAGTCGTAGGTATAAGCAACAACAATATGTTCAGCAATTACCTCAACTACAACCTAAACCCAAGAAGAAAAAATTTAAAAAATTTTCAAAAACTCAGTATCAAAATAACAATGCCTGTTTTAAATGTGGTAAAATAGGTCATCATGCAAAAAATTGTAGAGTTAAACAGAAAATACATGCTTTAAACATTGATGATGATCTTAAAGATTCTTTATGTAAAATCTTACTTGTTTCTGAATCAGAACTTCATAGTGAAAGTGAACATTCTAGTAATTCTAGTTCAGAAGTTAATATGATAGAAACTAATATAATAAGTAGTAGTTCTGATAATGCTTCAGAATGTGAACCATGTCAGAATATATTATATATAATTAAAAGATAGTATAAATAATAATAGTTAAAAGATAGTATTGATACTATACAAACATATATATTATATAAACTATATAAACATATATAAACAATATAAACATATGTATACCTATAAATATATTATACATAACTAATAGATAGTATAAATAACAATAGTTAAAAAATAGTATTGATATTATATAAATATATATATATATATATATATACATATATAGATATTCTACATACTATATGAAAATATACTTTATAAACATATGTATATAAAAATTTTAATTTGTTAATAGAAAAAAATATTGTTCATATATATAAATATATTATAAATAATTAATAGTTAAAAAATAACATTGATACTATATAAAAATATATATTATATATACTATATAAACATATATGTGTACCATATAAGTATATGTATACCTATAAATATATTATAAATAATTAATAGTTAAAAGATAACATTGATAAAAAATAGTATTGATACTATATAAACATATGTATACCTATAAATATATTATATATAATTAAAATCTAGTAAAACTATAAATATATTATATATAATTAAAAGATAGTATAAATAATAATAGTTAAAAGATAGTATTGATACTAAACAAACATATATATTATATAAACTATATAAACATATATAAACAATATAAACATATGTATACCTATAAATATATTATACATAACTAATAGATAGTATAAATAACAATAGTTAAAAAATAGTATTGATATTATATAAATATATATATATATACATATATAGATATTCTACATACTATATGAAAATATACTATATAAACATATGTATATAAAAATTTTAATTTGTTAAAAGAAAAAAATATTGAATGAACAATCACAATTTTTAAGGAAACAAAATAGTAGAAGTAATATTAACATCATTTATATTAAAATTATATATATTTCCCCAAAGAGTGTTTTAAAAAAAAAAATTTTGTGTAGTTAGTTGGATTTGAACCTAGGACCTCTTGAATACAAGTCTAATACCTTGCCATTGAGCTACTTTAAAGTTTGTATATCTTTTTGCCTAAATATTAAGTAAATTACGTTTTTAAATTAAAAAAAAAAAAAAAAAACCGGGGGAAATTTTCCCCCGGATTTCCCCCGGTTTTTATTTAAAAAAATTCAAAAACAAAATCGGGGGAATTTTCCCCCAGATTTTCCCCCGGTTTTCTCTCTAAAAAAAAAGGAAATTTTGGTCTTGCATGGACTTGAACTTGGGACCTCTTGAATACAAGTCTAGTACCTTGCCATTGAGCTACTTCCAAACTTGTGTTTTGTCTTGCCGAAATATATACTAATATTAAAGTTTTAATTAAAAAAAATTAAAAAAAAAATCGGGGGAATTTTCCCCCGGTTTTTATTTAAAAATTAAAAAAAAAAACCGGGGGAAATTTTCCCCCGGATTTTCCCCCGGTTTTAATTTAAAAAATTCAAAAAAAATAAACCGGGGGAAATTTTCCCCCGGATTTTCCCCCGGTTTTAATTTAAAAAATTCAAAAAAAAAAACCGGGGGAAATTTTCCCCCGGATTTTCCCCCGGTTTTTGTTTAAAAAAATTAAAAAAAAAAACGGGTGAATTTTCCCCCGGATTTTCCCCCGGTTTTTTATTTAAAAAATTCAAAAAAAAAACCGGGGGAAATTTTCCCCCGGAAATTATTTAAAAAAATTAAAAAAAAAACCGGGGGAATTTTCCCCCGGATTTTTCCCGGGTTTTTAATTTAAAAAATTCAAAAAAAAAACCGGGGGAAAATTCCCCCGGTTTTTTTTTTAATTTTTTTAAATAAAAACCGGGGGAAAATTTCCCCCGGTTTAATTCCGCCGGAATCCGGCGTTTTTTCTGTAGTGTGACTCGAAGGAATATTTCTTTTTCGCTTCAAATGATGGTACTTTGTGCTTTAATTTTTGATTTTTTTGATTTTTTTTTCCTATCAAAATCCATGTTTCAAACATAACATAAATTTCTTGTTCAAGAAACATTTGCGCCGTGATTCTAGTTAAAATCCAAATGACATATAAGAAATTTCTCACAATCAATTACTCAAACTTACCACTATGAATCATTGTGCGTTAATTACTTTGCATGTTTAACTACTTTCATTAGAATTTACATATTCTTAAGGCAAAGCATTAATATTAAAAAATATATTTATTATGTTGCGATGACAATTATATAAAAAGATTTGAATCATTAATTCACATGCACACCCCCTCAAGTTTAATATATATATATATATATATATATATTTGCTTGTCTTGCAACTATATATGTTCTACCGCATCTTATCTATCATTAATGCTATGTTTGGTTTTTAGATTTTAGGAAGGAAGACTCACGGGAATATTTGTTTTTCGCTTCAAATGATGGTAATTTGTGCTTCAATTTTTTATTTTTTTGTATTTTTTTTTCTTACCAAAATCCATGTTTTAAACGTAACATGAATTTCTCGTTTACGTGATTCTAGTTAAAATCCAATTGACATATAACAAATTTCTCACAATCAATCAATCAAACTTACCACTTTTCCAATGTCTATTTCATGATACATGTACTTTCTGGCTCTTCCAGTCCACTTTATGGTCTACTCAAGTTTCCAACTTTCATTAATTACATTAGAAATTAAGCAATTGAAATAGGAAATTATGAATGACTTTTTGGTCTCGAGATGCCGTGTTAGAAAAATAAAGATAAAACGCAGGTAAGGAAGTGACACAACTTCATTGCGTGTGGTCCAGGACTCCAGGCTGGTGACTTCTATAAGTCAAGTCTTCAGAGTGCAAAACACGGAAATTTCTTGCAAGACGTGGAAATTTTTCCACACGCCTAATAATATAAATTAGTAACGGAGTGGATGCATGGTACTATAACAAATTATTCTCATCAATTTTCGGCCTCAAAATGATCATCACTATGAATTTCTTAACTTCTCTAAAAGTGCCTTTTTGTCTGATGTTGTTGATCATGCCTGAATTTGGAGCCATTTCCAGCTCCGAAGATAATATCGGAGTACTTAGGTGCCACGAGACAGAAAGGCTGGCACTTGTTAAATTCAAGGCTGAGCTGATAGACAATTATGGTAGACTCTCTACTTGGGCAAATGAAGGAGATTGCTGCAAATGGGAAGGCATCCTTTGCGATAATCAAACTAATCGCGTTACAGCTGTTGATCTTCAAGGTCCACAATATCCTAATACAGCAGCTCCTTTGAGAGGTACTATTAGCCCATCTTTGCTTGAATTGGCTCATCTCAATCATCTTGATCTCAGTTATAATGATTTTAACCAAAGCCAAATTCCAAACTTCATTGGTTCCCTCAGAAGTTTGCAGAATCTGAGTTTGCATTCTTCTAATTTTAGAGGCTTGATCCCTCATTCTCTCGGAAAATTGTCCATGCTTCGCCTTCTTGATCTTGGTGAAAATTGGCTTCTTGAAACAAATCTTGATTGGCTTTTTGGGATTCGGTCGTTGGAGTATCTCGACTTCAGTAAGACTAATTTGCAGAGAGCTTCCACATCGTTACAAGTTATAAACAAACTAACATTATTGAAAGAAATGCACTTGGGCTCTTGTGTACTCTCAACAACTCTTCCCGCCATATTTCCTTCGGTCAATGCTTCTAGAACTTCTCTTGTTGTTCTTGATCTCCGTAATAACAGTCTTGAGGGGAGGATTCCTGATATCTTAGGGAATTTCACATCTCTTTCTTTTCTTGACCTCACATATAATAATCTTCAAGGGAGGATTCCTGATGCCTTAGGAAATTTGATGTCTCTTTCTTATCTTTATCTCTCATATAATAACCTAGAATGCATACCAGATGGATTGTGGAATTCGACTGGCCTTTCTTATCTTCATCTTTCTTATAATCAACTGCTAGGTGAATTTCCTCGACCGGGGAAGAAATTTATACAAGGAAACTTAACCCTTCCCAATCTTGAAAGCCTCGATTTAACCGGGAACAAGTTTACAGGACAGGTACCCAATCTTTCGTTATTCTTGTCCTTGAGATGGTTACGGCTAGGGGACAACATGTTCAATGGAACTTTGTCTAAAAGCATTGGGTCCCTCTCCAATCTTCAGCAGTTGGATCTTAGTTCAAATCACTTGGAAGGGTTAATATCGGAAGTCCATTTGTTCAATCTCTCCAATCTTAAGAACTTGGACTTATCTTACAACTCAAACCTGACTGTGAGGATAAGCTCTTCCTGGAATCCTCCCTTTCAACTGTATTGGTTAAGTCTAGCACATTGCAATCTGGGGCCATATTTCCCCAAATGGCTTCAAAAACAGAAAGAAGTCGGAGATCTCGACATCTCTAGTGCCAAAGTCTCCGACACTATCCCAGATTGGTTCTGGGATAACATCCCAAACTGTTTTTCATTGAATGTGTCAAATAATCAGATTTATGGTGTTCTTCCTGATTTTTCATCCAATCTCACACTTTGGATAGCTGACTTTAGTTCTAACAAGTTAAATGGTACATTGCCGCTTCTGCCCCCAAGAGCTAGCAACATCAATTTGTCCAGAAACAAATTTTCAGGCACAATTACTAATTTCTGCTTTTCTGGTAATTTACACTTGTTGGACCTTTCAGACAATGCATTCTCCACAGAGATTTCTCAAGATTGTTTCATGAAATTGATGAATCTATATTACTTAAATTTGGCAAACAATAATTTCTCTGGAGAGATCCCAAACTCAATTGACTTGGTATGTAGTGTTTTTTCATTGCATTTGAGGAACAATAGTTTTACTGGAGAAATTTCAAGGTCATTAAAGAACTGTGGTGATCTCAATATCCTCGATCTTGGAGGAAACAAATTCACTGGGAAGATACCGGATTGGCTGGGAGAAAATATGCCAGAATTGGGTGTACTAAGCTTGACATCAAACAAGTTTTACGGTAGTTTGCCTTCAAGCTTATGCCATCTAGCAAAACTTCAAGTTTTAGACATTTCTATGAACAAAATTTCAGGAACTATACCAAAATGTCTAAACAACTTCACTTTGTTGAGTTCAAAACTGAATTCCATCTTAAACGACACTCGATATAGAAGACTGGGAGCATTTGGAATGATCTATGATAGTGCTCGTCTAATGTGGAAAGGAAATGAGGCCGAGTATTTCTATACTCTTAGATTTTTGACAACCATTGATCTTTCAAGCAATTATTTAACAGGAGAAATCCCTTATAATGTTACAAGTCTTCTTGGCCTCATTGCTTTAAATCTTTCAAGAAACAACTTGGTTGGTTCCATTCCTCATGACATTGGTAATTTGGAACTTTTAAACTTTCTTGATTTGTCCAAAAACAACCTCTCCGGCCATATTCCACCCACCCTTTCCCAACTAAGTCACCTTGGAGTCTTGGATTTGTCATTCAATAATCTCTCAGGTAAAATTCCGTGGGACACTCACTTGCAGACTTTCAATAATTCTACGTTTATTGAAAATCCTGGATTATGTGGTCCTCCTCTTGTATCTAAACCTTGTCCAGAAGATGAGTTGCCGAAAACACCGCTAGAGTTTGCCAACAATTTAGAGCTTGAGGACGAATTCATCTCTCTGGGGTTCTATATTAGCATGGTATTTGGATTTATTGTTGCTTTCTGGGGAGTTGTTTTGACTGTGTTTCTCAATAAGTGGTGCAAGATTATCTTTCACAAGATGGTCATGAGCATCATAGATTGGTTGTATAATAAAGGTTTTCTTTCTTAGTTTGAACCTTGAAATTGTACTACTGTAATAAAAGTTTATTTTAGTTTTCATGTATATAAGTTTCCAACGAAGCATGTACCTTATTTTTCATAGATAATTAAAGAAATCTCATATGTTGTCATCTCTACTATCTAATATACATAGCAAGGGTGTGGGTAGTCTCATTGGTTGTTAGTTATTAAATTTAGTATCAATTGGACACTTCAATATTCTTCATTTTTTAAAACCCTTCCCTTACAAATGATGAATTTTCAGATTGTAATTTAAATAATTCATGATTATCATTAGATTTTAATTTCTGATTAGCTTAAAAACATAGTCTATTCGTATGTCAAGCTAAAAGATAGATGGCCTCTTTGGGGTTTTTTTTTTTTTTTTTCGGGGGAGGTGGGGGGGTTGATGGGTTGGATGGATTGGAGACCATTCATGGACAAAAGCTCAAAGATAACCGCAAGTTTTTTATTATTATTATTATTATAGACTATACTTTTGAATATATTATAATTTTGAATCATGCATAATATTGATTATATTGACAAAAAATTATGAATTATAGATTTTTCATCTACAACAAATCTCCTGAACAAAAATGAGTTCTTGATCTATTAAGGTAATGAGGGCCACGCTACCTACATCAATGTGGGGCCAAGTGATGCCACTAAGTTTTTTTTTTTCAACAACATGTATATATAATATTTATATTAAATATTAATTAATTGTTTATAATGGAACATTACCACAAGAAAAAGTAATATTAATGCCAAGATATAAAAATAATAATATAATAGTTATCACCATTAATTGTATTAAGTGATAACACGTTTTATTTTGTCACTAATTAAGTTTATTTAGTGACAACAACTTTTATCTTGTCATAATATTCACTCAATGGTGACAAAAAATAATGTTTTAGTGACAACCATTAACAATTAGTGACACACTTATAGTAATAGAATATTGGCCGGTCCTGGGCTAGAATAGGCCTACCAATGGGTAGGATTTTACCATACCCTGATCCTAATCCTAATCCTAAAAATATCTGATTAAAGATACCATATACCTACCCTACCCTATTTAAATACTTATCCATTGGGTATATGTATTGACCGTACCCAATTTTTTGGATAGAGTGTGGATCCTACCAATCAATTTTTTTTCATTTGTCTTTTTTTGATATTGTGTCCTTTTTTTAGCCCTCTCACACACACACACACATTTTTTCTCACACATACACACTGCACACACATACACACACTACACACACACACATTTTTTTCCACACATACACACTGCACACACACATACACATACTGCACACACACTGACACATTTTTTTCACACACTGCACGCATTTTTTTTCACACACATACACTGCACACACACACATTTTTTTTCACACATACATGCACTACACACGGAGACAGTTTTCACACTCCACACATACACATTTTTTTCACACACTGCCCATATTTTTTCACACACACATTGCACACATATTTTTCACACACTACATGTACACGCACGCATTCGCACACACACACACTGCACATACATTTTTCACATGCACACACACTGCACACATTTTTTTTTTCACACACACTGCGCATGCGCAGTGTGTGTGTTTACACACAATGTGTGTGGGTGTGTGAAAATTGTGTGTGTGTGGGTGTGTGAAAATTTTGTGTGTGTGTGTGTGTGCGTGTGCGTGCGTGCGTTGTGTGTGTATGTGTGTGTGCGCGCGTGAGCGCGTGCGCACGTGCAGTGCGTATGTTTAGACACAGTGTGTGTGTGAAAAATGTGTGCGCAGTGTGTGTGTGAAAAATACGTGTGCGCAGTGTGTGTGTGACTGTGTGTGTGTGAGAGAAAAATATGTGTGCAGTGTGTGTGTAGTCTCTGTGTGTGTGTGTGTGTGTGAAAAATGTGTACAATGTGCGTGTGTGTGGTGTGTGTGAATATCCATTGGGTATTATTATCCAATTGGTAGGAACGGATAAGGCCCTACCCTAACCCATTTGTTTGTAGTAGTATGGGTTAGGGCAGGGTATGAATAAATTTTACAATTTTAGAATACAGGTAAAATATGAATAGAGAATGAATAAATATGAGTAGGGTAAAACCCTACCTATTAACAGGTCTAGGCCAAAAAATCTTGTCTAGCTGCTTCGTTGTTCTTTTTTCATTGCAAACAAAAACGTGCAGCACAAAATGCAGTGGCGTCTAAATTCAGTCTGTTCATTTTGTTTAGGTAGGATACAATAAATAATTGACAGCCACAATAGAACATGTCATTTTCAAATAAATTTATTTTATAATATTTATTTAAAAATTTTGAACAAATTTATTGATATGATCATTATTCACTTTTTGCGACTAATAAATTAGTTAAACAATTTATTTGAGAGGAAACTAACATTTTAATAAACAAAATGAAAGGAGTAAAATTTTTTAATTTTTAGATTTTATCAATCTACAATCTTAATTAATCAAATTTTATATTGATTGAAGAATTAGCATTTTTGAGAAATCGAAATTGTGGAAGTAGTATTAGTGTCATTTATATTAACATTTACGTTTTAATAATTTATAAAATTTAGCAATACCTTTTCTCTAATCATTTAGACATAATTGCCAATTTGGTCTCATACGATATATTCTTTAGCCGATTTTGTCCCATAAATTTTTTTTTAGTCAAGATAGTCCCACTGGATAGCACTCGCTCTCCAAAATGGCTCCTTCGTTAAAAACTAACGAGAAACGCACGTGCAACTCACTTGTGCCGTTAATTTTTAAATTGAGAGAGTTACACGTGGGACTATTTTAATCAATTTTGAAATTTGGGACCAAATCGGTGAGCACTTCTATATTGTGGGACTAATTTGGATAAAATATATATTTAATTTTAATCATAACTTAATGCATAATTGATTCCTCATCCAAGTTCAATGACTAATTAAATCACGTTATAAGCTTGGAACATTCCTGATTCTTTTATTCCAACTTAAGTGTTTTCATGTGGGATGGGATTCTTAAAAAACTCATTCTCTAACGAGGACCCATTTATGCATATGAGTGTCACTACACTCGATGTCCATGAAACAATAAATCTCCCATTTGAAATAGTCATAAATGCAATTCTTTTAATGAGTCAAGTTGAAACTCCATTTTCAGTTAGACTCAATAACTTTGAGTAGTTTTGATCACGCTTTACAGACTTGTTTGAAGACTTTCATCTCTACACTAAACCAAGTCTCACGGCTTTAATGTAATCATGGAGATTCAACTACATACATTAAATATAAATAATATAACTAATGCTATATAATGAAAATTGCCAAAAGAATATTACACTTTTAATTAATTTATTATTTGAGCAAAGTTTGATACAAGAAGTAATTAACAAGTTAAAATATATTAGCTTATTAGGCACTATTCTAATATTTTAAAATCTAAAACAAGTTCACCACTACTAGAAAAAAAGCAAATAACCACGGATTTATCGTATAGCATTAGTTATATTATTTATATTTAATGCATGTGGTTGAATCTCCATGATCACATTAAAGCCATAAGACTTGACTTCGCTAAGAGATGGAAGTCTTGAAACAAGTCTGTAAAGCGTGATCAAAATTACTCAAAGTTATTGAGTCTAACTGAGAGTGGGGTATCGACTTGACTCATTAAAGAACTTGCATTTATGACTATTTCAAATGGGAGATGTATTGTTTCATGGATATCGAGTGTAGTGACACTCGTATACACAAATGGGTGCTCGTTAGAGAATGAGTTTATTGAGAATCCCATCCCACATGAAAACTCTTAAGTGAGAAAAGAATTAGGAATGTTTCAAGCTTATTACGTAATTTTATTAGTCCTTAGACTTGGATGAGAAATCAATTATGCATCAAGTCATGATTAAAATCAAATATACATTTTAGCCAAATTAGTCCCACAGTAAAGAAGCACTCGCTGATTTGGTCCCAATTTTTCAAAATTGATTAAAGTAGCTCCACGTGTAACTCTCTCCATTTAAAAATTAATGGTACACGTGAGTTTCATGTGCGTTTCCTGTTAGTTTTTAACGGAGGGACCATTTGGAGAGAGAGTACTATCCAGTGGGACTATCTTGGCTAAAAAAAAATTCGGGGCAAAATCGGGTAGCGGATATATCGTATGAGACCAAATTGGCTAAAATCTCGTTGAAAATTATATATCTTTGATAATTTTGAAACTTTCTAATCCTTTAACCACAATTTTCCCAATTCAAATAATTTATAGATGTCTTTAGGATAAGTTGCACTGTTCTTCCTTTAAAATTTAGTCACGGCCCTCGCCTAATTACTCAAAATGCTAGTTTTGCTCTTCAAGAAAATCATAATTCAGCTGGCAGTTTACAATCTGAAATATCATAAGACAATACATTGTAAATTTTTTATTGATTTGTAACACATGCATTCTGTATTTTAGAAATTTTCATTTACTCTTGAAATAATTAATTAGTCAAACGATAACCCATTATATTGACAAAAGTACCTTTTATTATATTCTACAATTTTACAAGTCAAGTCTTCAAAGTGTAGCATATGTAAATTTCTGGTGATGTCTGTGAGTCAAGTCTTCAAGGTGTAACACATGTAAACTGCTCACGGGCCTGATAACATAAATCAATAATGCAGTGTATGCATGGTGCTATAAACAAATTATTCTCATCAATTTTAGGCCTGAAAATGATTGAGAATGAAAAGGGGTAGATTAGTAAAAGATAATAAGTGATAATGAAAAGGTTATCCTTAAATATATGCATTTAGTTACAACAATATTATTTTGTTACAAAATATAATTTGTAAACTTGTGTTATTTTTTAAAAAATTTTAAAAATTATACCAAAATATTAAATAGCACACCTTTTTATGCTAGTTTAGTAAAAAGTCCTGTGTTGTGGCCATCACCATGTACATAACGTCTTTATCCCAATTTCCACAGGAAAAGACAAGCCATTAATTCTAGCAATATCTATCTAGCTCAGCTCCCTATATACATTAATTCTTGGCCTTATTGGTTGGCATAGTCCTAGGGTGTTTTTGTTTTGTGGTGGTGGAGTATGGTTGCTAATGTATGTACAGTTGATGTGGTAGTTGGAGTGCTGAGTTATCCTTGTTAGGATTTGGATAATATTTTAGATTTGTAGTCTCTTTTTATCCGAGTTTGCATGTTTGATTTGCAGTATGACTTTTGTACTAAGTAGGAAAATACTAAAATACCCTTTCCAATAAATTAAAAAATAATCTATAAAAAATAAGATTGTCATTTCTCCCGACTTGAAGACGATGTCGTCTCAGTTCTGTTCTTAGAATGCTACCTCGCAATGAAAATCCCTACCGCAATAGATTCAGCATGATCTATTGATCTTTACCTCAATTTCGTCATTTTGATTCCTTTTCATGTTATAATCTACACTTGAAGGAGTAATTTGTGAAGTGCTACTCATTGGTGCAGTCAAATTCTACGGGTCCCTTAGTTTTGGGGGCTGATATTTTTTGTAGATGACATTCCCAAGAAAGTTAATTACCATGTGCGTTCATATATATTCTGTACCAATTTCTTCCCTCACCGATTCTGTTGACATGTAATCCATAGGTAAAATTATTGCAACATTTTTTGGCATAATCCTCTCTCTTATCCGACTTTTTTTTTCCTGCTAATTAGGGAGAGCATGTGCTTAAATCCGTACACATACTAGGGCACAGGTACATTTGGGGCTGGGTACCTTTTGTATTTGAATTTTTGTTGTACATGCATATCAACAAGAAAGGTTTGTATAAGATTTTGTTCTATGTTGCCATTCCTACTTGATATTATTCCCTTCCAAAAAGATCCTCCACACTGTCATGATTTCATGGTGGAAAATATTTTGCAGACGTGTGAATAGCTTTGATTAGGGCAATTGAATAGTAATTTTGTTGAACTCTATTTATTGGCAACTAGCATTACTTGTAAGTGGTGTTGAGTATCTTATATTTGTATCCACAAAACACCATCCAAAAAATGTCCCCTTCGAGTCCTCTCCCACAAGCTTCGTTTTTGTATGACGAGCTTCGGACGAAGGAGATCGACATGGAATTGATGAAACAACTGAAAGAAGTAGCCGAAGACTACCGCCGACCGATCCGTCGAACCGACCAAAGTGTCTTGCGAGTTGCGATAAACATCGTTAATAGAAAATATGGTTCATACTTCAATTTTGATGATGCAATCTCACACTACAAGAAACTCCAATATCGACAAGAGATATTTGGATTTATCACAACGCTGGCAGGTGTGGAGTACAACCCACGGACCAAGATCGTCACGACTATGGATGTCCTATGGGATTACATTACAATCGTAAATAGTGACCCCATCTCTTGAAAAGTTGTATATATGTTTTTGGATGTAGTCATTGTCATGCAACTATTTTTTCTTTATATTTACTAGTTGAATTGACACGCTTTGGTGGTTGTTATATACATTAATAGATTTTATGGCTAACTATTGGAAAAATTAATGTTAATAGAAATACAAGGACGTTGAGGCATATATGCTTAGGGGGAGCCGAAATGGACTGATTTGCTCACAATTTTTGGACCCCCACGTCCCAATCCACCTTTGACTGGAAGAAACATCATACAAATATCCGACAATAGCCAAAACTCCAGTCAGAATGGTGCACCTATCGATCAACCCTCAATCGGGTCTTCTTTTTTGGAATGATTTTGACCCATAGGAAGATCTTGAAGTTTTAGGTAGCCAGGAATCAATCAAAATTGAAGTGAAGAATGAGGACGACAACGCAAATGACATTGGAGGTAGTGTTCGTTCAAACCACGAAGCTGGACCAAGCAAAGTGAATGTAGGCAGCAACCGTGCTCAATCGTCGTCGTCTATAACTCCGTATCGTCGCCATTAGTAATGGATCGTGATTTGGAAATCCATTGTACACCATGATGGTGCATTTTGTTTGGTTTGTTTAGCTTATTTATGCGTCGTGGTGTTCGCTCTGTAGTCATATGTCGGCCTAATACTTGTAATTGTCATGTTTAGTTGTTAGTTTCAACCTTGTGGTTTGTCTTTAGGAGGCCTTTTCTCCTACATGTTCTAGTTGTGAAATGCTGGTAATTGTTGCTAGATTAATGGCAAGAAGGCATGTTTGTGGTGTTTGACAGAGTAATCCCCATCCGGCGAGCCAATTATCTTGTTCATTATATATTGTATGGTGTTTAAAAAAATGTGAAGCAGTCATAACAATAATAATAATAATTTCTGAAACAAAAAAATAATAGAAAGATTGTGAATTTAAATACTGTTTGTTAACCATATGCTACATGCAGGTCCGAAAGACATAGTAATACTAATAATAACAACAATAATAATAATAATAACAACAACAATGACAGTGGTAATTACTTAAAGAAGATTTGTACATAGATAGGTATATAAATAGCTTTCAAGGGTCATAATCCTTAAACTAAGAAATCCTTAAACTAAGACATCCCACCTCAATAATTGTCTTCCTAGCCAATGAAGGTAAAGAACTAAGTAGATGATTTCATACATACCATGGACTACACTGATTTAATAAATCACAATCTCTAATTACGATACTTGTCCAATTAAATCGTCCTCCTTTGATAAACTTGGATACAATATTCGATTGATGAAGTTCGTTATGGGTTATTTCGGAAATGTGGCGGCTAGAAGCTTGCAGAAGACAAAATCAAGTTCATTGAAGAATGGTAACCCATACTCTCTGTATGATTGTTATACCGGGCTTTCCTAAACCAATCGAGCAATGGCCATATGCGTTAGTTGTTTTCATCGTCAATGAGTCGAACAAGTTCAAAACATGGTAATTAATGCCTTTTAGATGAAAATATAGTCAGAAATTGAAGAGTATATAGTTTGTCAATTGGAAATCAATCGATACCTTGTTCCTAAAATGACAGGTGTAGAAGTAGGATGTGGTGACCACATTTGTTTGATGATTGTATGATATTCCAGGAATGTCTAAAAACCTTCTGAAGCTAATGTATTGTGCTCTCAGCTGCGCTACCCGACACCGAACCCGTTGTTGTTCGATATTCTTTCTAAATTGCTTAGATAGTTCTGCGGAAATACTATGACTTGCCGATACCATTACTGACGTTTCATCGACCGAATGCACCCGAGCATATTCATACAACAAAGAGACGATGGAAGTTACCTCGGATGGACTAAAGTCGATGTCCATTTACTAATAAATATAATTACAACGTGATCCTCTTCCCAATTTGGTGGTACCAAATGGTTTCGTAAGAAAAATTTTATTGTATTGAAGATCAAAGCCTGAACTCACATTTATGCCAATAATGTTAGCCCCTGGATGCTTAATGCGATGGGGTCGTGACTGTTGTTTTCAAAATAAGGAGTACTTTAACGTATTCAAATGTAGGAATTTAATTGGCCTTACTAATACTTAAGGCAGTGTTGTCCTGTTTCACAAACTTAAAGTAATGAAAAAGGTGTGGTAACATTATTCACACATATCCTATTCTGAGTAAAAATATACTAAAAATCTGGTTGGTGCCATACCAAGTACCTACGATGCGACCACACAATGCTAGACTTCAACCCATTTACATAAAATTCGAGAATCGTGCTAAAAAGATGATAAGAGAAAATCTGCATGCACATGCATTTGTCATTGAGTACCCCCACATGTCAAGAACTTAATCCAACTTAACTTGTAGTCGTTCTATGAAAATGAATCAAAATAGAACTCTCTTGCACCAACAGTTGTTCTGGAATGATGAATGGATGAAAGAAATGGAGCGTACTTTTGTCGAGGTAATCGCCGAGCAGGCTGAGTATGAACGCTTCAAAGGGGGTTGTCCTGATGATGTATCCATTGGATGTGCCATTTACGAGGTATGGTATCACTACGATATCGAGCTATCGAAAAAAGAGTGTATGAAAATCATCGGCAAACTTCGAAGGAGATACCAAACTTTCAAAAGTGTAATCGAAAATACTGGGGTTATTTATAACCCAATCAATGACCAATATGAGGTGCCCATCGACCTTCGAGCGGTATTACCACAGGCTTACATCTACACATTATGTATTGATCAAACAAATCGTAACATTGGATGTGTATTTAATATTTATGCTCATAATGTTTGCAGGAGAATAGAATGTCAGCAGCTTATTTCGATGAACGGGAGGCCGTGTGGATGCATTTGAAGACTATCTTTGGAGAAGCGGACAATAAGCCAGTCGAAAGGTACCCAACAGAAGAAGAAATTCAAGCAATTGCTAATCGAATTGAACCACAATTTCGGGCAATTAATACTTCTGCCCGACCCAATCCATCTGGGCCAAATGACAATGACGATCGTTTGAACACCGCTTTCTGGCACTATGTAGAAGCACGGCAACCATTAGTTTATGGAGACAATCCCAATTCTGATGATTGTGGCTAACTTGTTCCCATAACATGTAAGCATAATATGTTAAATTTGCATGTGAGAATTTTTTTTTAATCAGTACTTCACTCTAACTGATTGTGAGAAATTCTTGTAATATTGTGTCTCGTTTTCGTTTAAATTTGAATGCTCGTTGGAGGGCTTGTTCGGTGTGTTTCAGGTAGATGTTTTGTTTTGGCAACATATTGAAATAGAGTGTGTTTCTTCGCTATAATGCCTGTCATATCTAACGATTCAATTATTTGCATCTATTGTTGTGAATTTTGACAAGCCTAAATTGTGCGTGCAATTTTGTTTTCCATGCTAAAATATACAAAGAACATGAGTGATTTATAGTGAAGGGCAGTACATGACAAATAAAATAAAATAAAAAAGATCGACTAGCTTTTGTCACAATTTTTGATAGTAGTATACCATGGCCAACAAATCGTAGCATAAGCTATATGCATTCAATCCAAATATAAGACAAAATGAGAAGAAATTGGATGCTTTGTAACGCTCATTCAATGATATCATTCTGTTCGAAGGGTTTTACCAACTCAAAATGGTGAATAACTTTGCATATTAGTAGTATTAATTGAAGCCCAACAAATGGCCAATAGAGCAAAAAGATCATAAAAGTTCAGTACGATACTAAACATACTATATACAAAAAGCTGTCAATATGAGTGGGCCCTATAATCGTGCAAAATAAGGATTGAGCAACGTCTGGAGGCCAGTTAATCTGATGTTTTTTTACCTGCTTCAGCAAATCGACTTTGGGTTTGAAAATAACCCCTTAATAACATCTTCACAAATTCCACCCTGGCTTCCTTAGGCATACCCAAAAAAAGATCCATGTCATCTTTGTTCTTAACGAAGTACCTGGCTGCATCGATCTGTTCGTGCAGTGTGAGTTCTTGGATCTGTTGGATTTCTTCAAATATTGCACGTCGACTGAGAGAGCTTGCGTCTAACTGGAAGTTACCGTTGACCTCTTGCGCCTTGGTTGCAGAACTTGTTGCAGCACTTTGTTGGAGAATACCATTTATATTCGCGGTTGTATCTGCAATCCAACTACCGATGACATTCTCGAACTGAGTAAAATCAGGTGCTCGCTTTCTCTTAGTTCCTACTGATGTCTCATTTCCCTTAGCTGGTGCTAACGGTTGTGTTTTTGCAACATCTTCTATAGGGTTATTTTCGTCTGCGATGAAATGTACTGGAGCTATGGGCCGGTATACATCATCATCCTCAGGTTTACCCAGTCCGGGGTTGGCATCATTCTGGCACACCTCTTTCTCTGCAGATTCGAAATCAACAGCATCTCGACCGCTAGCATAGTCATTCCCAAAAATGCATTTCCACCTCAGATATTGTGACCATGCTTTGTCCCTTAGTTTGGCCACCTCTGAATTAACCTGGATGTTTAAGTTATACATGTTCGTAGTATCAATTCAAAATAATCTACAAATCAGTAGGCAAGAAGCATCTTTTGGAAAGAATTGAATATTAACAAAGAGAAGATACAATTATTTTTGGAACATTGTTACCTGTAATACATTATTAATTATACTCTTTTCATGAGATAATTGGATGAATGAAAAAATAGAAGAAAATCTCTAGATTATTTCACTGATATTATATGGAAGGGAAGATCATCACCGATTGTGCTGCTGTAAAAATTCAAACAAATTCAACAAAAAAGGGGGGAATTGAAATTCAAAACTTTCACCCATGAAATTAGTTTAATCATAAGATCTAAACAATACCTGCAATAACATTTTACAATTTCAGTATATATTTCTTAATGCTTGGGAGTTTTACTTAAGAAACACAACAAAATTATTTTGAGTATGTTTCATATCACTAGGACCTATTTGCTCAAATATTGTTTAGGTCAATGAAAAATAGAAAGAGGCTTTACCTTACACATCTCACCCTATAGGGTTTCGTTTCTGACAATTATCTTGTTCGTCGCATGGTTGAACTCAACACCACCACCCCCGGTGTGTTTCAGCACGGACTCCATTGCGTGGTAATGACGATTCCAGACTTGAATCTTTGATTTAATGTGTTTGGCTAAGATACCACATGTAGACAGTCTCGCACGCATCATACTCTCCAATCGGACCATGTAGCCTCCTTTGAACTTTCCATCACACTTCTTACCCTCTGCACGGAGTACCTCCAAGGCAGCGAGCAATGTGACCTCCTCATCGTCATCCCAATATCGTCGAGCAGTAGCTGTAAACTGTGATGATGTCGTCATCGACTGAGGTGAAGTAGCAGATTGAGCCATACACCTGTAACCAACCGAAAGTTAAGAGCCATAAAGTTTGGTTACACATTGAAATGAAGCACATCGATAAATAAGAAATTCCCAATGATGAGTAAAAACACAATCAAGTTCAGAGTTATTGTACAATTCACAATTAGCAGCAAAGCTCATTAGTTAAAACAAGTATTACATGTTTTACCCATTCCTAAAACAAGTAATACATGTTCTAGGGAATCACAACATAGAATCCAAATGTTCTTCCAATCCAAATATACAACACATATGGCAAGATAAAGAAGTTAAAATCATAGGCTGACCATAACTATTACAAGTATATAATAGTTCAGCAAAGAAAATTTTCTGACAGAGAAATTGTACAACTATTTATTGAACAGAAACCAAAAAAAAAAAATAACCCCACAAATCTGTTCCCAAGAAAAACCCAAACCACTATGCCATCCCCCTATTTCCCCTCCAGTCATTGTACATTCCAGTGGCAAGTGCGTCACGCCAATTATTCCATTCCGTACTGGGCTCCACTGTGTCAACAAATTCGACACCATCATCGTATGTCACTGATTGTTGACCAGCAATCAGCTCTGCCTCTATTGGATTGTTGGGTATGTGTTTTCGAACGAAGTTATGTAGTAGCGCGCAACACAATATTATTTGGTTTTGGGCCTTAAGTGGATAAAAGCAAGGACTACGCAATATCCCCCAACGCCCTTTCAAAACTGCAAATGTGCGTTCTATGACATTTCTGGCACGACTGTGCCGCATGTTGAAGTATTCCTTGTGGTCTTGAGGTGTTTGACGGCCCGTACCCGAATCATCTAAATGGTAGCATGTGCTCCGAAAAGGGGCCAGGAAACCTTTCGAATTAGTGTAACCGAGGTCACATAAGTAGTAGTTCCCTGCACATTATACAAATGGAATTGTATAAAGTTTACTTGAAATATTCGCCTTTTTATTACATAACACTAAATAACAGTAACAACTAACCATCCGGGACACGTAGACCATTGTTACGATTCAGAGCATGCTTCAGAATGCGACTATCTGCGGCCGAACCCTCCCAACCAGATAATACATACATGAAGTTCATATCGATATCGCATACTGCAAGAACGTTGACACTGACGTCGCCCTTAAGGTTAATGTATCTAACTTTATCCATTGCAGGCACACGTACCTCAATATGAGTTCCATCGAGTGCGCCTAAACAACCCTGTCCAATTAGTAGAGTGAACATAAACAAAAACTTTAGAGACATAGATCAATATTACTTTTGATGACAATTTTGCACAATGAAGACATACGTAAAACACAAGGGCAGAACTAACCTTGGAGTTGTAAGTGGACAAATATTACAAGAACTGAATTTAGAATTGAATTTAAAATTAGAGAAATCTTAACAAAACAAGAGCACTGCGGTTACCTTAAAGTATTTCCATGTAGGGTGTGTGCTATCTTCGAGAATTGGTTCAGGTTGGACGAGAAGCATCCGACTGCATCTTAGCATAAAATTCATAGTCTGATTGAAATATTTGCAGATTGTGTGGCCCGAACACTGAAAATCTGTTTGAATGGTGACATTTTTTTTGTGGTGGGACAATATGGAGACAAAAATCGCAACGTTCTCTAGGACGGAAATGAACTTATCATTGTTCAATCCTCCAAAGTTTTCAAGCAAATCACATAACTTCGAGAAACAGTTTCTGTCCATTCTTAAATTTTTTATGCACGTAGTGTCTGTAGTCTCAACAAGCCGCCTCAGGTACTTAAGTTGGTCTGGGATTTTTTGGATTGTACTCCACTTATGGCCCAATCTACGTGGACCACACTCGTGGTGCACAAACCAGTACTTAAATGCAAGGTATGTCAGGCACATGCACACAACGTTTCGGTAAAACCACAAGTAAATGTATATGATAACACGAAGCCGCATACGATCAGCCATGCTTCAAATCTATATTAGTGGTTCAATAATTCAATCCAAAATATCATCCAAAGACATACACATAAGAGTCACTATACAATAAGGCCTAAATTTTAGATGAACACATTAGATTGCCAAAAACAAAAAAGAAATTCACTTTTTGGATTGTTAAACCACACAAACTCACCCAAAATTCTATATCGGCACAAGAATAAGCAAACCCCACCCCACCCCTCCAACCATCAAAAAAAAAAAAACAAAAAAACAAAACAAAGAAAAAACAAAAACACATACCAAGATTGACTGTCAAGATCTACATCACACAAGGCCAATTAAGTCGGGCAATTTGTACATAAAAAGCACGATTTAGGTGAAAATAATACCAAAGTAGGTCGTATTTTTACTCCCAAATACCTTTTAACACCCGTATTATTCTGGTACTTAACATTGCATTTCTTAAATGCTTAACATGTTCATTATTGCATATAAATTAAGTAGAATACTATTCTTCGGAGCTGTAAAAACTGGAGTACACTATACGTATTTTTCAATTTAAATAAGTACATATATATATATATATTGGAATGTCATTGTTTATTAAGTCTACGAGTCGTTTAGATATTAGGATTAAATGAGTATCATTTAGCCCAAAAGTACCATAACTATTTAATGTGAGGAACTTATCATTTCTTGTCATCAGTTTAAAATTATAGAGTATCATTCATTCTAAAAATTTAAAAATTGTAATATATATACTGCAACTTAAATTTAGGAATAGATTCCATACATATGATGATATGAACCTTATGTACACACACACACACATATATATATATACACAAAATGAAGTTGACAAATTGAATAAGAAACAGGTAATGTAACATTTATCCCAGTAAATATACTTTACTATAATACTACGTCCAAATTGACAAACATTATGTACTCCCAATGAACACACTAGCAATAACAGTCCTAATTTTAAGCCATGGGGGAAAAAAAAAAAGCAATTCAATATCAAACCCTATCTCTCATCTTATCAGCAGTACAAACCCCCATCCCAAACAAAAAACAAACAATAAAGAAAGAAGAAAAACAAAACAAAAACAAATACCAATATAGACTTTCAAGATGTATAGCACACATTGTTATTAAGTCTGACTTCCCGTAATCTAAATGATGAAAAATATGTGCACCTTTTATGTAATGTAAATATGTAATTATCCGACTTCAATTCACATCGGAGGTGGAGAAAAATATGTGAGCCCTAACAATCTTAGAAATTGTTAATAGAATCCGTAGAAATTTTACCTTCGAAAAACGAAAGAGGACGCCCCCGCCGCTTGTAGTCAGAGATGGGAAAAACGACACCACACCTGCACACCAGAACCTACAATCCAGATGAAAGGAATTACACATTTGTGGCCACAATGAAAGACTTCTTAAAGGAAATCGATCCGAAAGAAAAAAAAATTGAACAGATTAGAAGTGAGGGCGATGTCATCGGCGACAAACAACTCGAGCGGCGCACGACAGAGCCACTACTACAAAAACAACATATAGCCACGGATTTTAGCCACGGAAAAAATCTGTGGCTAGTCCATGGCTAATAGCCACGGGTTTAAAAAAAAATAAAAAAAAAACTTAGTCACGGACTGACCGTGGCTATTTTTGGTGGCTAAAATTGGCGCGAAATTTGGAGCCAATTTTAGCCACGGTCTGACCGTGGCTAAATTAGCCACGACCAGACCATGGCTAAAAATCTATGGCCAAATTTTATTTTATTTTTTTGCCCCAAGTATGGTTTGAACTCTTGACCTCTTAGTTGAAGTTAGAGCATTAAACCACTACATCACTTTAACATTTTGTTTAATAATTAATTTTTGCTATACTTAAGTAATATATGTATACTATATATATTGATATATATATATATATAATAAATGATTCGATATATTACATACATATAAGATTAGATATACTTATATATATGTGTATTTATATATAATTAGATGTGTATATATTAGATATATATGTTTATTTTATATACGTGATTGATATATAGTACATATGATTAGATATATAGATATATATATATTAGATCGATATATACGTACATTATATTTATAACATATATTAGATATGTTATATATAGATATTATATCACATAGATATATAGAGGATTAGAATATACATATAATATATTAATATATATGAGATACACAATATTGACATATACATATATTGATACATGTATATATGATATATATACTTGGACATATATATATATATACACATATATTGATACATATCATATATATGATATATATATATATATACACATACAATATATATGTTCATAACTAATCCGTGGCTATTATGTATATATATCAATATATGTGTGTATATATATATATATATGTACGTATCAATATATATATATATATATATATATTGATACATTTATATGTGGTGCAAAAAATAAATATATATATATATATATTGCATGGCAAAATCCGTGGCTAATTGCCTTTTTTCTAGTAGTGAGAGAAAGATGTGTAGATTACAATTTAGACTTGAATAGGGCAACCCTCACAATTGGGGGAGAATGAGACCATTTTTTTGACTAGTTCTAGGGATATAAACAATACCCAAACCACTAAAAGTTAATAAGGGTAATTAGGTAAATTGACCAGCACTGTTTGGAGTGTAATATGTAATTTTATATGAATCTTCTTTTGCTCACCCAACTCCAAGCCAAATCTCACCTAGAGAGCTGAGATTGCAAACTTCTGTATTCCCCTGGATTACACCGGGCCGAAAGGGAGTTGGGGTAGGCCCAAAAGCTCCAGTGTTACAAATCACATAAGAATACAATGTGGCTCAATAATGGTATTATAGTATATTAGCCCAAAACAAAATAGCCCCTAGAGGATAATATAGTATTAGCGTCTTTTTCTCTTTTTCTCGCTACACATCATATATTTTCAACCATTAATTTTGTTTTTATAAGCCAACAGCATGTCGACTTACCTCAATTAAAAAAAATAAAATTCTACGCAACGTTGACTTCCAAAAATTTTCTTTTTTTATAAATTTAATACAAATCGGGAAAATTAATATTTTATTCATGGTCGACATTGTGAATGTCAACCATGAGAAGTCGACATTCACAATGTAAACTTGTATTATTTTTTAAAATATTTTCAAAATTATGTCAGAATATCAAATAGTACACAATTTTATGCTATTTTAGTGAAAAGTCCGTTGATCATCCCATCAAATGCCTCCAGACTCACCCCAATGTTAAGATTCCTTGGTTCTGTCGTACTAACAGCCCTATCCATATTCCATAACCAACTAAATGCAAATCTTGATCTTGGATAGAAATTATTGGACATCTTGTAACCTAGTCAAATAAAGTGAGTGCACGTTCGAGTGTGTAAGTGAGTATAGTACGCCTACGCGAGAGCATAAAAATTAAAAAAAATCAGTGCGAAAGCATTTAAAACGTCTAATGACAAATTATTTTATATATAATTCTAAATTATGTATTCAATGCAAAATACATTTAAAAAGGTAGTATAAGCAAAAAATAATTTAATTAAATATTAAACTTGAATTATAACTTTGATAATTTAATGTAGTTAACTAAAATTTTCAAATTTTCTTACAACCTAAAATTTTTTCATATGAATGCTTAATTCATACACAAAAAGCTAGTTGCACGAGATAGTATTTTTTTTTTTTCAAGACTTGCTTATTGTCCTCATATATATACTTACTATCTAACAATTAGGATTACTATAGAGTAATTAAATCAAAAGAACTGTATTT
Source organism: Petrea volubilis (assembly GCA_026212405.1). NCBI lineage: Eukaryota > Viridiplantae > Streptophyta > Magnoliopsida > Lamiales > Verbenaceae > Petrea > Petrea volubilis. The sequence goes on along the minus strand of CM047876.1, from coordinate 18,420,792 downwards.
ATTTAATTAAGATATGCATTAATTTTTCTCAAGAGACTAAATAAAAAGATAGTTGGAAGAATTTATCAATCGAGTGAATATCGAACCTTTAGTATTTCTTTTATTATTATGTCTAAGGCACGATGATTAAAAGTTAATGCAAGGATTAATAAATCTTAAAGTGAGAACTAAGCACTTAATTCGCTAATTTGAACACTGAGCGCGAGAGCGGCATGAATGATAGGAGAAGTATGTGACCCAACTTGTAACTATGTAACTTTATATATTTATAGGCATATATATGTAAGTATGTATTTGCTTGTCTAGCTTGTAATCATGGTTCACAGGGATAGAAAGGAGGTTTTTGTTTCAGTTTCATTGCAATATCACGGAATGATTGCGGCTATTTCGCGAATCTTATAATTATAATATAATAAAAATTTTAAGCGCAATACTTTAAAGAAACCATAGTACTTATCTACTGTACGAAACTGAAATTGCAGGGATTGAGATGTTGGGAAAGTGGTTACAATATATTGCTTTTAACCTGTGTTTGGTTTATTGCTTCAAATCCTAAATCCAAACTGAGAGGTTCCTTCTTTATCTAATTCTTCACCTATTTTATCCACCCGATACCTTGATTGAAGGTTTCTGGTTGATTATGTAAAGTATATTAACAAAAATGCATTTAGATACCTTGGCTGAAGGTTTCTAGTTGAATGTCAAAGTATTTTATCGTGTCTTAAAAAAATATATATAATTCAGAGAGACAGATATATTATCTATCTCTGAACTTTACATTCGTATCCTAAAAAATTAAAATTTCAAAGACAAATATTTTCCATCTCAGAACTTAATTAAAATAATTACAATGTTATTGTGAATTCAACTGAAAATCCTTTCTAAATGCATCACTGATCTAACTTTTTTAATTATAATTAAATTCATCAATTGGAGGCGGATTTTGGAATTCCGTCTCTAGTTTCGAAATCACATTGACCCTTTTTTATGATGAAAATTAAACCAAAATTGGGCTAACATATTAGTAAACTTGGATAACATTATCCAAACATACGAAAACAATTTGAAAAGTTCACTAATAGTTGGACTATAACATCATTTAACAATGTATATTTATCAACAAAAGAAGAGTAACTATATTCTCTCAATAAAAAATGCTACTTTTGTATCAAAAAATAAATAAAAATAAAATGTGCAAATTATGAAGACTATTGATTGTATAAATTTGAAAAGTCTAACTAAATTTTATTAAAAAAGAAAAAAGAAAAATAATTAAACCATAATATTATGTATAGTTATGTGATGTTGAGATGAAATATATAAAGTTTTCTTGAACTTCATTAGTAATTTGTTAGTGATTATCTTTAGAAAAAGGGCAAGTTGGAGAAATCAGATTAATATAATTATTTCTTATAAAAATATGCAGCATATTTGAGCCATAAGTTACAGTGAAATTGAGCTATTTATTCAAAAATAGGAGAAACATTATCTCCAAAAATCCATGTATGGAACCACCACAAATTTCATTATCTCCAAAAATCCATGTATGGCACCACCACAAAAAAATTGTCGTATGATTGTATGGTGAAATTTCATTATCACTAAATTATCACTGTAGGTGTGTCACTAATTATTATTGGTGATAATTTAAATATGATGTTGTCACTAATTGACATTATTTTGTGATAATACAATTTGTTATCATTAAATGAATGCAATTACTAATAATTTTTTTACCATCATTTGTCATATTATCACTAATTTATTTATTTTCTTGTAGTGGTATAAAACAATTACAAATCATTTTCCTGTTCTGAAAATTACAAATGCCTCCTCAAGATTTAGAACCTTTTTGTAAACATTAATATAGATGGTCAAAAGATGGTTTTCCCACAACCATAACAGTCACTTCAACCACCAAGAGATGCACCTTGTGAAATACGATAAAATTTCTCAATCAAATTTGTGATTCTATCAACCTGTGCGAATTAATTTTACTTTCATACTATTATAACCACCACAGCGCATCACCATCTATAATTCAACATTACTACTACCTTTTTTTTTTTATTGAAATTGACTTTGTATATAATTTTTACTTCTTGAACTCATAAAGATCATGTGAATCTTATCTCAAGATCTCATCAAAAATATCGAAAATATAACTACTAATTATGTTCCACTTAATGAAGAAGGATGTATTTTATAAAACTAATATGATTTGCACCAACACATGTGCTATAAAGTTGTAAAGAACTATGCGCCGTTGGATTCATATTTTAATAAATTTCTGCGAGGATGCCGACGGAGCAGCAGAGAAAAACGATCTGAAAGAATATCTGTGGACGTATAATTTATTTAAGGATAATATTAATATATACTAAATTTTTGTGGAATCACACTAAAATGGCCCTACATCCGACAGAGGATATGAGGTAATATATGGATTTTGATTGAACAATGAATCAATTTGATTATTTAAAATAAGATCTCAGTTTCAACCCTCTTAATCTTTTGATTGAAACTCCTTTATGTTGCCAATAAAAGAAAAAAAAAATCAATTTGACAAAAAAATAAAGAAGAAAAGGTCTCAGACTCTCAGTATGATATAATGGACCTTTGATGGGGACTCGTCATCATTATTTGGGATTAGAGTTGTCCGGCCCGCCCCAGGCTGCCCAAGCCCGGTTACGGTAGAGGGCCGGATGGGAGATCGAGGCTGGGCCCAAATCGACCCATGTACATAGGTTTGGTGGGCTGGGCCTGGCTGGCTAAACGGGCTAGGCTGGGCAAGCTTGATGGGCCGAAACTTTTTTTTTGCACTTTGTAAAAAATATTTTTTCGTTTACATTTTATGTCCAATTCTAAACATTAACTAGTATTTTTTTTCTTGAACTTATTTAAGTACTTATTACTTTTATATTATAGTTTTCAATAATAAAATAAAAATGAACTTTACTATATATATATATATATATAAACTCTAATAAATTTTATTAATTTCAAAATATTAGAATGTAAATATAAGAACTAAAAAAAAATTACATAATATGTATATTTATATATGATATAAGTATATAATATACATAACTAATTATATATGTACATATTACGTATATTTATATCTGATTAGTGATATATATAATATATATAACTAATTATATATACATACATATATAAGTATATGTAATCCTTTACCTGTATATATATCTAATCATTTATTATATATATCAATATTTATAATATACATATAAATTAATATAATGGACTGGGCCCGGGCTTAGTTCTGGGCTTTCATGGACTTGGGCTTTCTCCATCAAGTCCAATAGGAGCCCACAGCAACACTCTTGAACTAGCCCAACCCACTTTTTACTATTCATAAGTTGGGCCGGGCTAGGTTGGGCCACAGGTTTCATGGGCCGGCTCGGTCCATTTGACATCTTTGTTTGGGATGCCAATAGGCTTCGATTGTACTTGAATTTGTTCCAACTGGCCTTAAATTAAAAATTATAAAAAATACATGTTTAGGATACTAATTGGCCTTAAATTAATTTTAGGACATTTTAGATCCGACAGACAATTTTGGGACACATAATTTAAAAAAATGTAAATTTAAAACAATTCAATTTACCGAAAAAACACAGTTTTATTGGAAAATACCACATCATGAATAGAAAATTGCATACATGGCATCAATTTGGAGATTTTATAGATGTGGACACTGATGTGGAGTTTTTCTTCTAGTTCTTATTATTATTAATTTTTTTTTAGGGGATGAAGTGGAATTATATATAGGTTATATAGAATGAAAATGCGTCTTTGTGACACTAACTTGGCCTCAAATTGATCATAGGACACTTTAGATCCGACTGACAATTTTGGAACACATAAAAAAATTGCAATTTTAAGACAAATTGACCGAAAAAGTATAATTTTACCAAAAAATACAACATCAACGGAAATTGCATATGTGGCATCAATTTGAGGATTTTATAGATGTAGACAATGATGTGGAGTTTTTCTTTTTCCTTTTTTGTTTTGAGGGGATGAAGTGGAATTTTATATAGACTATATATATACATATTGATCTAGAATGGAACTCCAGATCTGATATTCACTAAGTATTTTCCAGCTTACTTTAAGAAGAGGAAGAAGATTAGATAAAATGAGGGGTTTTTAAAGAGAAAATATATATAGACAAGATTATTGGGTTGATGAGGAAGAAGAAAATGGTGTTGTGTGGTTTGGAAGAGGAATCGGCCGGGGGGAGGGGGGGCAGTAGAAGAAGGAAGTAGATAGAAAGGCGATGCTTATCGATGGCTCCGACGGCGGGGTCGGTGGACGGTGATGCTGATGGTGCTACAAGATAGAAGACAAAGAAAATAAAAAAAATATATAAAAGTACTTATAAAAAATTATGCTCATAATTTGGACAAAAATATATAATTTTTTGATTAGGTGCCAAATTAATCCATATCATTGCTAAAGTCATATGTCATGTTAAAAAAAAAGAAAATAGAAAATCAAAGCCACATTTGCATTTTCCAAAGGTCACGTGCATGGCATGTGACATTTTCCGGCGAAATTGATCATAAATTGGCCAAAAATATATAATGACTTTGAAAAATAAAAAATAATATATTATTAATTATTTATATATATATACTACATACTATTTAATTTTTTTTTGACTGAAATTACATATACAAAGTTATTACTCTAATAAAAAGTATCATTAAAGTTCAAATTCGATTCTTTGACGATCACACTGTTTGACTCCATATCATATTCATTTGTTTTGAATTACAAATATTCGTAATCAAATTTAATCTATTGAATATTAATTAATTAAATATACTAAAATTCGAATTAAAATCCACTCCAGTGACCGTCCTATTCGTGTGTCTGATTTTTATATATGAATTAGGAGTAATATAAAATTCAAATATGGCTTTGGGCCGTTTCTTATCTTCTCTAGAATGATATGGGTTTTTAAGCACATGGGTTGTCCCTGTATAAATTCTACTATAAATTAGGTACAAAATCTTGTCTGTTTCATTTCTGTTGAGTAGAGTCATCTCTTTTATTTAACGAACGATCACCTTTCACAAATTAATAATATTTGTTGTGTTGCATAATGACAAAGAAAAGGAGCGCTGTTAAAAATAAAAGTCTATTGTGGATGTTTAAATAATTAATGTTATAAATAAGAGTTATTGTGGATGACTAAACAATTGATGAATTGTTAGCCATTAAAGGGTAATAATTCAAGTATGTTGGTTATTAACCTTATATATATGGGTCTTGATAAAACATTGTAAACACACAAGAACAATACAAGAAATAATATTACTTTTTTATTTGTCATTTCCTCTGCATATATTTTGTTTAAATTATTTTACAATTCGTTATCAATACGATTGAATATAATTCTATAATATTTAAAATAGGTTCTCAATTGAAATTATGTGGAGAAAATATTATTGATGGGGACTGACTGGAGAAAATATTCACTGCATGTTCATGCCTCAAATGCGCTCTTGCAGTAGCAATATCGTGCGAGGAATTTTCAAAAGTATTATGAATTGATCTCATGCCTTCTTGTGGATGAATAAAATAACGAGCTGTTAACGAGAAACCATGAAATCTGTCCCATTGGATATATTCTATTTCCTAGGTCAGTGCATCAATACGTGACCATGGTCGTGTTTGTATCCATAGCCGTGGTCATGGACATAGACGTGGGCGTTGAAGGGGACATTATAATTTCTGTTACCACGCTGCTTATCATAATAAATCTCACAATCCCCAGAAGTGGAATAATGGAGATAAATAAGACAAAAAATAAAAGTGCACAAAATAACCATTCAAAAGCTGTAGAGAATGCATGTTACTAACTCCTGGTTTTCAATTAAGTTAATTACAACATTGTTATTACTAACATTATATAAGCTACACACTATCTTATTAGTCGAACGCTTTAAGAACTTATATTTGAAATAAGATCAAACATCTTATACGCTCCTAAAACATCTTATAAGGTGTTGGAGTTTATAAAATGTTCTAAATAAGTGTAGCTAAACACCTTTTATATTCAAACACTATCACAACAACATGCACCTTTTGCCCTTAAATTGCAAAGAGAGCAACAAACCAAGAAAACAAATAAGAAAATAACAAAAATCAAAATAATTGGACTCTCCCTATCATCTGCGCGAGTGTAAAACCTCCTCCATGGGTTATCATCTCTCCAAGAGCACTTCAAATTGCAGATATTTGCACACCCGTAGATAATCACAACTTTTTGACTCATCTTTAATTTGATAAAATTGAATTTATAGCTTCCTCTCTTTCTCCGATTGTATCAATTCGCCCAATGCTGGAGTTCCTAACACTTCAACTTCAAGTCCCAGATGCAAAAAATTAGGGCAGGGGTTAGGGTTTTAAATAGAGGAACGTCAAAATTTAGCAGTTGCAAATAGTGTATCCTCTCACTAGAAAAAGAAAGGAAAAGAAAAAAAATTAAAAAAGAGGCACATGACCCACATGCCCCCAGTCCGGCGAGCAAATAAGCTGGAAAATCATTTAATGATCAAGGATATAAGTTACATGAGTAAATGTGTAGTTACAGGATTAACATCGCCAATTTTCATACCATAAGTTCAATATTAATGTGTTAATTTCCAAGATTAAATGTATAATTATGTAAGTGACAGAACTAAACATGTAATGGGGCTTAAGTCATATATCTAGTTAGACTTGGTCATAAAAATACCAATTCACTGGCATTTGGAAGTCCTAATTAAGTTCCCTTCATGCTCAGATTAAAATAAATAAAGTGATTGATTTGGGGCTTCCCCAAAGGGAGCCAGGATTATTAGAAAGTATACATACCGGCTTGCGACAGAGGAACTGCTACCAAGCATGATCTAATGCATTCAACTATCTTTGATTGCCTCTTCCGGTTCAATATATCTTATAGTAAGGAGTAGACAGAATAGGCCGGCACTAATGAACAAGCCCAGTTCTCGCCGATAGGCGCTGGTAGCTTGCTTCCAAGCCTTGTCTTATATGATAGTTGTGGCCATAGCCAAAAGAAGCCTTATGCATATGTATAATGCTCAAGGCTCTGAAAGACCTCTCCAGAATACCTGATCATCTGAGCGCCAAAGTTCTGATCAAGAGGACGGTCTACGCAAGTGTATAAATAATTTTCTATGGTAGGGCTAACGATATTTCTTTTGCTAAAGTAAGGCAAAGTGATCAACTTTTCGACTTGGAGGCTGCTATTCATTTTCCAGTCAAGAGTTCACATTTCTTATATTCTCAAGTGTACCCCAGGTTTCACATCAGAAAATAATAAATTCTATTGGAAATTAATTTCCATTACTGTTTCTCTCCCTTAACTTGAAGAAGATTAACATGTAAAATATCGGGCAAATTATGTCTACATCCCTTGAGGTATGATATAATTATAAATTAATCCATTTTGTTTTATAAATCACAAATACCCCCGAGGTATGTGTTAACTTAACAAAATTAATCTCTCATTAAGGCAAGACATAATTGCGAGTTGTATTTCTATTATTTTAAGCGAATTTTTGAGATGGGATTCACATGATCTTAACAAGTTCAAGATGTAAAAGTTATACATGAAATTAATTTCAATAAAAAGTAATGGTGGTATCAAATTATAAATGATGATGTCTGTGGTGGTTATGATGGTATAAGTTAAGTTATTTTGCGAAGGTTGGTGGAATATCAAAATTGATTGAGAGATTTTTGCCTAACTCGACGAGACACATTTCTTGATGATTGGGTTGAGTACTATGGTAGTAGAAAAGTTATTTTTTGCATGTCTCTATTAATGTTTACTAGAAGGACCTAAACTTTGAGGGGGTATTTGTAATTTCTAAAACAAGAAGAAATAATTTGTAATTGTGCAATACCTCAAGGAATATAGACGTAATTTGTCCTAAAATATTTCCATAGTAAATTTCTATTCTTGAAAGGTTTTTATTATAAAATTAAGGGAAATTCTTACCCGCACCGAGTTTGGCCACATCGGGACTAATCATGTGGTGAATGTTTTACACTTGTCATGTGATTGGTGTACAATTTAGAGAGAGTGATCAATCACATGGCAAGTGTATTAATACTTACTATATGATTAGTTAGGTACGGCCAAACCAAGTCTGGATAAGAATTTTTCATAAAATTAACCCATAAAATATGAAAGAAATAAACGAATAAGGAAACTAGAACAAAAAACACACAAGATATATGTAATTCGGCTAAATTGAATGACCAACGGTGATGATGATAAATTCACTAATTCTTTGGAGAAATTACAGTATGATCTTAATAAACTTAAAGGGAGGCCTTTCATATTAATTTCAAATTGAGTTTTAAAAAGAATACAAAACAGATTTGAAAAGAGTGAAAACTTGGCTAAATCGTCTGATTTGGCTTCAAAAAGGTGAAATGCCTCAATGGCCTGTTCTGTTATAGCTTCTGTAACGTTGTCATCTACACAAGATTACAAGCTCACGAAACCACAGTCTCTTGTCAACTATAGTACAAATACACAATGATAGAAAAATCAAAGAAAAAAGGAAACCTGAGCATGACAGAGAGAAGGGTGCCAGATATGAGGCCTATGAGTCTATTCTTATAATTATTTTGTCAAACTTTTCTCCAATACTCTTCCTAAAGTTTGAGCATCAAGATTTGAAATACCCAATTTGCTTAATAACTCATGGAACCGATCACTCGCAAAAGCTTTAGTGAAGATGTCAGCAAACTGATTTTGAGAAGTATCGAATGAGTCTCAAGAGTATGTGATTGAATGTGTTGTCGAACAAAATGAGATTCCATCACGATGTGCTTGATACGTTCAGGATACAATTGAGAATTTTTTAAATTATCTAAAAGTGTCAATTTGTCTGATGTTGTTGATCATACCTGTGTTTGGAGACATGTCCTGCTCCGAAGTTAATATTGTAGTACTTAGGTGCCACGAGACAGAAAGGCTGGGCACTTTTTGAATTCAAGGCTGCGCTCATAGATGATTGACAACTTAATGTCATCATACTTTTGTGAGAAATTCAATAAACAACTTCATTCTTTAAAGTTTAGATTTTATAATTGAAGCAAAAAAAAAAAAAGTTTAGATTTTATAATTAGGAAATATGTAATTATTAATGTGTTGGGTATTTATATATTTTTTTAAAAAGTTTAAAAATTCCTCCCAATTGGGTTGGATTAATAAATCACGTTACTTGAGTTGTTGGGTCACATAATTAGAGCTCACAATAGAAACAACAGTACAATTTTTAGACATTCGATATAGAACATAACGGAATGAAAAGGAAGGCGAGATAGAGGAGTCAATCAATTTGATTGGACAATCAGCATCCAACTCCACTTTGATAGATGCAGAATCTAGCAATCGACTTCACAGGAAAAGATCACTTGCCGAAATATATGATTAATTGAATCAAAACGATACATTGTTTTGTCTCTTTGCATATACGGAACAAATTGACTTTGAAAAGGCATTGAAAAGCTTCAAATGGAGGATGCCCAAGAATGAGGAGATTGATGCGATCAAATGAATGGCACACGGGAGCTTACATCACTTTCAGTAGGATAGAAGCCTATCGGAGTAAAATGAGTTTACAAAATCAAAAGAAACTTAAAAGAAGAAGTGGAGTGTTACAAGGCGAGGCTCATAGTGAAAGGCTACAAGTAGAGAGCCGAAATTGACTATAATGAAGTCTTCGCCCTAGTTGCAGGGTTGGAAACCATAAAACTTCTCATTTTGCTAGCAGCTCAATGAAGTGGAAAATACATCAAATGGACGTCAAGTCTGCTTTATTGAATGGTTACCTTGACAAGGAGGTCCACATTCAACATTTGGAGGATTACACTGTTCGAGGTGAAGAAGACAAAGTGTCGAGATGAAAGAAAGCCTTTGTATGGGCTAAAGAAAACACCGAGGGCATAGAACAGTCGAATAGACAAATATTTTCAAGAGAAAGGATTTAAGAAATACCCCCATGAACATACTCTTTATGTCCAAATGGAAAATGATAATATTTTAATAGTTTTTTGTATGTTGATGATCGCATTTTATAGGTAACACGTAAAAATGATGGAAGAATTTAAGAAAGATATGTCCAAGGAGTTCGGGATGACCGACATCAAAATGATGTCATACTACCATGGAATTGAGGTCAAACAAGGTGAAGATGGAATTTTCATTTTGCAAGAAGATTATGCTAAAGTAATTCAAAATGGAGGATTGCAAGCTAATCAACACCCTAATTGAACTCAGAGAAAAGTTTTTAAGTCACCTCACTGGAGAACCAGTTGATTCCACCTTGTTACAAGAGTTTGGTTGGGACACTTGATATGCATGAGACTTGATATCCTTTATGCCGTTGGAATGGTTAGCTGATACATGGAGAACTCGACAACCTATCAATTCAATGTGGCAAAAAGAATAATTCGATAGGTCAAACGTACAATTAGTTATGGTTTATTCTATCCTTCCACTAACGACATGAAGTTGGTTGGATTCAGTGATAGTGATTGGAAGCGACTAGGTAGGAGGTATTCATGATCATAAAATCGCCACAGGATTTGTGTTTTTCTTTGGAAAAACTACTTTTACTTGTAGTTTGAAAAAACAGCCAATAATGACTTTGTCAACGTGTGAAGTGAGTATGTGGCTGGGACATCAACAATTTGCCATGCATTATGGCCATGGAGTTTGATTAATGAGCTCAACTTCAAACAAGGTGATTCGATGGAGATTTATGTCTATAACAAGTCGACGATTACCTTAGCAAAGAACCCAATTTACCATGATTGAAGTAAAAACATCGATACCCATTTTCATTTCATCTGGAAGAGCATTGTCGAGAAAGACGTGCAAGTGAAGTATGTCAAAACGAAGATCAAGTTGATAACATCTTCGTGAAGCCGCTCAAACGAGAAGTGTTCGAGAAGTTGAGGAGTCTTCTTGGAATGAGAGAATCAAGCTTAAGGGGGCATATTGAGAAGTAAACTAATCTTGATTTTGAAAAGTCAAGATTCACTTAGGCTTCGTTTGGTAGGGTGGAAAATGGGAGGAAGGGGAGGGAAAGGAAGAAAATTGGAAAGAAAATGTATATTTTTCCTTGTTTGGTTGTGGGGGGAAAGGGGAAGGAAAGAAATTGAGAATGGAAAAATAAGCATGGGGCCCACTGATTTTTTTTCCACCCAAAATCGGACGAAAAATGAGAGGAAAATAACACAAGGATCTCTATAAAATTATATTTCCAAAATTGCCTATATGTATAACTAGGTGTTTAAATAATATTGTATCTTCTACTAGCATGAATCCTTGCATTTTTTAAATAGCAAATACGATATGTGCATTTGTATAATATATTAAAAATGTATTTCACATATTTATTTATTTATTTATTTTCATTAAATTTTCTATGACATAATTATATTTATAATTATATAAGATTGTGGTTGTCGTTTGACACAATGTAGTAAACAAATATTTCATTATATTAATTTATATGTTTTATTTACATTATACTTTACATTATTTAGTTTAATTTTATTAATCTATTTTAATACATAAATTCATAAACATAACTATGATTTATAATGATATAAATGTATAATTGTCAATTAGTACATAAATCATTTTCTTTCCTTCCACTTTTCCATTCAAACAAACAAGAGAAAATAAATAGATTTTTATTTTAATTCCTTCCATCTATTTTCCTTTCAACCAAACATACCTATGGAAAATTAAAATCCACTCATTTTCTTGCCTTTCGTTTTCTTTCCTTTCATTTTCTTTCCTCCCTATTTTCTTTCCTTTGCCAAACGCACTGTTAAAGTTATTGCAAAGACCAAGAGTAACTCAAAGTTATTGCAAAGGTTAAGAGTCACTCAAGTTATTGCATATAATTAAGTTGGTAACTTCTAGAAGTAGTAATCCAAGACTCCATTCATAGAACCTAGACAAAAAGGATGAATTTGAAGAGTCATGACATTTTATAGGAGACTCGTATAAATAGTGGTCATATGTTAGGCATTTGGTGTGTGTGAATGAATAAGAAGAGCAAAGAAGAGTTGAGTGATAAAAGTGTTTGTATAGTAAAATTTGAGTAAACATAGAAGTGTTGATTGAGTAGAGAAAAAAATTTGTATCTCTTCTCCACTTCCCCCTCTTGTAAATTTAAAATACTCCTCCACCACACCACGTTTCCGCGACATACATGACAACTAATTAGGCCAATCAAAATCCAACCCCAAACCCAATCAATTCATACTAGGGCCAAGCATTTCGGGTTGAGTTTGGATTTACAATTTTTTTTTTTAATATTAGGCCCCTATTTCTACCCAACTGAAATCCACTTAACCTTAGTTATAAAAAAAAAAAAAAAAAAATCCACCTGACTCACCCAAATTGATATCCCTCAACAAAACATGCATTGAAATTATTCAAATTGGGTCAATCTAACACTTTGCACCATAAATTGGCAGATTAGTCTGTTTAAGCTTGTCTGCCTCATCTTTGAGAAGGGTTACCACTTACAGTTGAAGAGTTGATCATCCCATCAAATGCCTTGGGAGTTGGGACTCACCCCAATGTTAAGATTCCTTGGTTCTGTCGTACTAACATCCCTATCCATATTCCATAACCAGCTAACTGCAAATCTTGATCTTGGATAGAAATTACTTGACATCATGTAATCTAGTCACATAAAGTGAGTGCACGTGCGCGAGAGCATGAAAATTAAAAAAAATAAAAAATCAGTGTGAAAGCATTTAAAACATCTAACAAACAATTATTTTATATATAATTCTAAATTATCTATTCAATGCAAAATACAATTAAAAAGGTAGTATAAGCAAAAATAATTTTATTAAATATGACACTAGAATTATAACTTTGATAATTTACTGTTGTTAACTAAATTTTTGAAATTTTCTCACAACCTAATTTTTTTTTTCATACCAATGCTTAATTCATACACAAAAAGCTAGTTGCACAAGATCGTATTTTTTATTTTCAAAACTAACTTATTGTCCTCATATATATACTTATTATCTAGCAATTAGAATTACTAGATGATAATTACATCAACAGAAATTTATTTATTTAATTAAGATATGCATTAATTTTTCTCAAAAGACTAAACATAAAAGCAGTTGGAAGAGTTTATCTATCGAGTGAATATTAAACCTTTAGTATTTCTTTTATTATTATGTTGGTGCACGACGATTAAAAGCTAATGGGAGGATTAATAGATCTTAAAATCGTCTTAAAGTAAGGACTAAGCACTTAATTCGCTAGTGTGAACACTGAGCGCGAGAGCGGCAGGAATGATAGGAGAAGTATGTGACCCAACTTGTAACTATATAACTATATATATTTATACACACACACATATGTACATGTATCTGCTTGTCTTGTAATCATGGTTCACAGGAATAGAATGGAGGTTTTCGTTCTAGTTTCATTGCAATATCGTGGAATGATTGCAACTATTTCATGAATTTTATAACTATAATATAATAAAAATTTTAAGCGCAATACTTTAAAGAAACCATAGTACTTACCTACTGCGCGAAACTGAAATTGCAAGGATAGAGATGTTGGGAAAGTGGTTGAAATATATTGTTTTTAACCTGTGTTTGGTATATTGCTTCAAATCCTAAATGAATGCCCAAATTGAGAGGTTCCTTCTTTATCTAATTCTTCACCTATTTTATCCACCTGATACCATGATTGAAGGTTTCTGGTTGATTATGTAAAGTATATTAACAAAAAATGCATTTAGATGCCTTGGTTGAAGGTTTCTGGTTGAATGCCCAAGTATTTTATCGTGTCTTAAAAAAAAATAATAATAATTAAGAGACGGATATACTATCGTCTCTAAACTGTACATTCTTATCCTAAAAAATTAAAATTTCAAAGACAAATATTTTCCATCTCAGAACTTAATTAAAATAATTACAAAGGTTTTGTGAATTCGACTCAAAATCCTTTCTAAATGCATCACTAATCTAACTTTTTTAATTATAATTAAATTCATCAATTAGAGACGGATTTTGGAATTCCGTCTCTAGTTTCGAATTTACATTGACACTTTTTAATGATGAAAATTAATCCAAAATTGGGCTAATATATTAGTAAACTTGGATAATACTATCCAAACATACGAGAACAATTTGAAAGGTTCACTAATAGTTGGACTATAACGTCATTTAACAATGTATAATTCTCAACAAAAGAAGAGTAACTCTATTCTCTCAACAAAAGTGCTACTTTTGTATCAAAAAATAAATAAAAATAAAAGGTGCTATTTATGAAGACTATTGATTGTATAAATTTGAAAAGTCTAACTCAATTTTATTAAAAAATAAAAAAGAAAAATAATTAATCCATAATATTATGTATAGTTGTGTGATATTAAGATGAAATATATAAAGTTTTCTTGAACTTCATTAGTAATTTGTTAGTGATTATCTTTAGAAAAAGGGCAAAGTTGGAGAAATACATAATTCTTTCTTATAAAAATATGCAGTATATTTGAGCTATAAGTTAAAATGAAATTGAGCTATTTATTCAGAAAAAAAAAAATTATTTTGCTCTGTTTGGGGCCTGAGCTTGTCAAAATACCCCACTTTTTAAAACATTTAAATTTTATCCTAAACCGAGCTTTGAAAGCTTGGGTTTACAGATTGACCGAGCTTCCAAAGCTCGGTCTAGATATTTTAATTTTTTCAAAAAAATCAAAGACCGAGCTTCAAGAGCTCGATGTAGATATATAAATTTTTTTTTTTTGGAAAATTGAAAGAGCTCGCACCGAGCTCTTAAAGCTCGGTCTTTGTATATAAAAATTTGTTATACGTATGGTTATCACATCACTGAAAACAAATTATGCTATATTGTTTATTGGACATAAACTACGATTGAAAAGGACTTGCATGTTTTCTTACAAATTTCCAAGTAAAAAAATGTTGGCTTTAACGTCACAGTCAAGAGAGATACAAATAAAATAACATGAGGAAATTTCAATTCAGAAAGAGGAAATCAAAGCAAAAGGAAAATGTCAAAAAATCATCATAGTCCCCATTCTAATGTGCAAGAGCTCGGTCTTGCATTGTCCAAAAAAAATAAAAAAAAATTAATACATAGACCAAGCTCTTGAAGCTCGATCTTTAATTTTTGACAAATAAAAAATTTAAATACTAAGACCGAGCTTCTCTTCAATTTTCCACAATTTTTTTTTTTTACCAAGAGCTCGGTCTTTGATTTTCTGAAAAAAAAAAAAATTAAAATACATAGAACGAGCTTTGGAAGCTCGGTCAATCTCTGACATGCACAATAGAACCGAGCTCTCAAAGCTCGATTTAGGGTAAAATTTAAAAATTTTAAAAAGTGGGGGTATTTTGACAAGGTCGGGCCCAAAAAGGAAAAAAAATTTATTTTTGCCCTTTTTGGGGTTCGAGCTTGTCAAAATACCCCCACTTTTTAAAATTTTTAAGTTTTTTTTTTTTGGAAAATTGAAGATTGAGCTCTTGAAGCTCAGTCTTAGTATTAAATTTTTTTTTTTTTTGGAAAATGCAAGATCGAGCTCTTGCATATTAGAATGGGGACTATGATGATTTTTTGACATTTTCCTTTTGCTTTGATTTCCTCTTTCTGAACTGAAATTTCCTCATGTTATTTTATTTGTATCTCTTTTGACTGTGACGTTAAAGCCAACATTTTTTTACTTGGAAATTTGTAAGAAAACATTCAAGTCCTTTTCAATCTACTTGGAAATTTGTAAGAAAACATGCAAGTCCTTTTCAATCATAGTTTACGTCCAATAAACAATATAGCATCATTTGTTTTCAGGGGCGTGATAACCATACGTATAACAAAATTTAATATACAAAGACCTAGCTTCAAGAGCTGGGTCTTTTAATTTAAAAAAAAAAATTATATTTAGACCGAGCTCTTGATGCTCGGTCTTTGATTTTCTTAAAAAAAAATTAAAATACCTAGCTCAGTCAATCCAAAGCTCGGTCAATCTCTGACATGCACAGTAAAATTGAGCTCTCAAAACTTGGTTTAGAATAAAATTTAAATGTTTTAAAAAATGAGGGTATTTTGACAAACTCAGGCCCCAAACAGGGCAAAATAAAAATTATTTTCCCAAAAAGGGCAAAATAATTTTTTTTTTCGAGAATTATTACCTCCAAAAATCCATGTATGGCGCTGCCACAAATACTAGTTATGATTTATGACAACGTTTCTCTTGCTACTCAATTGTCTATATAAGAATATAACTAATTGTTAATAATAACAACTTAAATAATATCATTTTGTTACTTAACATATATAATAATTAGTGACCATTTAATTGATTGAATAACAACAGTTTTTTTCTTCAAGTCAACTTTTTGTATATGGTCTACTCAAGTCTAAAACTTTCATCAATTAACTACATTACAAATTGCGCAATTGGAAAACGAAATGGACAGCAATTATTGAGGTTCCGTGTTTATAAGTCAAGCGTTCAGGGTGGGGGGGGGGGGGACTTGGAAATTTGGTCTTCTTCCTTTTTTTTACAAGAAGAGTTGGAACATCAATATTCAAATTCAAGTAGAAGAATTCACAATCTTGTCTAAAATTATCAACAATCAAAAAAGATAATACAAATAACAAAGCTCACTATACAATAAAAGAGAGTCCAAATTTGTGTGAATCAAACCCGTGACTATTTTAGTTATAGAGTTTCCTCATTCACACAAGATCCTCTATTTCAAATCATATTTAATTTCCTATTTCAATCTATGGATATATGTTAAGTGCAAAGATATTAGATCAAGTGTATAATTAAAGAAATAACTTAATACATATGATATGAATGTGGATTATGAAATAAAAAATAAAATAATATTTTAAAATAAAGGATCCTATCTGCTCCTCCTTACCATCAGGCCAATGAATTTTTGGAATAAATTTCGCATAGTTAATTAGTCAAATTAACTCATCAGTTTTTTCCGTGTCCATTTCATGACACAATTTCTTTTTGGCTCTTCTTGCTCTTGCAGTCCAGCTTTTCAGATATCTAACTCCCATCGATCACATTAGAAATTTAGCAAACAGGACAGGAAATTAATAATAACTTGAAAAAAAAATCAAATAAAAAATAATCTTGAGATTCCATGTTAGAAAAATAATTAAAGAGAAACGGAAACAATTAGACTTGCGTGGTCCGGGCTGGCGGCTTCTACCAGTCAAGTCTTCACAGTGAAAGACATGGAAATTTCCTCGCATGCCTAATAATATAAATCAATAACGCAATGCATGGATGGTGCTACAAAAATCCAATTATTATCAAAAAAAAAAACATGATCATCATGAATTTTTTAACTTTTCTAAAAGTGTCCCTTTGTCTGATATTGACTATACCTATATTTGGAGCCTTTTCTAGTTCCGAAGATGAAGTTCAGTGCCTGGAGAGTGAAAGGCTGGCACTTGTTAAATTTAAGGCTGAGCTGGTAGATGATTATGGTAGACTCTCAACTTGGGGAAATGACGGAGATTGCTGCAAATGGGAAGGCATCCTCTGTGAGAATCAAACTAATCACGTTATCACAGTGGATCTTCAGGGTCCACAATATCCTAATACAGCAGCTCCTTTGAGAGGTAAGATTAGCCCATCTTTGCTTGAATTGGCTCATCTCAATCATCTCGATCTCAGTTATAATGATTTTAACCAAAGTCGAATTCCCGATTTTATTGGTTCCCTTGAAAATTTACACCTTCTGAGTTTGCCTTCTTCTAATTTTAGTGGTTTGATCCCTCATGCTCTTGGAAACTTATCCATGTTGCTCCATCTAGATCTCAGTAATAATAGTCTTCAAGGGATGATCCCTGATGCCTTGGGGAATTTGATTTCTCTTTCTCATCTTTCCCTCTCATTTAATAATCTTAAAGGTAGCATTCCTGATGCATTGTGGAATTTAACAGGCCTTTCTTATCTTGATCTCTCTCATAATCATCTACAAGGTGAGTTTCCTCAACCCTCTGAGACACTCAAACAAGGAAACTTAAGCCTCCCTAATCTAGAGTTTCTAGATTTATCAGGAAACAAGTTTACGGGACGGTTACCCAATGTTTCGTTATGTTTGTCCTTGAGACGGTTATGGTTAGGGTACAACATGTTCAATGGCACTTTCCCTAAAACCATTGGGTCTCTCTCCAATCTTGAGTCACTGGATCTTAGATCAAATAACTTGGAAGGCCTAATAACTGAAGTCCATTTGTGTAATCTCTCCAATCTTGATTTCTTGGGTTTATCTTACAACTCAAATCTCACTGTTAGAATAAGCTCTTCCTGGAATCCTCCCTTTCAGTTGGGTGTATTACTACTGGCACAATGCAATCTTGGGCCATATTTCCCCACATGGCTTAAAAAACATAAACAGCTCCGCACTCTTGACATCTCTAGTGCCAAAATCTCAGACACTATTCCAGATTGGTTCGGGGATAACTTCCCAGAGTGTGAGGTGTTGAATGCGTCAAATAACCAGATTTACGGTGTTCTTCCTAATTTTATATCTAACCTCATCAACCTCCGCCTGGTAGACTTTAGCTCTAACAAGTTAAATGGTACATTTCCCCTTCTGTCCCCAACAATTAGGCACATTGATTTGTCGAGAAACAAATTTTCAGGCAGAATTACTAATTTCTGCAAATATCGTACTTTAACTTTTCTAGATCTTTCAGACAACGCATTCTCCACAGAGATTTCTCAAGATTGTTTCCTACAATTGACAAGTCTATATTACTTGAATTTGGCATACAATAACTTCTCTGGGAAGATGCCAAACTCAATTGATTGGGCATGTAATGTTTACTCATTGCATCTAAGGAACAATAATTTCACGGGAGAAATTTCAAGTTCATTAAAGTATTGTAGTAATCTCAATATCCTCGATCTTGGAGGAAACAAATTTACTGGAAAGATACCAGATTGGCTGGGAGAAAGTATGCCGGAGTTGGGTGTTCTAAGCTTGACATCAAACAAGTTTTATGGTAATTTGCCTTCAAGCTTGTGCCATCTAACCAGACTTCGAGTCTTGGACATTTCTATGAATAAGATTTCAGGACCGATACCAAAATGTCTAACGGACTTCACTTTCTTGAGCTCAAAATTGGATTCCAACATAATTGACTATCGATTTTATTCAAGTTCGGGGAGGGCTAGATTCTACGATGGTGCAAGTATAATGTGGAAAGGAAAGGAAGCCGAGTATGTCAGAACTCTTAGATTTTTGACATTCATTGATCTTTCAAGCAATAATTTAATCGGAGAAATCCCTCCAGAAGTTACAGGTCTCGTTGGCCTCATTGCTTTAAACCTTTCAAGAAACAAGTTGGTTGGATCCATACCTCATAACATTGGTAAGTTGGAACTTTTGAACTTTCTAGATTTGTCCAAAAACAACCTCTCAGGCCATATTCCACGCACCCTTTCCCAACTAAGTCACCTTGGAGTCCTGGACTTGTCATTCAATAATCTCTCCGGTAAAATTCCATGGGATGCTCACTTCCAGACTTTTAATGATTCTACATTTATTGGAAATTCTGAATTGTGCGGTCCTCCCCTTGTATCTAAACCTTGTCCGGAGGATGGGTTGCCGAAAACGCCGCCAGAATTTGCCAACAATCTAGAACATGAGGACATATTCATATCCATGGGGTTTTATATCAGCATTGTATTTGGATTTATTGTTGCCTTTTGGGGAGTTGTTTTGACTGTGTTTCTCAATAAGTGGTGTAGGATTATCTTTCACAAGATGGTCATGAGCATCATAGAATGGTTGTATAACAAAGGTTTTCTTTCTTAGTTTGAACCTTGCAATTGTAGTACTGTAATAAAAATGAATATTAGTTTTTCATAGACAAATAAAGAAATCTCATATGTTGTCATCTGCACCATCTAATATATACAGCAAAGGGTGTGTGTAGTCTCATTGGTTTTCAGTTATTAAATTTAGTACCAATTGGACACTTCAATATTCTTCATTTTTTTAAACCCTTCCGATCCCTTGCAAGTCATCAATTTCAGATTGGAATTTAAATAATTCATAATTATCATTAGATTTCTATTTGTGATTAGCTTAAAAACGTACTCCATTCGTATCTCAAGCTAAAATATAGATGGCCTGTTCGGGGATTTTTTTTTTTTTTTGGGTGGGGGGTCTATTCATGGACAAAAGCTCAAAGTTACCGCAACTTTAGTATTATTATAAACTATATTTTTGAATATATTATAATTTTGAATCATGCATAATATCGATTATTTTGACAACAAATTATGAATTATAGATTTTTTTTTATCTACAGAAAATGTCCTGAACAAAAATGAGGGCCAATGTAGGACAACGCTACATACATCAATGCAGGGTCAAGTGACCCTACTAAGTTTTTTTCAACAACAAAATGTATATGTAATATTTATGTTAAATATTAATTAACTGTTTATAATGTAACATTTTGATCCGATATTAGAATGTTGAAAATTTATAAATGACCCATTATTTGTTTAACGTTCAAATTAATAAGTACATAATGAAAAAGTCCATAATTAAGAGTTGAAAAGGTCAGTCTAGTTGCTCTAAGGTTGGAAACTGAAGAAATCACAGAACTTAACTCCTTAATTTTTTGGATTTTTAAAGTAATTGGCTGGGGATCGTGAAACATCTTAAAAGACAAGAAATTTTGAGCATTTATTTTGAAGAAAATAGTCAAGATTAATATTCGAAGCGCAATCGAGAATTAATTATCAATTTTGAAAGTTTCCTTTAAATTTGAATTTGTATAAGAAAATTATAGGTTTTCATCAAAATAATGGGAATAAAATGTGAAGATGATATATACAAGAAAAGTTATGTCAACATTCATATTACATTTTTCCAAAATAATAATAATAATAATAATAATAATAATAATAATAATAATGGGGTTATGTGTTTGTTTATTTTATCAATTATTGCCTAATTACACATATACAATAGGTCTAATTGAAATTTTCGTTAGGTACCTATTGATATTCGGTATTTCTAACATTGGTCAAATATAGATTGAATAGATATATCCACAACCTCACCCACCCCAAAATTGAAAAGTGAATAGATTTGAAACACAAACACGCACACACATATAAAAACATACGTAGAAATTAATCCCTTAAATTTTATTAATTCAATCTCAAAATGACCACATATTTGGTTTGCCTATAGATGATGATTTCATTTATGTAAAAAAAAAAAAAGGAAAGATGACCGAAGGCGGCGGACAGCCACTGCGCGCCTCTGTCTTCACTGTTCAGCCAATAGCGACCGTCCTCCGGCCCGTTTTTTCCCATAAATGAAATCCTCATCTTGTGGGCATGAGATTAAATAAAGTTTGAGAGCAATTTCCATGTATGTGTTTTGATTTTTTTTTTTCTTGTGTTTTGCATTTTGGGGGTGGGGGAGGGGGGTCTTTTTGTTTTTTCTTTTTGTCCTTTGGTGGGGTTGGGGAAATTTTACTTACATGTTCAATAACTTTTTGTCCAGTTACATGCTATATTTATACAAAAAGATACATATAATATATGGTGTCCATGTAGGACGAAAATTTCCAACTCATCAATTACAAGCAAAATATAATATAACAATTGCATGACTTTTTCTAGCGAATTTTTGAAGCGTCAGTCAAAAAATGATTAATTTTTCAAAATTTTAGGAATTACAGGACAATATCCGAATTTTATGTTTGAGCAAAATCAAATATGTCAAACATCAATAAGTAGAGAAGAAAGTTGCAATTAAACATATTTAGAAAGATTTTTATTTTTTAAATTTTATCGGAACCAACACAGGGGCTCAGCCCCTGGAATTTATTACACATGAGCATTATGGTCATACAGAGACTCAATCACACAAGCAAGTGATCCTGGACCTCTATACTTAATGGAAACCATTGCATGATGCAAACCTTACCAAACTATGTGCTGAACGGTTTGCACTCCTAATATGATTAAACTTTGCATCCGTGATTTAATTACAAACTATAAATTCTATGATTGAACTCACCAACCAAAAAAAATGACAAATTTAATGATTTAATTCATTCGAATGCTCTTAAGAAAAAGAAACTATGCTAAGTTTGCTTAACAATAATCTTAAAACTCTTAATTAAATATTCTAGGAGCTCCTTAAAAGCTAACGGATTGGAGGGCAAAACGTAACTAATTTGGAGGGTGAAATGTAACTAATTTGTTAGCTTTTAACTGAAAATTTAACTGAAGGATGACATTGGATAAAAAAAAAAATAACGTAAGGGACCAAATGTGATAGTGCGTAAACATGAATGACCAAAATTGAAATAGGTGTAAACGTGAGGGACCAAAAGTGAAGTTTTCTCTAGAGACAATTATGAGCAAAATATTGAATGAAGTATTTTACTTTTGACTTTTAATTTATTAATAGTTGATTTTTGACCCCAATAAGCTAAAATTCCGGTGTCGCCTTTGATTAAGGTTATGTTTAAAGGAATTTTTGTATAGGAATCTGATTCGCGTAACACCTACACATAAAGCGGTTAAAATTTATAAGTGTAAGTACAACTCAAAAGTTTTTATAGGAGTATGATTCGCGTTACACCCATTTTCATTCGTTTCCTTTGCAGTGTCTTGAGAGACATGGCTAGACATTGGGGCATGATAAAAGTTGTCATTATAGGTGTATTGTCACGCCCCGAATCTGGAACGCAGCACGACGATGCCCGTTAGCCTGAAATGACTGAGAGACACCAAGTCACAGAAATCAAAACATTCTAGAAGCCACAAAATATTCATTGAAAAAAAACCATAGTCAACACATCGCAGTGGAAAATGTAATGATTCTAGATATTACAATCTAGCTCAAAACTAAGCTACAATAGTCTCCATAAATCAAAGTCTTAAATGATGGAACAAAATAAGATTGACTATATTCTCTAGGCAAAGATGGCTTCCATTGGATCACCAACCCCAAAATTGACCCTCATCATTTTTGTCGGTACTATCCTCTGCAAAATAGTTATTAGTGGTGTGAGCGCACTCACCCAGTAAGATATTTCTTGGTCCTCTATCAGGTTTTAGCTAGTTACATACATATCCAACATGGAAATCATATTTGTAAAACAAACAAGTTTCAAAATCAAGGCTTTACACTTTCAAATAGCAGAACAGATAACAGAGCAGAATCAAACATATTCATTTATGTATCCATGCTCGTGACTATTCGGAATCTCTATTGCTCAACTTGATTAAACTCTAACTATAACCCTGTTAGTTGGGTTCGGACACTACCATTATTACCCGTGGGAGGGTCTTAACTACAATCCCCGTTAAGTGGGTTCGGAAATTGCTACTGTACCCCGTAGCTCAATTGAAAATTTCGGAACTTGTTCCTACTGATAGAATTCTAAGTGTTTAAAACATGATCATATATACACACATAGCACCACATAGAGAATTTTTAACTTTATATAGAGAAAGGTCATAAAATAGCATGCTCAAATCCACTTTTTATATAAGAAAATAATTTTTCCAAACAAGACATAAATTTAAGAAAAACATATGTTTATAAAATAAATAGAGGGAAGAAACCACTACCTGTAATCTATTCGAGTTTCTATGATATCTAGGACTTAACGGATCGGGCACTAAGCGTGTTCGTATGAATTTCGTAATATAAGAGTATGAATATAAGCTATCTTATTATTTTCGAAAATAAGTATATATATATATATATATCAAGATATTTATATATATATATATATATATACGTATGTGTATGTATTTGTATATATGAAGAGGAGTTTAAAAGAGAGTAATATATCTATATATATGTATATAACCGTGTGTGTTTGTGGCACCCCTCTCGCCAGGGAATACCTGAACGATTGGAGCCCACTGGTGATCATACTAAATACTCGTCTTTCGACTAATATTTAGTACAGTCACCTCAAATACACACCAATACCTCATTCTAAAATTAACGCGGAAGCGATACATAAAACCAAAACAACAATACGAGTTTCAGTCAGGTACGAGGCCAAAACAACATGATTGTACCAACTACTATACATCTAAAAGATTACATAGCAAAAGCTATACACTACTTGAGTCCATTGCTCGTACCAGTCCTCACTCAAGCAAGTGACCTTATTCTGAGACAAAGAACAGAAGGAATAGGGGAGGTAAGTCCAATTGACTTAGTGAGGCCACATATACATATATACAAGAGAGGTACAATGATTAAACGTAATACTTAAATCTCATAAACATGATTTTCTTATTTGCAGCAGAAGCAGTTCTAATTATGAGCCAAGAAATTTAGTTGTAAGCATGAAATACGTATCTTATCATAAAACATATTCGGATCATACAATGGTGAGCTGTGCAGACATCTCCAACCTTGTAACTACCCAAAACGGATAAAACGTAATAGAAATCCTTATGCCTCCCTCGTCGAGAAGCCACCTCGACATCAGACAGACGGATGGTGTACCACGTGCCCGTGCCATACACCGATCCAATCCTACTACAGCCAATCTCCAACTGTACGTAGAATTGAATCCTACGGAATGGTATCGTACAAAGAGTTTCTATCGTCGGTCCGTTCCGCCCAATAGTCCCTTTTCGTACGTACCTGGGCCCGACTCTCCCAAGGGCGTCCCCAAGGGTGTCAACAAATCATATCGAAACAGATACAGCTCACATTTCAGAAACGTAATAATTTCGAATAAAGCTTAACTTATAATTCGGAAAAATATTTCATCAGAAATATAAAGAGTAAAATAAAATTCCAAAATAATAGCCTACAATGCAAATATAACTAATTGGAAAAATAAATAAATAACATAAATCGAATATGGTAGGTTATACGATGATATTTACGGCATATAGTTCAATGTCCCAGAAAGAAAGATGAAAGGCACTCACCGAACTTAGTTATAGTTCAGTAGTAGCTCAAGATGCGTCAAAAGTACCAATATGTTCTTCGCCTATAATAAGTGACACACTAAAATTAGCATCCGGCTTAGAACGAGACTTACTAAAAGAAAAACTAAACCCTTAAGACTAGGTTTAAAATACTTAGAGGTTTGGATTATAATTTCGATTACTATTAGCCCAAAGTACAAATGACATCCCCACTAATTCTAAATACAAAGAAAACATATTATATTCAAAATTTTAATTCATATATATACATACACACACAATATCCAAGAGGAAATAAAGCAATATATTTATATATATGTATATATATATACACGAACTCAATATATACATATATACATGAACTCAATATATATACACCATACTAGAAGTCATAAATTGTATTAGTAAAATAATCACTAATCCCTAATTACAAAGAAAACATATTATATTCAAAATTTTAATTCATATATATATATATATATATATACACGATATCCAAGAGAAAATAAAGTAATATATTTACATGTATATATATATATACACGAACTCAATATATACACACACTATATTAGAAGTCATACACTATATTAGTAAAATAATCACTAACCCCTTGATTAGACTACTCTTATCATCACTAATCCCTTGATTTAGATTACTCACAAGAATATAAATATATATAATCCAAAACATGAATATATGCATATATAAACCAAAACATGCATATTTATACACGAACCAAAATATATAATTATATCTATATATATATGTATATATATGTAACATATATGTATATACGACATATATGTGTGTGTTTATATGTGTTTATACATACGAACTATATATATATATATACATACTTCTATGCATATGTGAGTACACATAAACCACCAAACACTTGAATTAGCATGGAAATACACCAAATTTATGAAAAGGAAGACAAAGAATTAAAAGGCGTACCTGTTGCTGCAGGAAAACAAAGAAGATGAGATTTGCTATATACAAATATCTATGTATTTATGTGTATTTTTTTTTCTCTAGGCCTTTAGTACATTAAATATGTATATAATAAAGTGAGACATACATATATCAACAAGTGGCGGTAGATAGAGTGGCAAGAATGATGGAAATGTGGAACCCCCTAGATCACATATTTTCCTCAAATTGCAATTTAGTCCCTTAAGTTTTCTATATTTATACTTTAGACCTCATAACTTCTAATAATAAATAAATTCTAACTAAACTAGAAGGGTAATTAATTAGAACCTATTATTCCATCAAATAGGATCCGTGCTAGGTTTCCTAATACCACTTTATTCCTAAATTAATAAATAAACTTTGGGGTGTCACAATCTCCCCCTCTTATAAGAATCTGGTCCCCAGATTCTCACCTGATTCTAAGAAGAGCTCCGGATGATGCTTGCGCATAGCTTCCTCTAATTCCCATGTTGCCTCTTCCACTTGATGGTTCCGCCATAACACTTTAACGAGTGAAATCTTTCGATTCCTCAATTCTTGGAACTTTCGATCTAGAATGCGAACTGGTTTCTCCTCATAAGAGAGGTTAGCTTCGAGAGGCAAATCATCATGCGAGATAATGTGACTCTCATCGGGATAATACTTCCGCAGTTGTGAGACGTGAAACACATTGTGAATGCCCGTGAGGTTGGGTGGTAGGTCCAACCGGTATGCAACTTTGCCTATTCGTTCAATGATCTCGAAAGGTCCAACATATCTGGGACTCAACTTGCCTCCTTTTCCAATTCTTTTGAATCCTTTCCTTGGTGATGCTTTAAGGAATACTCGATCACCAACCTCAAATTCTAACTCCCTTCTCCTTTTATCAGCATAACTTTTCTGTCTATCTTGAGCCGCTTTCATTCTCTGTTTTATAATCTGCACTTTATCAATTGCTTCTTGAATGAGTTCTGGTCGTACTGCTCGATGAACTCCATCTTTTGTCCATCGCCAATCTTCCAAATCCCAATATAATGGCGATCGACATTTTCTCCCATACAGGGCTTCATAAGGGGCCATTTGGATAGATGCCTGATAACTGTTGTTATAAGCGAATTCAATCAGGGGTAACTGTTTATTCCAACTAAGATTGAAGTCCAGCACACACGATCTTAACATATCCTCTAGATATCCTATCAATCGTTCGGATTGTCCATCGGTTTGAGGATGTGCAGCTGTACTAAATCTTAGCTTTGTCCCCATATGCTCTTGTAGGCTTTGCCATAATCGAGATGTAAACTTAGGGTCCCTATCTGATACGATGCATGCTGGGATGCCATGAAGTTTAATGATTTCTCGATGATAGAGCTCAGCTAGAGTGTCTACCCTATCATTAGTCTTAACAGGCAAGAAGTGTGCTGATTTAGTCAACCTATCCACAATTACCCAAATACTATCATACCCACCTCTCACTTTTGGCAAACCAGTTAAAAAGTCCATAGTGACTTGATCCCATTTCCAAGCTGGGATAGGTAGTGGTTGTAATGTACCGCCCGGCTTTTGGTGCTCCCCTTTGACCCGCTGACAAGTTAGACACCTCTTCACAAAATCTGCAATATCTCTCTTCATGCCGTTCCACCAATAATATCTTTTAAGATCATGATACATCTTGGTTCCTCCGGGATGAACTACATATGGCGCCTTGTGAGCTTCTTCTAAAATTTCTTTCTTAAGTTTATCAGGCACACATATTCTCTCTTTGTATCGTAAAATTCCCATGTTGTCGAGTTGATATTTTGGGTTGGCATTCCCTTTCATCTTGGTTATTTGCTTTTGACTCCATTTATCATTCATTTGAGCCTCACTAATTCTGAACACTAGATCTGATTGAATGGTTAAATTTGCAAGTCGAGCACACGAGCTGATACAGATACTGTCTCGTGGAGGTTTCGATGTCTCAATTCTGCTTTTCAGTTGTGCTAACCCTGCTTGTCTACTAAGGGCATCAGCTACGACATTAGCTTTTCCAGGATGGTATTGAATCTTGCAATCATAGTCTTCTAGAAATTCCATCCATCTTCTTTGTCGCATGTTGAGTTCCTTCTGTGTGAATAGGTACTTTAGGCTTTTATGATCCGTGTAAACCTCAAAGGTTGTCCCATATAAATAATGCCTCCATTTAGCCAAAGCAAATATTATTGCTGCTAATTCAAGGTCATGAGTTGGATAGTTTTGTTCGTGGGGTCGAAGCTTTCGAGATGCATATGCTATAACCTTACCATTTTGCATTAACACACAACCCAAACCTTCTCGAGATGCATCAGTGTAGATGGTGAAGTTCTCTGTTCCTTCCGGTAGAGCTAATATTGGAGCCATAGTTAACCGTTTCTTCAACTCATGAAAGCTAGCTTCACACTTTTCAGTCCATTGATAGGGGGAGCTTTTGCGGGTTAGCTGTGTTAAAGGTTCTGCAATTTTTGAGAAATCTCGCACAAACCGTCGATAGTATCCTGCTAAACCCAAAAAGCTTCTGACTTCAGTTGGAGTTTCTGGTTGCTTCCAACAACTGATAGCTTCAACCTTGGATGGGTCGACTTCTATTCCATTTTTGGAAATTATGTGACCCAAAAAGGTAACTCTTTCTAACCAAAACTCACATTTACTGAACTTTGCGTATAAGTTGTTTTCCTTCAGTGTTTGTAACACAATGCGCAAGTGCTCCACATGTTGTTCTGGTGTCCTTGAGTATACCAGTATGTCGTCAATGAAAATAACCACAAATTGATCCAAGTATGGCCGAAAAACCCTATGCATCATATCCATAAAAGCTGCTGGTGCATTGGTCAAACCAAAAGCCATAACAACAAATTCAAAGTGTCCATATCGAGTATTGAATGCAGTCTTTCGAATATCTTCTTCCTTGACCCGTAGCTGGTAATATCCCTGTCTCAAATCTAACTTAGAATACACTTGCGACCCTTGAAGTAGGTCAAACAATTCTTCTATGTGAGGCAATGGATATTTGTTCTTGATAGTCATCCGGTTCAACTCTCGATAATCAATACACATTCGGAGTGTCCCATCCTTCTTTTTGACAAAGAGCACGGGCGCTCCCCAAGGTGAGGTACTTGGTCGTATATATCCACTCTTAATCAACTCTTCGAGTTGATTCTTCAATTCTTTTAACTCAGCTGGGGCCATACGGTAAGGAGTTTTTGAGAAAGGTTCAGCTCCCGGTATAGTATCAATCACAAACTCTATATCCTGAGTGGGAGGCAATGAATTTAAACTTTCAGGAAACACCTCCAGGAACTCATTCACTACGGGCACCTCTTCAATTTTCACTTGATCTTTCGGTTTATTCAGTAAGTATGCAACAAATCCCACTGCTCCTTCCTTGATACACTTCTTAGCCTCAACCAATGAGATTAGCGGTATAGCCCCTACCAAGCTATATGAGGTTTCAGACTTTGACGAGTTTCCACTATCCAAAATGATCTCCTTAGTGTAGCAATTTAACTGTGCCTGATGCCGGTATAACCAATCCATTCCTAGGATTATATCGTAACCTTGAATGGGTAATTCTATTAGATCGGCAAGATAATCTTTTTCATTGATTCTCACTGGGCAATCCCTTAAAATTTGATCAGTGGTATAGCTAGAGCCTATTGGGGTAGAAATCTCAAAATTATATGGCAATTGCTCCACTACCACTTTTGATCGAGCTATGATGCGATCAGAAATAAAGGAATGTGTTGCGCCAGGATCATACAAAACTTTTACAAGAGTATTAAAAATATAGATTGTACCTTCGACCACTGCGGTTGGATCAGGTCCTTCTTCTCCTTCCAAAGCGTATGCTCTCGCCATTACCTTAGGCTTTCCAACAAGTGGGGCTGGAGTCTTTCCTTTGTGGACTCCTATGCTCTGTATAGGGTTTCGTGCTTTGGGACAGTCTTTAAGCATATGTTGATCACTTCCACAAGCCATACACTTCCCATTCTTTCTCCAACAATTGGCCTCCGTGTGGTTAGGGTGACCACAATACGAACATCCGCTCCCTTTAGTGCTTTTGTCTCCTTCAAAGCGAGGACGCTTGTTATTCGGTGGGTCAAATTTCTTAAGTTGTCCTCCCAAGTTGGTTGCCTTGTTCCTCATGGCTTTGTTTGTGATTTGCCTAATATCCCGTATTTCTGCCTCTACAGCCAATGACTTGCCTATGGCCCTCGTGTAGTCATCAATATCTACTGTCATTAGAGCCCAACGAATTTCAGGCTTCAACCCTTGGATAAACCGTTTCGTCTTGCGCCTTTCGTCTTTCATTATATGAGGTGCATACGGTAGTAGTCGAGCAAATTTTGCCTCATACTCCGCAACATTGTTGTTCCCCTGAATCAAGTCCATAAATTCTTTTTCTCTAGCATCACTTACTACTTGAGGCACAAACTTATCAGTAAATTCTTTTGTAAAGTTCTCCCAAGTGGGCGGTGTGTGATTTGCAGTCCAACGTTGCTCAAC
The DNA here is from genome assembly GCA_026212405.1 of Petrea volubilis. Taxonomy (NCBI): domain Eukaryota; kingdom Viridiplantae; phylum Streptophyta; class Magnoliopsida; order Lamiales; family Verbenaceae; genus Petrea; species Petrea volubilis. The sequence continues at coordinate 18,390,259 of CM047876.1, read as the reverse complement.
AAGCTTCCACCAACTGCTAGCAGCTCCTTCCATAAGAAAGACTGCAAATTCCACCTGTTCCTCATCACTACAATGCAGGATTTTAAAAATTTTAAGTATCGCCTCAATCCAAGCATCCGCTTTCTGGTCATCAGGTTCGCCGAAGAACCTGGGTGGATTGAAACGTAAAAAACGATCCAATATTCTATCCTTATCCTTTTCTTCCAGTGCTTCATTTTGATTCGGTTGTTGGCGATCTTGTACAAATTGTCTCAAGACGTCAATTAACTGACTCATAACTTCGTTGTTGTTTTGTGGGTATAATGGGGGGTTTCTTTCAGGTTCTACTATAGCAGGTTGCCTTTGACGAGAACTTCCTCCTTGCTGCCTTCCCACCGAACCATCTTGTTCTTCCTCCAAATGAGAAAGAGAGCGTGTACGATGAGGTTCTTTCCGTGGTTTCATCTATCACCAATCAAATCAATTGATTAGTAAAACAGAAAAACCTCACATATCGTTTATATGTCTAATACCGTCACTATCGTCCTAAGTTAACTAACTAATCAAGGTACTATATCTCCGAGAACATGATTCGTCTTTAAAACCATGCTCTGATACCACCTCTGTGGCACCCCTCTCGCCAGGGAATACCTGAACGATTGGAGCCCACTGGTGATCATACTAAATACTCGTCTTTCGACTAATATTTAGTACAGTCACCTCAAATACACACCAATACCTCATTCTAAAATTAACGCGGAAGCGATACATAAAACCAAAACAACAATACGAGTTTCAGTCAGGTACGAGGCCAAAACAACATGATTGTACCAACTACTATACATCTAAAAGATTACATAGCAAAAGCTATACACTACTTGAGTCCATTGCTCGTACCAGTCCTCACTCAAGCAAGTGACCTTATTCTGAGACAAAGAACAGAAGGAATAGGGGAGGTAAGTCCAATTGACTTAGTGAGGCCACATATACATATATACAAGAGAGGTACAATGATTAAACGTAATACTTAAATCTCATAAACATGATTTTCTTATTTGCAGCAGAAGCAGTTCTAATTATGAGCCAAGAAATTTAGTTGTAAGCATGAAATACGTATCTTATCATAAAACATATTCGGATCATACAATGGTGAGCTGTGCAGACATCTCCAACCTTGTAACTACCCAAAACGGATAAAACGTAATAGAAATCCTTATGCCTCCCTCGTCGAGAAGCCACCTCGACATCAGACAGACGGATGGTGTACCACGTGCCCGTGCCATACACCGATCCAATCCTACTACAGCCAATCTCCAACTGTACGTAGAATTGAATCCTACGGAATGGTATCGTACAAAGAGTTTCTATCGTCGGTCCGTTCCGCCCAATAGTCCCTTTTCGTACGTACCTGGGCCCGACTCTCCCAAGGGCGTCCCCAAGGGTGTCAACAAATCATATCGAAACAGATACAGCTCACATTTCAGAAACGTAATAATTTCGAATAAAGCTTAACTTATAATTCGGAAAAATATTTCATCAGAAATATAAAGAGTAAAATAAAATTCCAAAATAATAGCCTACAATGCAAATATAACTAATTGGAAAAATAAATAAATAACATAAATCGAATATGGTAGGTTATACGATGATATTTACGGCATATAGTTCAATGTCCTAGAAAGAAAGATGAAAGGCACTCACCGAACTTAGTTATAGTTCAGTAGTAGCTCAAGATGCGTCAAAAGTACCAATATGTTCTTCGCCTATAATAAGTGACACACTAAAATTAGCATCCGGCTTAGAACGAGACTTACTAAAAGAAAAACTAAACCCTTAAGACTAGGTTTAAAATACTTAGAGGTTTGGATTATAATTTCGATTACTATTAGCCCAAAGTACAAATGACATCCCCACTAATTCTAAATACAAAGAAAACATATTATATTCAAAATTTTAATTCATATATATACATACACACACAATATCCAAGAGGAAATAAAGCAATATATTTATATATATGTATATATATATACACGAACTCAATATATACATATATACATGAACTCAATATATATACACCATACTAGAAGTCATAAATTGTATTAGTAAAATAATCACTAATCCCTAATTACAAAGAAAACATATTATATTCAAAATTTTAATTCATATATATATATATATACACGATATCCACGAGAAAATAAAGTAATATATTTACATGTATATATATATATACACGAACTCAATATATACACACACTATATTAGAAGTCATACACTATATTAGTAAAATAATCACTAACCCCTTGATTAGACTACTCTTATCATCACTAATCCCTTGATTTAGATTACTCACAAGAATATAAATATATATAATCCAAAACATGAATATATGCATATATAAACCAAAACATGCATATTTATACACGAACCAAAATATATAATTATATCTATATATATATGTATATATATGTAACATATATGTATATACGACATATATGTGTGTGTTTATATGTGTTTATACATACGAACTATATATATATATATACATACTTCTATGCATATGTGAGTACACATAAACCACCAAACACTTGAATTAGCATGGAAATACACCAAATTTATGAAAAGGAAGACAAAGAATTAAAAGGCGTACCTGTTGCTGCAGGAAAACAAAGAAGATGAGATTTGCTATATACAAATATCTATGTATTTATGTGTATTTTTTTTTCTCTAGGCCTTTAGTACATTAAATATGTATATAATAAAGTGAGACATACATATATCAACAAGTGGCGGTAGATAGAGTGGCAAGAATGATGGAAATGTGGAACCCCCTAGATCACATATTTTCCTCAAATTGCAATTTAGTCCCTTAAGTTTTCTATATTTATACTTTAGACCTCATAACTTCTAATAATAAATAAATTCTAACTAAACTAGAAGGGTAATTAATTAGAACCTATTATTCCATCAAATAGGATCCGTGCTAGGTTTCCTAATACCACTTTATTCCTAAATTAATAAATAAACTTTGGGGTGTCACAGTGTTTGTGTGATAAGTGTTCGTGTTGATGAAAATGGGAGCCAAACCCCCCCAATTTATAATAGTTGAAGTAAGAAATAGAATTATTTTGTTAAGCTTTATCTTATACAATCTTAGCATATCATATACAATCTTATCATTAATGGCATTTAACTAACTGGGGTTGTATAAAAATATCCAAATTAATAATAATAACAATATTAAAAATAATAATAATAATAATAATAAATGATCATAATAATAAGGTGCCTCTTAAAAAGGTTAGGGTATCACATGTATCATTAATTATTAATGGTTGTCAATCCAACTCAAACCCAACTGACTGTAGTTATCAAAAAAAAAAAAATCCGTCTGACTCACCTAAATTGATACCCCTCAGCAAGACATGCATGGAAGTTACTCAAATTGGATGCATCTAACCCTTTCCATCATAAAATTGGCAGAATAGTCTCTTTCAGCTTGTCTGCTTCATCTTTGAGAAAGGTTACAGCTTACAGTTGAAGAGTTGATCCTGTCAAATGCCTCGGAACCGACCCCAATGTTAAGATTTCTTGGTTCCACGCTGTCATACTAACAGCCGTATGCGTAACCAACTAAATTCAAATCTTGATCTTGGATAGAGCAATTATTGGATATCTTGTAGTTATATAACTATATATATATATATGCATGTATATGTATTTGCTTGTCTTGTAACCATGGTTCGCAGGAACGGTACGAAGGCCTCTGTTCCAGTTTCATAGCAATGTCGTGGAATGGTCGCAATTATTTCTCAGATTTTATAATTATAATATAATTAAAAAATTAATAATCAAGAAAAAAATATGCAACATATAATGTTTATATTAGATAATACTTTGTATGATTTATTACATATTGAGTTGAATGTTTAAATTCTATAAAATTTAGTATTTTAGATATATAAAATATGTCTGATTTAAAATTTAAATAAATATCTAAGTGACACCTCCACACGAATAACATCACACGTTAAAAAAAATTTTAAATATGAAGATAGTCATATATATTTGAATATATTTTATATTCAATATTAAAAGAAAATTTACATATACTTAAATGTTATATTTTCCTTATCAATTTTAAATATTTTTATAGAATAATTTCAAGTAATAAACTATCAGTTTAAACACAAATTTAAATTAGTCACACATTGTTAATAATAACAACTTAAATAATAAATGATTTAAACACTACTAAAAAAATCTCCGTTTGCGACGGAATTGTGACAGAAACTGGGATATTTTCCGTCGCAAAATGCAACTAGTGACGGCCACACAACTGTCGCCAAGTGGCATTGCAAAAGTTTGCTACGGCCTAGCGACGGCTATATGTATGTGACCGCTTTTGCTACGGTCATGTGCTCTTTACATGTTCAGGCCATGTGTCCATATTTTTTGCGACGGAGAAGCCGTTGCAAATCCTTCCAAAAGTTTTGTGGCGGTCCCTTCCGGTTGCAAAGTTTGTTTTTGTAGCACATATTTATGGCCCGTAGAAATTCAGTTTTGCGGCGGCATAGCCGTCGTAAGTTGTGTTTTCTTTTATTTCTTTTTAATTTATTTTGGTTTTTTCGTATCGCCTGTTAGTATGTATATATATATATATATATATATGTATGTATATATATGCGCCAAATCACGATGAATGCATCTAAACCAACAAATATCAACACTAAATAAAATTTACCAAAAAGTATAATTTTCAATAAATCTAAAACCATTATTCAAATTTCAAACATTTGTGCATATTCAACCACTTAAAATTAGATAATTAAATCTAAACCACTAAGTCAAGTCATCAATTCGTATACCTCCAACTTTAATTCAAACAGATAAAATCTATACCCACAAAAAATATATAAAATAAAAAGGGCAGTCATGGAATAGGAGTACAGATAATAATGGCAGCCGCAGTTAATTTCCCTTTGGTTTCATCGTGGCTTGGACCAGCTCCGTTGGTGCGCGCTCTCTACTTTGAGGCGTCGACTACACACTGGAAGACATCTAGATACAGATGATTAGTATCTGACAACCTGAAAGGAAATTAGAAGAATTGCAGTAAGAGAACAGATATATATGACAAAAGTTAAATTCTTTTTATAGAAATCTATTTATTATATTATAAAAATACGAATAACTTATTAGTGTTTTATATTTCTTTCATTTTTTTGTGAAGACTAAAATAACTTTATATAAGTGGTAATAAATAATATTTATTCATGACCTTTTAGTAATTTAAAAATTAAGACAGTTGGACTCTTAATTAAATTCTATAGTATTAAATTTTTGTCATATAAAAAAATAAGTAAAAAAGAGCTAGCGATCCTCTTTAATCCGTCCAGTGTAGATACGATTTATTAAATAGATTTTTTTATAACGCTATTGGCTATCAACTGTAAAATAATTTCCTTTCTTAATGCTTTTAAATTTGTTAGACCAATTTATTGTATCTTCCTCATTGTGATTAGTGGAATAGTTCATGAAAAGGTAGAAATAAAAAGTTTGTAAAAAATATAAATTTCAAAAAATAATAATAATAATAACACACCAAGCTTATTGAGATGGTACCATTTATCAAAAAAATAATTATTTATATTAAAACACAAGTACATAACTAAAATATGTAATTAATAAGTTATATATATATTATCCACATATGCCTTGCATTTATGTAAATGAAAGATGACTTATAAGTAGACATTATAATTACTTTTAACAAATTACTTAAAATTGAAAAACGAAAATATAAAATTATATCATATTTTAGTGAATAAATGATAATGTAGAAATAGAAAGCTTAAAAATTCTGTAAATGAAAAAATAAATATAAAAAAATTGTAAGTAGAGAAATTATGTTCCACAAACTTTCCATTGGATAAGGAATCAACTGGGGGGGGGGGGGGGGGATGTAGAGCAAGTCTTACAAGGAAAAAATACATATGCCATAAAAAGAAGTAAAAATACTAAAATCAAAAGAAAGTTAAGGATATAAACTTTAAATAAAGAGAAAATTAGCAAGTTTTATAAAAAATTGTTAATAAAATACATGGTAAAGAATCTTATAGTTTCTACATTAATTTATAAAAAATAAATAGAAAAAATCTACACAAAATTTTCCATTTGTTGCATGAAATGTTTATTAAAAAATATGTATAGATAAACAAAAATTCAACAAACTAATACGAATGTTACACAAGTACAAATTTGAACTAACAATTAATCATAAAAAGTTAAACATAATAATTTACAATTGATAATATGCTTTCTTTCATTTTTTTTTTTTTAAGAAAAGGTAGTCTAGCATAGTGGTGATTTGATTTAAGAGTTGCTATATGAGGTAATGGAGAGGACGAGGCAATGAACGTAGAGGTGGACGTGGTAGTGGAGGTTATTGTTAAAAGTAATGGTTATAATATGAGAGGTGGATTTAATGTCAATGACGGGGAAGAGGACAATAGCGGTGAATGGCAGGATGAAGATAATGATGTAGGGGTAAATGAAAATAACGAAAGATAAGAAAAAGAACATAAACTTGATAATAGTGGTAAATATGGTGGAATGATGTGATTAATTTAGATTTTGACTCTACAATTTAAAATTAGTGGTAGTGGTAGTTGTGTTATAGTGGAAAATAGTAGTATAAGGAAGTTGAATCATAGACATTTTAAATATAGAACGTGATATATTCAATAATAATTAATTTACTACAAACTAGAAGTTTTACAAATATAATGAGTAAGAACTACTAGAAATATTTTAACAAAAAAAAGTGATAAATAGTTATCTTTAAGTGAATATTGATGTTAAATAATTGTAAATGTCAATAGTATTAAATATGCACATTCTTTTTGCAATTTTTTTTTTTTTGCAAATCTTTTTGCAAATATTGAAAGCAAGTAAAAGCTACTATCAAATATTTACATATTTTTTTCTAAAAAAAGATATATATTTGATATTGTAAAAACTTTCAATAACAATGTTCTAAATATTTGATAGATTAGTCTTGGTAATTTATACTCATAAAAATGCTACTATCAAGAAAACTTTATAAAAAATCAAAATAATCTTAAAAACTATTAGTGTGATATATCTAATAATAATATAATAACGTGACCAATTTCATTAATTTTTATTCATTCATGATGTTTCATTAAAAAACTAAAATATTCTTATTATATTTATATTGTACCGCAGTCAATATTTTTCTAAAAATATAATAAAAACATTAATGGTCACACGCAAAGCGCGTGTTCCTTACTAGTTCGTTGAAAATGGTCCAAAAAACCAGGTTCCGAATATCAAGGGTTTGTTTCCATGATCCATCGGCAAAATCAGCAGCGAATTGACCTCATTGAACTCGAGAAACAGCCTACATAATGAATGACCATTACCATAAAGAACAAATAGACCAAGCTGAACTATCAAAGCATGCACATGTATGGTTAGGGAGCTAATTAGTTTCAACAAATTTCGTTAATTTTAGCTAATTGACCAGAAGAGAGTTGTTCACTCAAAAAACACCATATAAAATGTGAAAGAGCCTGCAAAATCAAAGATGGTCACAGATTAACACGGTCAGAGATTTACAATCATAAAAGCTGTTTTCTTTTCTTTTTTGTTTTTCCGAATATTGGCATAGTGTGTCTGTGTATATTCTTCAATTAAGTATATCCACTCGCTTGATTTTTTTTCCCTATCTCTTAATGTATTAAGAGTGATTAAATGCATCAGCTAGGTTTGACCAAAAAAAAATGATAATAATAATAAAAATAAGATTTTTAAATAATTAGAATGAACTGCGAATTTTATAAATATTAATTCATACATAATATCTTTATTCAAATAGAGGCTGTTGGTTCTTAGGTACGTGACTTATAAAATATTATTACGAGAACGAACAAATATATATATATATATGTATATATATATAGTGGCGCAACCATTTTTCTTTCAGTAGATTGAATCAACAAGGTCAATATCTGTTGATTACTCAGATCGTGGCGCAACCATTTTTCTTTCAGTAGATTGAATCATGGAAAATTTTCAACTAACAATCCTTTGGGAAAGCGTTGGAAATGTTTGCGGCTATATTATTTTTGACTACAAATATCTATCGATTTTCTGGATCAATTTTGATCAATTTTGAAAACTGGCATTCTCGAAGCAAATTAGGGAGTGTGTTCTGCCTTTCATTGATTTCCTCTCATTATCCTCGCTAGTTTGTGAGAAATTTGAACCGTCCTCCTTTACATTTCACTTTCTCCCTCTCATCATTTTACTCAGTAACCAAACACCAAAAATGGTTTTCTTCACTATTTTCATTTCTTTTCCTTCCTAAAACCCTCTAGCAAAAATAGTGTACATGTCTAAAATCATAGATCTCTTCTACTCTTAAAACAAGGCCAATAGGCTATATATATTTTGCAACTACGAGAAAAGCATGACAGACTCAAGATGACCATCGGATGATTACTACAAGATATCAATGAAAAGCTTGTCCTTGTATTAATACCTATCAAGCAAACGAGCACAAAGTTCCCAGGTAAGAAGAGTACATCAAGTTCGACAATCCTGATCCAAACAGCAGCACAGATCAATGGAACCACAAAATTCATTTTAACACAAACACAAAATATTTAGGCGTAAATTTCATATATCTAAGGCAGATTAAGTAAGAGATGACGCAGAATGACAAGCCACAGAGCAATCAGAAATATCACAGTATACCAAGTTCTACCAATATATATTCATATGTATATATGTAAATGCATGCGCATAAACCCCCAGAGAAAGAGGTACCCGAGGACCATCGATGGGCAGATTAAGCTTACCCGGCCCATTTGGATAAATCAGCCAGGTGTAATTTAGATAAACTCTGATCAGGACACCCTTTGCTGTGGCCAACCTTAATTAAGGGTCACCTATCTGAGACTGTTCTAAACCCTTTCTAACTTCTTCTTCTGTATCCTTTGTCGCATTCAAAGCTTGTGCAACTATGCCAAAACGTCCTAACCACCTTTGCAGTTCGATCTTCCTAATGCTCCTACAACATTATTGTTACACAGTATTCACTTACATGTTGCCCTTTTGGTGCTACATTCTCATCAAATGTATCAATCACATTTTGCGCATCAACAGCTAAAATCTCCGTATGGAGTGTCTTTCAACTCTACCTACTTCTCGATGCCCTAGTCCATGCTAACTATTTGCAACTCATTCCTCTTATCACAGATCTATCAAAAGTAGCATCTCAACTTAGTACACCACATGAACTGAAAAATCCCCATTCCTTTTACATGCTTTATAGTCGATAAGCATGCACTTCCTTGTGGTCAACTCAAGTATCCTATTCCAAGCATACATAGTACACTTGTAAAACCTCAATTTTGAGTAATTTATAGGGGAACTTAGTTGGACAAGACTTTAAACCCCCCCGTACCAATAAACAACGAAAACAAACTGATGAAATCAATCTAATTGAGAGAATGAAAATTCAATTCTTATTCTCTGAGTGTATTTTTGTTATATATACAAGTGACTAGCCTAGCTATATAACAAACTTTGTTCGATAAGGAATCTAAGTCTAACAAAACCTATCTATTAAGCTTGCAAAATATACAAAGGCAGATAACTGAAAAATAACCTTTTTTAATTACAAAACAAAGAATAATTAAGTGGGTAACACCCACCCCACCCCACCCCCCCCCCCCCCCCGGGGAAGCTGGAGAGTAGATGTTGTATAGTCCTAGCTTGAGCGTGAGATCCTTAAACAAGGTGCTTGGAAAAGGTTTGGTGAAGATATCAGCAAGCTGGTGGAAAGAGCGAACTGGAAGGAGACGAATAACACCAGAGTGAAGCTTTTCACGATCGATATAACAATCCAATTCGATGTGTTTCATTCGTTCGTGAAAGGTGGCGTTTGCTGCTATGTGGAGGGCAAATTGATTATCACAGAAGACAAGGCAAGCTCTAGCTAGCTTTGGGACCTGCAAATTATGCAACATATAAAAAAGCAATTGAATTTCACAGGTTGTGGCGGCTAATGCTCGGTACTTGGCCTCAGAAGACGAGTGAGAAATTGTATTCTGCTTCTTAAACTTCCAACTGACGAGGGAATCTCCAAAGACAACACAATATCCAACCACTGAGCGACGAGACTCAATACAACCAACCCAATTCGAATGACTAAAAGCTTTGAGCTTAGTAGATGAAGAAGCTGGAAATCAGCGTCGTTAGTGGATGAGGGTAGCTGGAAATATCTATGAGAGGATCACCACTAGATTTGCAGAGTTCAAGAGAAGAATCTATTGGCATGGAGGCTGGTCTAGAGGCAAGAAATCCAGTATCTTAAAGAATGTCCAAGGCATTCTTTCATTGAAACAGAAAAATGCTTGAGAGGAACGAGCAATTTCTAAGCCAAGGAAGTACTTCAGATTGTCCAAATCCTTAATCTTGAATTGATCATCGAGAAAAGCCTTAACAAGTTGAATTCAACAGTATTCTCCCCAGCAAGGATAACGACGTCATCCATATAGATAAGAAGAATGGTAATGGAAGTGGACGTCTGTTTAACAAAAAGAGAGTAATCTACTCTTGATTGACTATGTCCATTGGAGATTAGAGCAGAAGTTAGCTTCAAAAACCATTAACGGCTTGCTTGTTTCAAATCGTAGATGGACTTTTGCAATTTACGAACTTGGTTCAGATTGGAACTAGAGAAGCCAAGAGAAAGGGACATATAAACCTCCTCATCTAACTCCCCAATCAAAAAGGCATTGTTAACATCGAGTTGTTGAAGATACCAACGCCTGAAGCAGCAATGGCAAGTAATAAATGAATTGTTGTCATCTTTGCAATAGGTGAAAATGTATCAATGTAATCTATACCCTCTCGTTGTGTATAGCCCTTGGCTACCAAGCAGGCTTTTTTATATAGTTCAACTGAGCCATTATCTTTATAATTTATCCAAAAACCCATTTACATCCAACAGGGTTTTTGTCACGAGGCAAATAAGTGATAATCCATGTTTTATTAGCCTCCAAGGCTGCAATTTCAAATTGCATGGCGTCTTTCCAAACATGGTTTTTGATAGTTTGCTGGTAGGTGTGTGGTTCAACAAGGGTAGTGACATTAAGGGTAAACAATTTATGAGAATAAGAGAGATGTTCATAGGATAAAATAAAAATAGAGGAAAGATTGTAGAGAGTACCTTCGGAAGAATGATCAGTAACAGCTACGGTTTGAAGGCTGCAATGGTAATCTAGTAGATAAGAAGGTGGTTTGCATGGACGAGAAGAGCATCTAAGAGGGAAGGGATGTTGAGATGGTGCACAAGTATTAGTATGGCTTGTAGGTGGGGGTAGTGTAGTTACATTAGTGGGTTCAGTGTATGTCATATCAGGTGAGAATGTAGGAAAAGGAATAGTGAGAGGTTCAGGAGTAGAAGAGTGAGAATAAGGGAAACTATGTTCAAAGAATTGAACATTTCATGAGATAAAAAGTTCATTTGTGAGACGATCAAGTAAAACATATCCCTTTGCACCCCGTTTGTATCCCAAGAAAATGAACTTGTGAGCATGAGGATCAAACTTATTTTGGTAAGCAGTCAAGGTGATAGCGTAACAGAGGGAGCCAAAAACTTTGAGATTAGAATAATCAAGGGGCTTTTGATGAATGGCCTCAAATGGAGATTTGGAGTGTAGTAAAGGAGTAGGGATACAATTAATAAGATAAACGGCATGCAAGATAGCATAGGACCAAAAAGACTTACGAAGAAAAGCTTGGAAAAGAAGAGCACGAGACACATTTAGAATATGTTAGTGTTTACGCCAAACAACACCGTTTTGTTCAGGGGTTTCATGAAATGTGGTCTAATGAATGCTGCCCTTTAGAGAATAAAAATCTTTCAGAAGAAATTCAGGACCATTATCAGATCAAATGGCTTTAAGTTTATAACCAAATTGTGTTTCTATCATAGCAACAAATGACTATATATGAGCCCCCTTTTTCTGATTTAGATTTCATGAGATAAATCTATGTATTGTGGGTAAAATCATCAACTATAGTTAGAAAGCATTTGTGCCCATGAATGGAGGGGATTGAATGGGGTCCCCATATGTCTGTTTGAACTAGATCAAAGATATGTGCAATTTGTGTAGCACTTAAACAATATGGTAACTTTCTCTGCTTGTAGATATGACAAACATCACAAGGGCTTGAGTTGTTATTGCAAGAAATAAAAGGAGATGACTTTCTGTCATATGTAAAACTGTATTAGACGAATGACCTAGGCGATAATGTTAAATATTAGAAGCTATATCAATGGTGATAGCATTAGCATAGGTGGAAGAGAGAGAACTGGTGTAGCTGGAAAAAGAAATAATAGGATTGACCAAAACATATAAGCCTTTATGAACTCTAGTTGAACCAAGCATTTTCCAATGGCTCAGGTCCTGAATGAAACAATTGGAATGCTCAAAGATTAGAAAACAATTAAGTGTAGAATATAACTGAGTAACAGAAATTAGGTTGAATGTAAATTGAGGAATGTATAGAACATTAGTTAAGTACAAATCATTAGAAAAATGCATTGTACCAGAACGAGTGGCATGGAGCTGTGTGCCATCAAGAAGAGAAACTAAAACAGGTTTGATAGTGTGATATGTAGTAAATGTGCGCAAAGAGTGACATATATGGTCCGTAGCACCCGTGTCAAGGATCCATGTAGAAGATTTAGAAGAAAAGTTGCTTAGAGTGAAAGTAACACTAACACTATGTTTGGTTCTAGGATTTTAGGAGGGAAAGGAAAAGAAAATAGGAAGAAAAAAAAAGTATTTTTTAATGTTTGGTTACTAGAAAAAAAGAAAGAAAATAGTAAGGAAAGGAAAAATAGAAAGAAATATAACATACATTGAGAAAAATTATTTTCCTTCCAATTAAGTGAGGAAAATGAAGGAAAACAATTACTCTCTCTAACACTCTCTCACTTTTCAAGCTCTCACCTCATTTTTGTTGCTCAAACTGATTGATTGTTTGGATATATTTTACGAGGATCTTTTTTTTTTTTTTTTATGCAGTTAGTTGATTGTTTGAATTTTTTTGGATGTGTTTTTCTATTTTCCTTTAATTTATAATAATAACCAAACAAAATGGAAGACAATTCTCTAGAAAAATCATTTTCCTTGTTGTTTTCTTTAATAATCAAACAAGATAGAAATTTTAAAATTCTTATAGTTTCTTTTCTTTTCCTTCTAAAATCTTAGAACCAAACAAACCCTAAGAGTAGTAAAAGCATGTGCGGAGACCTGATTGGAAGTGTGAGAGGGTTGAGAGGGCAACTGAATTAATGCCAAGAGTTGATGATACTATTCTGGTGTGAAACTCAAGCATGGATCCTCAGTATGCTCAGGAGAAGGTTCCAATTGATTGGGGACATCAGTCTGGATATTGTGAGCAGAGACGACATGCCTTCTTAGGACTTACACATTAGATAACACACGCCATGCCTTCTTCAAAAGAGGTCCTATTTATCTATTCTATGACTCCACTTTGTCATTGTGTAAGGATTACCTTGCGATAACTCACAATCCCTCCCCCTTTTTCATAACACCTAGAATTCTTCACCCCACAATTCCATCCCTTTTTCCACCCTCAAGCACTTAACTTGATTCCATGTCTGCTTTTCGATCTTGGTTTCCTTTACTTGACCTCATCAAAGAAATTTTGTATATTGTAACTCTCAATGAGAAATCAACTGCACCCCTCCCTATGAGTTGCCTTACTAATTGATCTCCACCTTTTGCTGTTTGTGGAATACATATTCCTCAAAATGATACATCTGTCCAACCTTCTGAGGATCAAGAAAACCTCATCCGCTCAATGATAAGCCTATATTTACATTACATTTGGCTGTTTATTTTGGCAGATTTATTGTGTATATTTGCCTATTGAAATTTAATTGTGAGCTACATTGATATAATTATGTTATTTGTAGAAAAAAAGAGAGCAAAATAAAAGAGAAGACACAAACAAGGCAAAATTGGGAATCTGAGTAAGATAAGTGAAAATTTTTTAGTACAAACTAAGAAAATTTGAGGAGGAGCTTAGAGGCTATATGTTTTCGTACCTATGCAAAATGCAGGGAGTTTTGTGCCACTCACCTTTTTCACAGGGGGGCAAAATGCATTTTGCCCATTGTTTTTCTCAAGCAGAAAATTTGTTTTTTTTTTTTTTTTCTATAATCGTTTTTTTTTCCTTGTACTGGAAGGTTTCCGTAAGAGGGAGTGAAAAATGGCCTGACCATTTTTGTGCAATTAGATACAAATAAGAAAACAAGGGACTATTTGGCCCACTAGTTTTCAAGTTATTTTTTGTTTTCAAAAACAAAAAGCAGAAAAGTAAAACTGTGAAATATTATGGACTTGGGCTTAACTCAATCCCAAAAGCTAGCTCAAGAAGTGAGGATTGCCCGAGCCTTTATTAAGAAGACAACATCTTGATATTTATTCGATGTAGGATAATTAACAAAAAAGTTACTAAAAATCACTCAATTTTCCAGAATAAGTACAAAGGTGTTTTCAGAAACAGTTTTGTATTTCCTAAACTCAAATGAGAAGAAAGAGTATAATTCATTGTACACTTAAACTTACCATAGAAAAAATATTGGAAAATAAAGGAAACATCAATATAATAAATTAATATATAAAATAAAAAACATTATCTTGTTTAAAATTTTAAATTAAAATATTTTACTATAATTTTTTTTATTAGTAATTAATATTTAAAGGTTTACAAAAACGTAATTTTAGTAGCAGATAATATTAATTAAGCAAATTTAATATTATATAGCTAATGTATAGTTAGTAATTCTTAGTCATAAAATTTATTTTTGACTAAAATTTGTAAATAAAAAACTTATTTTGTTGATTCATTTACAAATTTAAAATAAAAAGAATAATATATAACAACTCTCAATTTTTCAAATTTATATAATTTTTTTAGCTAAAAATATTATAAATCATCAAAGTAAATTTGAAATATATAATAAATATATAATAATCTCAATTCCGTTATAAATTCTAAATATTAAAATTTGCATTCCATACTATTTTTTTGTGTGTTATTTACATTTCAAAATAATTCCATCCAAACACAATCTGCAAGAATTAATTTCATGATTATTTTTCAAAACAACCACCAAATAGCTTTCTAAATTTTCAAAAACTTGAAAATACATTTTATAGAATTGTTCTATAAAATTGTTTTGCAATTCAATCTAAACAAAAACAATCCAAACACCCCCCAAGATTTTTGTAGTTTTTGCCCTCTTTGGCATCACGCACTTTTAAGTAAGCGCCTTTCCACACAGTATTTGGGGGTGTTTCGGACAACTCAAAGAAGATTTTAGAAAGAGAATTCGTGAGAGACATAACTCAAAAATTCAAATTTGAATTTCTTGATGATCGACCAATCTGGTTTGTTTTTATTTTTATTCATTTTTTTTTCTTTTTACTAGTTACTTTTAATTTCATCATGTTTAGCCAATCTAGTTTTTTTAGGGCTTACGGTGGATTCATAAGATGAACTTTTTGTAAATTATTGAAACATGCTTGGTTATTAATTTTTATCTACCCCATCTAAGTTTCAAGTTCTTGCTTTTGTTGAGTATTTAGCCAATTTTCGGCAAGTCTGGGATTTTTATGTTACTTGAGAAATTTTATGTGAAATCAATCAAATGGAATTTAGACATAAGGAAAGCGTGACATAGAAATAAATTGCTCTGTTTTAATTATTTTGTATGCTAAGCCACTACAATTTAATTTTTCAATTTTTGTGTTCTAGGGGTTGTGAGTTTGCATGTGGCCACAAAAACAGACGAATAAAATTCACTAACACTTATTATATTTCGAAAGAAGATAACAAATACAATTGAAAATCAGATTGTGGGATAATAGAAGTTAAAATAAAGGATGGTTCGAAGTTTAATAGTAGGAATTCAATTGATAAAATCTAGGTGCTAACTTTTTCCAATTGAGTTTTCTTCTAAGTTGCTTATTCATATTCTCAACTTTGGTCTACAATTCTCTTTCGAATTTCTACGCCCAAACAATAAAGAAATACAAATTGAGTATCTGGTAACTTTGTAAATGACTTCTCGACTCTAATCTTTTTATTACTTTTTCGACCCGTACACTTGTGGATCTTGTTAATTTAAGTAATTTTAAAAAGAAATGGGATCAAAATTATTTCCAAAATTATTTCTTTTAAAGAATAATTTTTTTAATAATTTTTCTCATCTCATTTATTTTCAAGATTCTTCCTATTTCATTTTTGTAATTTGTTTTTGCTGCTGATGATTTTGTTGTTTTGAATTTTGACATTATAATGTGTTTTCTTGGATCTGTGATTGAGGCTGGAAGATCTAATTGTTTTTCGGTATCAATCAATTATTATCTGTGGTGTAAATCTTACTAAAGAGCATTATTGTCCTACGGGTGAATCTCAAAGTTCATTTACTAATTTGCTTGGATTCGAACCCATTGCCAACAATTTAAGTTTAACAAAATTCAGCTTCTATTAAGGTGGAACATAATTATTAGTTGTATTTTTGTTATTTTTGGCTTAGTTTTGAGCTAGGATTTGCACGATCTTAACAAGTCTGAGATGTAAAAGTTATATATGAAATCAACTTTTTTCTTTTTTTTTTTTTAAAAAAAAAGGGTTAGTGGTTGTATCTCATTCTAAATAATGATACTCAGTGGTGGTTGTTTTTTGGTATAAAATGAAATTACTTCACGAAGGTTGGTGGAATTATAAAATTGATTGAGAAATTTGATCAAGCTTGACGAAACACATCGCTTGGTAATCGGGTTGACACTATTTTGGTCATAGGAACGTTATATATACCTTTTGCAGTATTAATATTAGGTCCTAAACTTTGAGATGATATTTGTAATTTTTAAAATAAGAAAAACTAATATGTAATTATACCTTCCTCAAGGGTTGTAAACACAATTTTCCATTTTCTTTTTGATAATGCGATGCTTTTCATATTTTCAAAAACAAAATGGACTATATTAGTAAATAAATTTGTATCTTTTCTTATATATATTACCGAACCAAACACAATACTTCGCGCAAATGCAACTCATTGGAGAGGTTCGCTACAAAATCCCCACTGGTTGAAGAGATTGACGACACTCTGGCTGGCATTGGAGCTCGACTGGACAATGAGATGAGGCAAGGCTTGTAGGCAATTTTTGTGAATAATAAATCAGTTAAAACAATTTTTTTTTTTGATTGGAAACCAACATTTTAAAAAAGAAAATGAAAGGAGTAAAATTCTTTAATTTTTAGATTTTTTTAAGATTTGATTGTAGGCATTTTATCTGTTCTATATTTTAATAGTTTTCTTTAAAAACTTTATTGTTAAAAGAAAAGGAATATATTGATTGAAGAATTAGTATTTTTGAGAAATCGAAATTGTGGAAGTAGTATTAGTGCCATTTATATTAACATTTACGTTTTAATAATTTATAAAATTAGCAATACCTTTTCTCCAGTCAGTTAAAAATTATTTATCTTTGATAATTTTGAAACTTTCTAATCCTTTAATCATAATTTTCCCAATTCAAATAATTTATAGATGTCTTTAGGATAAGTTGCACTGTTCTTCCCTCGCCTAATTACTTAAAATGCTAGTTTTGCTCTTCAAGAAAATCCTAATTCAGCTGGCAGTTTACAATCTGAAATATCATAAGACAATACATTGTAATTTTTTTACTGATTTGTCATACAAGCATTCTGTATTTTAGAAAGTTTCATTTACTCTTGAAATAATTAATTAGTCAAATGTTAACCCATTATATTGACAAAAGTACCCTTTATTATATTCTACAATTTTAATTTATTGTCTTAAAATCAATATTAATGTCAAAATTTAATTTGGTTTTTCTTCTTAATACATTTATTTTAAAAATGTAAAAAAAAATCCTTTAAATTACAAATATTCATTCCTCGAGTAAAACATGCATCCATAATTTTTTTTGTTTTTTTAAAAAAAAGTCAAGTCTTCAAGGTGTAACACATGTAAATTTCTGGTGATGTATGCAAGTCAAGTCTTCAAGGTGTAACACATGTAAACTTCTTCACGGGCCTGATAACATAAATCAATAACGCAGTGTATGCATGGTGCTATAAACAAATTATTCTCATCAATTTTAGGCCTGAAAATGATTGAGAACGAAAAGGGATAGATTAGTAAAAGATAATAAGTGATATTGAAAAGATTATCATTAAATATATGCATTTAGTGATAACAATATTATTTTGTTACAAAATATAGTTTGTAAACTTGTGTTATTTTTTAAAAAAATTTAAAAATTATACCAGAATATTAAATATGACACCTTTTTAAGCTATTTTAGTAAAAAGTCCTTATATTTGTAAAAAAATCATGTGTTGTGGACATCACCATGTACATAACGTGATTATCCCAATTTCTATAGGAAAAGACAACCCATTAATTCTAGCTATATCTATCTAGCTTAACAGAAAATTCTTACCCGAACCTGTTTTGGTCGAACCAAACAAATCATATGGTAAGTATATTGCACTTGTCAAATGATTGGTCACTCTCCCTAGATTATCAACCATTCACAGGGCAAGTGTAAAATACTCGCCCCGTGATTAACATTGATTCGACCGAGCCGGATTTGGGCTAGAATTTTCCCTAGCTTAACTCCCTATATAAATTAATTCTTGGCCTTATTGGTTGGCATAGTCATAGAGGATAATATAGTATTACCGTCTTTTCCTCTTTTTCTCGCTAAACATTATATATTTTTAGCCATTATTTTTTTTTTCTAAGTCGGCATAGCATGTCGACTTACCTCAATTAAAAAAAAAAAAAACTTGTATTATTTTTTAAAATATTTTAAAAATTGTGTCAGAATATTAAATAGTACGTCATTTTCATTTTATGCTATTTTAGTAAAAAGTCCGTTGATCATCCCATCAAATGCCTCGAGACTCACCCCAATGTTAAGATTCCTTGGTTCTGTCATACTAAAAGCCCTATCCATATTCCATAGCCAACTAAATAATTTTATGAAATATTACACTTGAATTATAACTTTGATAATTTAATGTTGTTAACTAAAATTTTCAAATTTTCTTACAACCTAAAATTTTTTCATATGAATGCTTAATTCATACACAAAAAGCTAGTTGCACGAGATAGTATTTTTTTCAAGACTTGCTTATTGTCCTCATATATATACTTACTATCTAGCAATTAAAATTTCTATATAGTAATTACATCAATAGAAGTGTATTGATTTAATTAAGATATGCATTAACTTTTCTTAAGAGACTAAATAAAAAGATAGTTGGAAGAGTTTATCAATCGAGTGAATATCAAACCTTTAGTATTTCTTTTATTATGATGTCTAGTGCACGACGATTAGAAGTTAATGCGAGGATTAATAGATCTTAAAGTCATCTTAAAGTGAGAACTGAGCACTTAATTCGCCAGTTTGAACATTGAGCGCGAGAACGGAAGGAATGATAGGAGAAGTACGTGACCTAGCTTGTAACTATATAACTTTATATATTTATATGCATATATATGTATGTATGTATTTGCTTGTCTAGCTTGTAATCATGGTTCGTAGGAGCAGAATGGAGGTTTTCGTTTCAGTTTCATTGCAATATCATGGAATGATCGTAGCTATTTCGCGAATCTTATAATTATAACACAATAAAAATTTTAAGCGCAATACTTTAAAGAAACCATAGTACTTATCTACTGTACGAAACTGAAATTGCAAGGCTGGAGATGTTGGGAAAGTGGTTACAATATATTGCTTTTAACCTGTGTTTGGTTGATTGCTTCAAATCCTAAAGGAATGCCCAAACTGAGAGGTTCCTTCTTTTTCTAATTCTTCACCTATTTTATCCACCTGATACCTTGATTGAAGGTTTCTGGTTATATATTCAGAAATAGGAGAAACATTCTCTCCAAAAATCCATGTATGGCACCGCCACAAATACTAGTTATGATTTATAACAAGGTTTCTCTTGCTGCTCAATTATCTATATAGGAATATAACTAATTGTTAATGATAACAACTTAACATATATAATAATTAGTGACCTTTAATTCATGAAACAATAGTTTTTTCTTCAAGTCAACTTTATGTATATGGTCTTCTCAAGTCTAAAACTTTCACCAATTAATTACATTACAAATTGAGCAATTGGAAAACGAAATTGACGGCAGTTATTGAGGTTCCGTGTTTGTACAAAAAGTGAAAACGAGAGGAGTGAGGAAGTGGGCTTCACGCGTAACTTTAGAAGTCAAGCGTTCAGAGGGGAGACTTGGAAAAATAAAGAGACAAGGGCACAATTAGAAATTGCTTGTGGTCCGGGCTGGGGATTAATCCACACTGAAAAACATGGAAATTTCCTCACACGCCTAATAATATAAATTAGTAACGCAATGCATGGATGGTGCTATAATGATTTTAACGAAAGCCGAATCCCCAACTTCATTGGTTCCCTTGGAAATTTACAGTATCTAAGTTTTCAGAGTTCTAATTTTAGTGGCTTGATCCCTCATTCTCTTGGAAACTTGTCCATGTTGCGCCATCTTGATCTTAGTTCAAATTCACTTCTTGATACAAATCTTGACTGGCTTACTTCGATTCGATCATTAGAATATCTGGATCTCAGTTATAATGATTTTAACAAAAGCCGAATCCCCGACTTCATTGGTTCCCTTGGAAATTTACTGTTAGCTCCTTAAATATTTTGATGATGATGGAAACCTGCTGATCTCTTGATTCTCTACCAAAATTGTATCAATTGCCCTTGGAAAGAAATGATATCATTATCTCTCATGATCCACGGATGAGAATTCAACTTGGGAAGAATGGTGCTGAGCATCCATCACAATCTCTTAAATATGGAAATTACCCTAGAGGCTTCGGTTGACCAATCAACATCATTCTCATGCCTTATCAAGACTGATGTACTTACCTTTACTGACCAAAATCAAAGAAGGAAAAATCGTTTACCATATTTGATAGACAGGCCGCTGCTAGTATAAATACCCGTCTGTGCAGTACCAGAGAGGCATCTTATTCACTCTGCTTGCCTCTGCTTGATTTTGAATAAGTATTCTGTGTATTGATAGGCTAAATACGTGTTTAGAGTTAGAGTGCTAAGGACCAGACACCTCTGTGTTGGTACCAGGCATCTACCAGATACACGTTAGCTGTGGAAGTGGTTTTTGCCACTCTGTATCGTTCTGATTTTCTGTTTTCCAGTTTGTGTCAAAACAGTATACTAATAAAACATATTTTTACAGGTTTAAAAGCCTAGGGTGAAATATACCTAGATAGTGGATTAAGCTTCGGCCCAACCACTATACATAACTGTGTCCTTTCTTTAAGTTTTTGTTACTTTAATTTTTGTCAATTGGTATCAGAGCTTGGTGCTTGAAAAAAGTTTTTTTTTGTTCTTTTTGGTTTAATCAACCCAAGTGAAAGATCCTATGGCTTTTTTGAATAATAATTTATATGCTGAGGGCCTTTCACATACTAGACCCCCTTTATTTGATGGAACAAATTATGCCACTTGGAAAAATCGTGTCAAGGAGTATTTCATCTCTATTGACTATAAATTGTGGCGTGTCCTTAGTAAAGGACCTGAAGTTCCTATGAAAGGGGAGGGAAACAAGAAAATTCCTAAAACAGAAGATGAGTTCACGGAAGAAGATGAAAAAATCCTTTCTTTAAATGCTAAAGCTAAGTATATTCTTTCTTGTGCTCTTAATATTGAAGAATATAATAGAGTAAGCACCTGTGAATCAGCAAAAGATATGTGGGATATGTTGCAAGTAACCCATGAAGGGACATCTCAAGTTAAAAGTGAAAGGGTGGCTCTTCTCACCCGTCAATTTGAGATGTTCCAAATGAACCAAGGTGAAAGCATAAATCACATGTATGCTCGATTCATAGAAATTATAAATCAAATGTTCGCCCTAGGAAAGGAAGTGACAGAGGAACAACAAGTTAGAAAAATCCTCAGATCACTCCCAAGAGAGTGGAACCCTAAAACCATAGCTATTTTTTAGGCCAAGGATGTCGATAAAATGACTATGGCTCAACTTATTGGATCACTCACATCATATGAAATGACACTAATCTCACAAGAAAACCAAGAGAAAAAACGTGATTTAGCTTTTAGTGTAGAAAAGGAACCAACTTTGGATAATCTAACTGAAAAAGAAATAGAGGATGAACTTGCTTTTCTCACAAAAAAATTTAGACAATTTTCCGCTGCAAAGCGCAAGTTCCAGAAGGATTCCAGAGGGAATTACAGAAAACCAAACTCTGACGAACCTACCAGGTGTCATGAGTGTGGTGAACTAGGGCATAAGAGGCCAGAGTGTCCAAAGTTGCGAAAATCCTATCAACTTAGGGATGATCGTTACCAGTATTCAAGAAATACACCAACCCAATGGGATGAGCGTCATCATCAACCCAGATCTATGACGGTAACATGGGATGACCCGGAACCAGAGCCCTTCGAAAATGAAGAAGACAGTGTAGATGTCAGTTTTATGGCACACCAGGTAAGCTCGAATCCTTCCTCTCCCGAATACTATTCTGAGAACGAAGATTGTGAAATACAAGAACTATTAAAAAGCAATCTAGAAAAAATTGAAAAATTATTTGCTAGAAACAAAGTTCTTGAGGCAAATCTTATGAAGATTATGAAAGAAAAACACGATATTGAGGAAAGATTAAGAGATTTGTCAGAACTTTTCAAACATGAAAAGGATGTACTCTTAAACGAGAATGAGGTCCTATCTGAGGAAAACACTCGGTTGGAAGAGGAATTGAGTAAAATTAAACGCAGAAGGAAGTATCCTTGGAATAATAGGAACAAAAAATGCTATAACTGTGGTAGATGGGGACACATTCAATATAACTGTTTTGGAATTCCAACACCCAAAACTATTTTAAAATGGGTCCCAAAAGGTACCGTGACTAACCCCCAAGGACCCGGTAGTACCAGGGTACCTAAAATGAACTAATTATTGCAGGTGTCGTCCAAAGCATCCTTGAACAGCAAGTGGGTATTAGATAGTGGATGCTCGAGACATATGACTGGAACTAAGGCACACTTCACACATCTGGAAGATTGCGATGGTGGAAGTGTGATATTTGCAGATAATACCAAAGGTAGTGTCATAGGTATGGGCACTATCGGCACCACCAACGGAACATGCATCGAAAAGGTTTGGTTGGTAAGTGGCCTGAAACATAATCTCTTAAGTATAAGCCAACTATGTGACAATGGGTATGTTGTTAGCTTTTCTCCCAAGCATTGTCACATTCTTAAAAATGATAAAGAGGTTTTTACTGCAAATCGAGATAAAAACATTTACTGTCTTCACCTAAAAGATATTTTTGATCAAAAAATAGAATGCCTAGCCGTGACTGATGAATCCAGCTGGCTATGGCACAAAAGACTGGGACATATAAATTCTGATCTTTTAGCTCACATCTCCTCACACGAACTGGTAAAAGGTTTGCCTAAATTGAAACTTTCTAAAGATAGAATTTGTGACGCCTGTGTTAAAGGTAAACAAAAAAGAACTTCTTTCAAAATCAAAAATGTTGTTAGCACTTCCAGAGCATTGGAATTGCTCCATCTGGACCTATTTGGATCAATGAGAACCCAATCCTTAGGTGGGAAAAGGTACGTTTTTGTTATTGTTGATGACTATACATGATTTACTTGGGTGTTTTTTATTGCTCATAAAAACGATGCTCTTAAAGTTTTTGTTCCTCTCACAAAACGTTTGCAAAATGAAAAAGGTTGGAATATCAAAAGTATTTGTAGTGATCATGGCACGGAATTCGATGAAACAAACTTTCTAATTTTTTGCGAACAAAATGGTTATAATCATGAGTTTTCTGCGCCCAAAACACCCCAACAAAATGGGGTGGTGGAACGCAAAAATCGAATTCTTCAAGAAATGGCCCGAACCATGATACATGAAAATAATGTACCCATGCATTTGTGGGCTGAAGCTGTCAACACTGCATGCTATATATCAAATCGAGTCTTCATGAGACCGCTTTTACAAAAAACACCTTATGAACTCTGGTCTAGTAGGATTCCAACTGTTTCATACTTTAAGATTTTCGGATGTAAATGTTTTATTCTAAATGATAGAGATCACTTGAGCAAATTTGACTCCAAAACTGACGAAGGAATTTTCGTTGGCTATGCCACAAAAAGCAAGGCTTATAGAGTTTTTAATAAACGAAAAAATTATGTTCAAGAATCAGTCCATGTTGTTTTTGATGAGACTAACAGTAAAGCCAAGGAATCCTTGAGCTATGATGATTTAGATTTTCTCCTTCTTCCAAAAGAAGTTTCAGAAGAGCAGCTTAATACCAAGTCCGACAATGCAGAAGGAGAGTCATCACTGGAGGAAGTTACACTACCACACAGAAGATTCAAACACGCATCCAGCCATCCGGTAGACAAAATCATCGGTGATCCCAAGTCTGGTATCACTACCAGATCACAAAATAAGGACCAAAATGCCTTCATCTCCATGACAGAACCACGCAATACTAATGAAGCTCTAGAGGATCCAAATTGGGTAAATGCCATGGAAGAAGAATTAGCCCAATTTCAGAAAAACCAGGTATGGGATCTGGTAGAAAGACCTAAGAACCAAATGGTTATTGGTACCAAATGGGTATTTCGCAATAAATTAAATGAAAGTGGACAGGTAACGAGAAACAAGGCTCGCCTTGTTGCTAAAGGATATTGTCAACAAGAGGGCATAGACTTTGATGAAACTTACGCCCCTGTTGCAAGATTAGAATCTATACGCATGCTGCTCGCTTTTGCATGTTTCAAAAAATTCTCTCTTTTTCAAATGGATGTCAAAAGTGCTTTTTTAAATGGTTTCATTAGTGAAAATGTTTTCGTCGAACAACCTCCTGGTTTCATAAACCAAGCTTTTCCCACACACGTTTTCAAATTATCAAAAGCTCTTTACGGTCTGAAGCAGGCACCTCGTGCCTGGTATGAAAGACTGAGCCTTTATCTGGTTTCAAATAATTTCACTGCTGGATCAAGTGATCCAACCCTATTTATAAAGAACCAAAACCAAGACATTCTACTAGTTCAAATATATGTTGACGATATAATTTTTGGCAGCACTAATATACTTCTTTGTAAGGATTTCTCTAAAAGCATGGAACAGGAATTCGAGATGAGTATGATGGGAGAACTCAAGTTCTTTCTTGGTCTCCAAATCAGACAATCTGAAAGTGGCATATTCCTGTGTCAAGAGAAATACTTGAACGGAGTACTCAAGAAATACCACATGGAATCATGTAATCCAATGTCCACACCTATGTGCACATCTACTAAACTAGACAAAGATGAAACAGGTAAATCAGTTGATGAAATACTTTATAGAGGTATGATTGGTAGCCTACTCTATCTCACTGCTAGTCGCCCAGATATACTATATGCAACAGTTGTCTGTGCACGATTCCAGTCATATCCAAAGGAATCTCATCTTACAGCTGTAAAACGAATTCTTCGTTATTTAAAGGGAACAACCGGTTATGGACTCTGGTATCCAATCTCAAATCACTTTGATATGACTGGTTTTTCAGATGCTGACTATGCAGGTTGCAAGATTGATCGGAAAAGTACCACTGGGACATGCCAAGACCTTGGCAAATGTCTTGTCAGCTGGTCGTGTAAAAAACAAAATGTAGTGGCTCTCTCGACCACTGAAGCTGAATACATGGCACTGGGGAGTTGCTGTACCCAAATATTGTGGATGAAACAGACACTTAAGGACTTCGGATTAAGTTACGAGACTATACCATTATACTGTGATAACACCAGCGCCATCAGTATTTCAAAAAACCCTGTTTTCCACTCTCGCACAAAACACATAGACATACGTCATCATTTATTGCGAGATCATGTTCAGAAAGGCAATATAAAAATTCTTCACATTGCCACAAATGATCAAGTAGCCGACATTTTTACAAAACCTCTTTCTGAGGAAAGATTTTCTTTTTTAAGAGGAAAATTGCTCATCTGCTCTATATAATAAAGTATTTCCAAACACGTGCATTAATCATATTTCCATATTTATCTTTCTTTTTTATTGTCATTTTTATTATTATTACTAGTATTATTATTAATTATTATTATTATTATTACTCTTTCGTCGCCCGGTTACGTCGGTTCACATCTAAACGACGGCTTATGTTCTCATTGCACAAATTATTTAGGGAGCTAATACACTACTAAACCCTAAAACACTTCACTGGCCGCCGTTTCTTCTCTTTTCTTTTTCTCTGCCATCTCTCCTCTCCTCTCTCTCTCTCGTCGTTTCTTTTCCTTTCTTCATCTCTGCCATCTTCTCTCTTCTCTCTCCTTAGCTGCTTGACCATTGCAGCCCCTCTCCTTCTAGCCATGGTCCGTACCCGTAAACACTAACACGGTTATGCGAACTGCTCTTCCAAGCACCACCGTCGTCCTCCCATTTCCGATGACGACGTGGAGGAGATTCCCATGCCGATTGCCTCACTGCCACCGGATCCGTACAGATCTATGCTCCAGCTCGCTTGGACTTCTTCCGGCGTTCACGAATCTGACAAAGAGGACTCCAATCGCTCGTCTCCGCACGATTCAGATGTCCAATTCCAAGGAGAAGAGCCGTCTGCAAAAGGTGACTCCACCACCGATCGAGATACTGACGGTCGACAATCCAAGCAAGCCAAGAGGCCAAAAACAACTCTGAACTCTTTCACTTTTGAGTTCAAGTTTTCAAGCGACGACGCACATCGCCGTTTCAGGCGCCTCTCCAGAAGAAAACTGAATTGCGGCAGAGCTGTCTTGTTCGGAGATCTACCTGATGCACCGGCAATCAACTACATAAGATCCCTAAACTGGGATTATCTCATGGGGCTCGACCTACCTGCATACCCAACATTGGTAAAATTATTTTATGCCAATGCCTCTTTTCATTCCTCCCACGATGACATCTCTGTGAAATCTTATGTGTTGGGCAACCATTTTGAGCTATCTGTTGAAAAAGTAAATCAATACTTAAAACTTCCTAATGATGGCCTAAGGTATTTTGGAATCGGGTCTTGGTGTCAGGACCCTGCTTTTAATCACAATGATATGCTGAACATATTCTGGAATGGGGTGGAACAACCCCTGGATCGAGGTGTTGGGTTAAAGGAACTACCCTTTGATCTGTTTTTCTTGCATAAACTTATCTATGTCTCTCTGTTCTCTGCTTCCACTGACAGTGGTGGACACTCGACGAACATGAACACTATGACCTATTTTTTACTCTACATGGCTGTCAAAGGGGTTCGAGTCAATTTAGGCTATGTTATCTTGAAATATATGGAATATTGCCATCTCGAGGAGATCAATTTGCCTTATTCTATGCTACTTACCCATTTTTTTATGAAAGAAAGTGTGTTTCTCTCTGATGACATGAAGGAATCTGAGAGCGACAGGAAAGTCATTAACATGGCCAGTCTTCATCGCATGCTCATTCATTTCTCTGAAGACAAAGGCTGGCACCGAGCTCAAACTCATGCCTCAAAGGTCTCGTCCCACAACAAAACAGGGGCCACTCGATTGCGTCCAGTTCAGCCTGCTTCACGAGATGAAGCACTCCTTGCCCTCACGAGTGCCATTACCACCCTCACAGCTTCCATTGACAAGCTGGCCGACAAAATTGACATCCTACAGCCCCGCTTCAATAGTTCCAAAGCATCCTCTGCCCATTTTTTATGATGAAGGGGGAGTATTATTGCTTATTTTGATTTTGTGTGTGTTTTTGCTTTTGCGTCGTTTTGGGGTATTTTTTGTCAAGATCAAACTACTATCTTCTAAGTTCCCGGTGAAACTAATATGTCTTTCAGGTTTATCTATTTTATGTACTGATATATTAGTATGGTTATGAACTCTTGTATAATTTCTGCAATCTTTGTTGGAGTTAAGAGATTTGTTCCTGCACTAAAGGTAGTTTGTTGATTCTCTGTTGCACAAGCCCTTTTAGACAGGGGGAGCATCACAGGCAGGGGGAGCCTCACTCAATCATCATCAAAAAGGGGGAGATTGTTAGCTCCTTAAATATTTTGATGATGATGGAAACCTGCTGATCTCTTGATTCTCTACCAAAATTGTATCAACTGCCCTTGGAAAAAAATGATATCATTATCTCTCATGATCCACGGATGAGAATTCAACTTGGGAAGAATAGTGCTGAGCATCCATCACAATCTCTTAAATATGGAAATTACCCTAGAGGCTTCGGTTGACCAATCAACATCATTCTCATGCCTTATCAAGACTGATGTACTTACCTTTACTGACCAAAATCAAAGAAGGAAAAATCGTTTACCATATTTGATAGACAGGCCGCTGCTAGTATAAATACCCGTCTGTGCAGTACCAGAGAGGCATCTTATTCACTCTGCTTGCCTCTGCTTGATTTTGAATAAGTATTCTGTGTATTGATAGGCTAAATACGTGTTTAGAGTTAGAGTGCTAAGGACCAGACACCTCTATGTTGGTACCAGGCATCTACCAGATACACTTTAGCTGTGGAAGTGGTTTTTGCCACTCTGTATCGTTCTGATTTTCTGTTTTCCAGTTTGTGTCAAAACAGTATACTAATAAAACATATTTTTACAGGTTTAAAAGTATAGGGTGAAATATACCTAGGTAGTGGATTAAGCTTCGGCCCAACCACTATACATAACTGTGTCCTTTCTTTAAGTTTTTGTTACTTTAATTTCTGTCATTTACAGTATCTGAGTTTTCAGAGTTCTAACTTTAGTGGCTTGATCCCTCATTCTCTTGGAAACTTGTCCATATTGCGCTATCTTGATCTTAGGGGAAATTCACTTGTTGACACAAATCTTGACTGGCTTTCTTCGATTCGATCATTAGAATATCTGGATCTCAGTTATAATGATTTTAACGAAAGTCGAATCCCCGACTTCATTGGTTCTCTTGGAAATTTACAGTGTCTGAGTTTTCAGCTTTCTAATTTTGGTGGCATGATCCCTCATTCTCTTGGAAACTTGTCCATGTTGCGCCATCTTGATCTTAGGGGAAATCCACTTCTTGACACAAATCTTGACTGGCTTTCTTCGATTCGATCGTTAGAATATCTAGATCTCAGTCATAATAATCTTCAAGCGAGGATTCCTGATGCATTGTGGAATTTAACAGGCCTTTCTTATCTTGCTCTTTCTGATAATCAACTACAAGGTGAGTTTCCTCAACCCTCTGAGACACTCAAACAAGGAAACCTAAGCCTTCCTAATCTAGAGTTTCTAGATTTAACAGGAAACAAGTTTACGGGACTGTTACCCGATCTTTCTTTATGTTTGTCCTTGAGACGGTTACTGTTAACGTACAACATGTTCACTGGCACTTTCCCTAAAACCATTGGGTCCCTCTGCAATCTTGTAGAGCTTGATATTAGTTTCAATCACTTGGAAGGCCTAATATCTGAAGTCCATTTGCGTAATCTCTCCAATCTTTATTTCTTGGATTTATCTGACAACTCAAATCTCACTGTTAGGATAAGCTCTTCCTGGAATCCTCCTTTTCAGTTGGGTGTATTACTACTGGCACAGTGCAATCTTGGGCCATATTTCCCCACATGGCTTAAAAAACATAAACAGCTCCGCATTCTTGACATCTCTAACAACAAAATCTCAGACATTATACCAGATTGGTTGTGGGATAGCTTCCCAGAGTGTGGGGAGTTGACTCTGTCAAATAACCAGATTTACGGTGTTCTTCCTAATTTTATATCTAACCTCAAACTCGACGAGGTAGACTTTAGCTCTAACAAGTTACATGGTACATTGCCCATCTTTCTGTCCCCAACAATTAGCCACATTGATTTGTCGAGAAACAATTTTTCAGGCACAATTACTAATTTCTGCAAAAATGTTACTTTAAAATTTCTGGATCTTTCAGACAACGCATTCTCCACAGAGATTTCTCAGGATTGTTTCCTACAATTGACAAGTTTATATCGCTTGAATTTGGGAAACAATAATTTCTCTGGGAAAATGCCAAACTCAATTGATTCGGCATGTAAAGTTTACTCATTGCATCTAAGGAACAATAGTTTCACGGGAGAAATTTTAAGTTCATTAAAGTATTGTGGTAATCTCCATGTCCTCGATCTTGGAGAAAACAAATTCACTGGAAAGATACCAGATTGGCTGGGAGAAAGTATGCCGGAATTGGGTGTCCTAAGCTTGACATCAAACAAGTTTTACGGTAGTTTGCCTTCAAGCTTATGCCATCTAACAAAACTGCAAGTCTTGGACATTTCTATGAATAAGATTTTCGGACCGATACCAAAATGTCTGAAGAACTTCACTTTGTTGAGCTCAAAATTGGATTCCAACAAAATCAGCTATCGATTTTATGAACCGATGCTGGTGCTGGTGGTTGGGAGTGAGGACAGTGCTCGTGTAATGTGGAAAGGAAAGGAAGCTGAGTATAACAATACTCTTAGATTTTTGACATTCATTGATCTTTCAAGCAATAATTTAATTGGAGAAATCCCTCCAGAAGTTACAAGTCTCGTAGGCCTCCTTGCTTTTAATCTTTCAAGAAACAAGTTGGTTGGATCCATACCTCATAACATTGGTAAGTTGGAACTTTTGAACTTTCTTGATTTGTCCAAAAACAACCTCTCAGGCCATATTCCACCCACCCTTTCCCAACTAAGTCACCTTGGAATCCTGGACTTGTCATTCAATAATTTATCGGGTAAAATTCCATGGGATGCTCACTTGCAGACTTTTAATGATTCTACATTTATTGGAAATCCTGAATTGTGCGGTCCTCCCCTTGTAGCTAAACCTTGTCCGGAAGATGTGTTGCCGAAAACGCCGCCAGAGTTTGACAACAATCTAGAACATGAGGACATATTCATATCCATGGGGTTTTATATCAGCATGTTATTTGGATTTATTGTTGCCTTTTGAGGAGTTGTTTTGACTGTGTTTCTCAATAAGTGGTGTAGGATTATCTTTCACAAGATGGTCATCAGCGTCATAGATTGGTTGTATAATCAAGGTTTTCTTTCTTAGTTTGAACCTTGCAATTGTACTACTGTAATAAAAGTTTATTTTAATTTTTATGTTTGTAAGTTTCCAAAGAAGCATGTACCTTGTTTTTCATAGATAATTAGAGAAATCTCATATGTTGTCATCTGTAACATCTAATATATATAGCAAGGGCGTGTGTAGTCTCATTGGTTTTCAGTCATTAAATTTAGTAACAATTGGAATCTTCAATATTCTTCATTTTTTTTAAACCCTTCCGATCCCTTGCAGGTCATGAATTTCAGATTTAAATTTAAATAATTCATAATTCAACCAAGTTAATTACAATATTATCATTACTAAAATATTATAATTAATTTCGAGTTGTATTTCTATTGTTTTAATCGGGATTTTGAGATGCGATTCTCATGATCTTGACAAGTTTTGGCCACGGATTTGGCCATGGATTTTGGTCAAAATTCGTGGCAAAAAAAAAAGGCTACAAATTTGGCCACAGAAAAATTCTGTGGCCAAATATGGTGTGGCTAAAACTGGTCACGGACTTTGGCCACGGATTTATCTTCCTCTTGGCCACGGATTTTATCCGTGGCCAACAATAAAAAAAAATTAAAAATTTTTATTAGTTTGGCCACGGATAAATCCGTGGCCATATTTTAGATTTTTTAAAATAAATAAAAATATGGCCACGGATTTATCCGTGGCCAGAAATTAAAAACAAAATTATTAATCCGTGGCCACTATTTTTTTTAAATAAATAAAATTGTGGCCTCGAAATTATAAAAAAACTTAAAAATTTTATTAGTAAATCCGTGGCTATATTTTTTATTTTTTAAAAATAAATAAAAATATGGCCACGGACAATAATAAAAAAATTAAAAATTTTATCGGATTGGCTACAGATTTATCCATGGCCTTCTTTTCGAATTTATAAAATAAATAAAATATGGCCACGGATAAATCCGTGGCCAAAAAATAAAAAAAATTTAAAAAGTTTTATTATTTGGCCACAGATTTATCCGTGGCCATGTTTTTTTTAAAATAATAAAAATAGCGACAGAAAAATCCGTCGCTAACTGTACAGACTTTTTCACTATTTTTTTTCTTTTAATACACCCCAAAATCTGTAATTTTTTTTCGAAATTCAAAATACAAACAAACCTAAATACTAACAAACTGTATATCAATGTAATACTAATAATTCATATAGCATATATATAATTAATAATTAATATTATTCTATTAGTTTAATACATGAATTCATACAAAATAATTCATACAATAATACATATCTAAAAGTTTTTAAAGATCAAATGTCGGAACATCATCGTCTCCATCATTCTCGTCATTGTCGTCATCGTCGCCTTCATTTTCGTCCCGAGCAACAGGAGCAGACGAAGTAGAGCCCTTCTTACGCCGCGGAGCTAATCGACGCTTGAGTTTTTTTAAGTTGGCCGCCATTAAGGACACGGTTTTCTGAAGGTCGGAGATCTCTCGACTATGCTTTTCTTCCATCTCGGCCATCTTTCTGACTATGTTTCTCCTCTAAATCGCTCATATTTTGTGTGAGCTCCTCTGTCTTGGTGTCAACCCAAGTATTTAAGCTAGTCCATTAGCCAGAAGACTCAGCCGTCACGGTAGAGGGTCCACCGGCAACCCCATACCAACGACCCTTCTTTGGACCGCCAATTGTATGCTTCTAAATCTTAAACGTATATATTTTTTAATAAAGTATATATATATATATATATTTTAATAAGTATATATATCTAATAAATACAATTTTGAATGTTACCTCCAACTAGTCAGGCTGCTGAATAGGTCCGCCCTGTGCATTCTCGACGGCTCAAGAACAAGCTTCGTCATAATTAGCTCTAAAGCTCTGCTGCAAAAATAACATACATAATTGTTATAAAAACATTTTTGGTAATAATAAGTGACAATAAATATTAATAGAAAACTACCAAAGTAGTCTTTGCTCGCTCATCGACATAATGGTCAATTCTATCCTCGTCAATTGAATCATGGAGAGCCTCAAATTTTTCATCTACGGTAGGCTGATGTCCATATTTCTCCGTCTGCAATAAAAATGAAGCAAAATACAAGGACAGTAATGAGATAAAACCGTAAAAATCAACACTACTTCAATTAATTAAATAAATCACAAGGAAAAGTAATTACTTACCAAATGATCTTGCCACCTTAGATGAGATCTGGCTTCTCCCTTACGGCCAGGGAATCCCCTTCTGTTACATGTCGATGCTCGGTTTGCCTTGTTCCTCTCGCTTATCCTCTGAAACTCTGGGCTGTCCCATATGACCCGTAAAGTATCCCAAGATTCCTCACTTACCCAATTAGGCCTCCGGTTGTCCGTATGAGATTTAGTCAATCTATTTTTCAAATTTCCAAACCCTTATGCTCGAAGTTCTTCCAAACTCGACTTGATTGATTAGGCTGCCAAAAGAATTTTCTCTAAAAAAAAACAAGTAAAAAAAATCATACACGAACAAATTGTAATAATAGTCAAATTTCATTTAATCTAAGTAGATAGACATACCTTAAACTAGGCAAACCACATCTCACGAACATCTAGGGGGATCTTTTTTCAAGTAGGCCACGGACGCTTGAAACCATTTTCAATTATCCGACCGATCTCCTCGATACATTTCTCCTCGAGATCAAACCTATTGTACAAGTGGAAAAATAATATTATACATTGCAATGCACATAAAATATATAGAATATATATATATATATATATATTGATAAGAAGCAAACTTATATAAATTAATTCACTTACTCTTTTCCTCATGGCATTATTAGAAGCTGATGGCTACCGGTATCACTGTTTTGAGATATATCGGTGGATCGACCTTCATGAATCGGCGTCGATGGGGCGGACCCTAAGGTAGAGGATGGAGGATCTGATCTCGAACTACCTAAATTAATGTTGAGATTGGTCAGTGGAGGCATATGCTGATTAGAACCTGAGTCCGATACTTTCTCCTTGCCTTTTTTTGATCTCCCGGCCATCTGTTTCAGAATTCTCAATAAATAATCAAGAAACTTAATAAATTGTTAACAAACTGCACAACAATTGATCACACATCAATTATGAATAAATACAAAATAATAATTCACAAGCATCAACTATATAATAACATTTTACAAAAGAAATCATGACAATGAATCGAAACCATCGACTACATCAACCATTAAAATAAAAATCCTATTCATCATCTTCATTCTCATCATCTTCATCTTCATCATTATCGTCGTATTCAATCGCATCATCTCCTTCGTCGTCATCATCATCAAGTTCCTCACCAAATTCATCCTCCTCGACATCGTCATACTCACTTCCTCTCATATCTCATCATCTTCAATTTCATTATGAAATGCATTATTGTCAAAAATCACCTCTTCTAGTAGACCATCAGCATCTACCAAAACACCCGTAGGTTCATTATCGAGCACAAAATTCGCAACGGGTGAAGATTCTTGCAACAAATCATCAGTAACAATTTGTTGATTGGCAACTCTACCTCGTGGTATGGTTTTAATTACAAAATGCCAATTCAATTTATCCCTCCTTGTGCCTGGATACGGTAGATAATATACTTGAGATGCATGTTGTGCAATAATGAATGGATCGTCTTTTGGGTATCTCTCATTAACTTTGATCTCTACAATACCATATTGCTGGTGTATCTGCATACCCCTCTTAGAAACAGAGTCGAACCAATAACATTTGAATAAGACAACTTTCTTTTCAGGTACACTGGGATATTCTAACTAAATCGCTTCTTTAAAGCATGCCATAGAAATATGTAGCCCTGTTGCCCCGAACACGAACACCAACATTGTAAGTGTTCATACGTTGTGTGTTCTCATCTATATATAAGGCATATCCATTCACAGTGTACCTTTGCCATGTCTTAACCTTACAATTTGGTCCCCACGCCAAATCACGTAAATTTTGATTAGCGATATTATTTGTGGGATCATGAACCTA
Organism: Petrea volubilis; assembly: GCA_026212405.1. NCBI lineage: Eukaryota > Viridiplantae > Streptophyta > Magnoliopsida > Lamiales > Verbenaceae > Petrea > Petrea volubilis. The sequence continues at coordinate 18,355,016 of CM047876.1, read as the reverse complement.
CACAAATAATTATACTGTCATAATATTTACAACAAACCAGTATATATACATTTTTTATTTTAATTAAAACAGTACTTACATATTGTTCAAACCAATCTACAAAATTCGCCTCGACCGACTCCTCAACTTCTTGATCAATTAAATTTGGCCAATGGTACCGAACTGACGATCTATACATTGAAATAGATTTTTTAGAAGTTAGAATTTAATAAAAATATTAACAAGCTAATCGGGACGTTTTTTAAATACTTACTCGATGATAGGTACGACCTCGTCGCAATTAATAAGAACGTGTAATGCGGACTTTCTCTCAACTCATCATCACTCAAAAATCGCTCCACGCATGTACCACCGAGCTTACCAGCTTGATTGCAGACTGACAATGTGTAGGGTATCTCTTGAGCACTTCCATCATTCTTATTATGCCTAACTCTTGTACTCATCGACTGAATGTGGCTTTCAAAATAATACGATGTAAAGTATGATGATTATTGATTTAAGTACGCCTCACATATTGAGCCCTCTACCCTTGCACGATTTTTCACCATACATTTCAAATCATGTAGGAACCTGTAATCGTATTTTGTACGATAAAGTTACTAATTCGTTTGGGATCTCAAAAAAGAAAATTTAAATTGAGGTTGGCAAATCTTTAAAAAAAAAATTTACCTCTCGAATGGATACATCCACCTATATTGAACAGGTCCACACATTGCCGCTTCAAAAGGCAAGTGTATCGGCAAGTGTTCCATGGAATCAAAAAATGCTGGAGGAAAAATGCATTCCAATTTGCATAAAATCAAAGGGATATTCCTATCCAATTGCGACAAACTTTCCTTACGAAGCTCTGTGCAACACAAATCTCTGAAGAACTGACTTATTTGAGTTAGGGGCTTCCAAACATTTTGTGGGAGTGCACTAAATACAATTGGGAGTAAATGTTGCATGAACGCATGACAATCATGACTCTTCATACTATACAACTTGAGCCTCGAATGATCAACACACGCTCCCAAATTCAATGCATAACTATCATGCATCTTCAAAGCTTGAACAAATGTGCATAAATCGCGTTTTTGTTCGGTGGTCAAGATGTAACTAGCTTTTGATTTTAGCACCTTACCATTAACCATCATTTGTAAATCCAACTTAGGCCGCCTGCAATACTCAACTAAATCCAATCTTGCCTTCTCATTGTCCTTTGTCTTGTCTTTAATATCCATGACAGTGTTGAGTATATTGTCAAAAAAAAAATTTCGATGTGCATGACATCCAAATTATGGCGAACCACATTGTCTTTCCAATACGGCAACTCCCAAAAAATACTTTGTTTGGTCCAATGATGATGTACGCCATATCCTTGCAATTTTGGATGCTTGACTGGCATATCGGTAACTTTCAGCAATCGATGCACTTCTTCCTATATCTAATCGCCTGTCATTACTGTGGGAGGGTTTGATCATTCACAGCATCCTTTGAAAAATGCATCTTTGTTTTGCCGAAATGAGTGATTGTCAGGCAAACACTGACAATGACAATCAAACCAAGAAATCTTCCCACTATTTTTCAGTCTGAATGCCTTTGTTTGCCGCATACATATAGGACAAGCCAATCGATGTCATCCATCTGAACAACATCCCGTAAGCGGGAAAGTCATTGATAGTCCACATCAAGGTGGCCCGTAACTGAAAATTCTGCCTTTTGAAAATGTCATACGTTTCAACGCCTTCTAACCACAAAATTTCCACTCCTCAATTAGAGGTTGCAAGTACACATCAATCCTTTTTTTTAGGTTACGTGGCCCCGGAATTAAGCATGTCAAAAAACATATATGGTGTAGTCATACACAATTCTGGTGGCAAGTTGTATGGAGTAACAATCACAGGCCAACATGAGTATTGCTTCGATGAAGTATGATTAAATGGATTAAATCGATCGGCACATAATCCAAGCCTAATGTTTCGTGGTTCAGCAGAAAATTCAGAATGCTTTTCATTGAAAAGCTTCCATGCCAGACCATCAGATGGATGACAAATAACACCATGCTCTCCCCTATGCCCATGATGCTACCTCATTTGATCAGCTGATTTTAAAGAAGTATACAACCTTTTCAATCTTGGAATAAGAGGCATGTAGTGCATCCTTCTATAAGAAACACGATTCCTACTACCACTTTTAGATGGTTTAAATCTTAGATGACTACAAAACTTACATTCTTCTAAACAATTATCTTCATTGTACTACAACATCTCGATGCAACAATCAATCTTCACCGATGTTAAACCTAACTTTTTAACTATTTTTTTTGCTTTGTAATAGTTGTTAGGAACATGATTATCCAACAAATTTGACAACTTCACAAGTTCTGCCATTCGATCAAAACAACCTTGAGATAAATTGTAGTCGGATTTTAATGACATCATTTGAAGAGTCATTGATAACTTCGTTTGATTGTCACAACCTGGCCACAATGGTCGATTCGCAGCCTCTAATATGTCATAAAATTGTTGGGCTTGCATATTAGGATATTGATCATTGTTTCGCGGCATCTCAGTATTGTGACCACCTTCGACATTCAAATCAGGCCGATAATGCATACGATGGTATGATGCATTCACACCCATAGCATCATATACCAAATTCTTGTAATTATTGAGTCCATATGAAAAGTTAGCCTGATTCAAAAAACTAGCACCATCGACCTCCACGTTTTGAGATTCTGGAGCTAACTCGCCATGTGAAGTCTAATACCAATACTTAGGTTGAAACCTAAATTTCATCAAATTGCAACGCACATTACTAGTATCCCTATACTTTCTATTAGTACACTTTGAACACGGACACCTAATGAGGCCTTTATCGGCCATATACTACAGTTGTGTAGTTCCAAATTGAATAAACTGATTAAGGCCATTCATAAATTGTTTGGTGTAATTTTTTCGATCAACAATTGACCTATTATACATCCAACATTGAATTTCACGTATATCCATATTTTGCAAACAAAAAACGAAGGTAAGCTAACATCACTGTTAGACTTCACATCTAGATAGATTAAGTTAGTCAATTAATATTTGTTCAGCATGCTTCATTAATATCACAATACAAAAACACTTATCCCTCATTAAATTATTTCAAACATTGTTCGACATTCTTCCTATCAAACATATTTCACCCAATTTTAACCCTACAAGAACAACAAAATTCAACCCAAAATAAAATATTCATAACAATCCATAATCCAATGAAACGTGTTCAAAACAATCCATAGTCCAAACTTATTCAAAACAATCCATAATCCCAACTTATTCACAACAATCAATTGAATAAACTTATTCATAACAATCCATAATCCAAACAAACTTGGGCATAACAAATCATAATCCAAATAACTTTGTTCGTAACAATACATAATCCAAATATGTTTATAAATTTGTTTATAACAATTCATAGTCCAAATCACAATAATTCAAAACTTGCTTAAACTTCGCCACCTCAAATTATGTTTATGATATCAACTTACAAATAATCTCACAACAACAAAACAACAAACAAAATTAAAATTGCAACTCAACGAATAAAATAAAAATTACAATCCAAAAATAACAATAACGTGCGTGTGTGACGTGTCTTTGGGAGGGGTGGGGGGAGGGGCTGCTGGCAGGTGGGGGGAGGGGCTGCTGGCAGGTGGGGGGAGGCTGAGGGAGGGGGACCCGCAACCAGGGGGGAGGGGAGAGGAGGGAGGCCACGCGACGTGCGGGTGGAGGGGGGCTTCGCTACGCCGGGGGCCGCTGGGGAGTGGCGGCGTCAAGGGGGGAGGGGTTTAGGGTACCTTGTGGGGAGGGAGAAAAAGAGTAGATTTGAAAAAAAATGGCTAAGTGTTGTTTATATACAAACATTTAGCCACAAATATTTTACTATTGGCCACGGATTTATCCGTGGCCACTATTTAAAATTTAAAAAAAAAATTTAATTTTTTTATTATTCGTGGCCACTCTGCATTTTTTTAAAATAAATAAATAAATTTATTTCTTGGCCACGGATTTATCCGTGGCCACCATGCATTTAAAAAAAAAAAATTATTTCTTGGCCACGGGTTTATCCGTGGCCAAGAGTCAAAATTGGTAGTTGACTTTTCCCGAATCATGCGTTTTCGTTAATTAGGTTAGACAGAACCATACGATTGGAGCAATACAACTTCAACACTAGTCAATCTGCTCAAAAGTCCATTTTTTTTTTATAATTTCTACATTAGTTAATTGACATTAGCGTACATTGAAACTGGAGTACGAAATCATTCGTATATATCACTGAAAGAGGAAAACGTATTCTCGTTGACCAAACTACAATTTTCAACGTATAAGAAGGAAAAATATAAGAACCGTGATAAAAATAATACGATTTTGAAATGGCTCAAACTTTTTAGTGCCCCGTAATGTCAGGTCTTGCGATTTAAGTGAGCCATTTAAAATTAAAAAAAATTAAATTTATTTATTGGCCATGGATAAATCCGTGGCCACTATGCATTTTTTAAAAAATAAATAAATTTATTTCTTAGCCACAGATTTATCCGTAGCCACCATGCATTTAAAAATAAATAAATAAATTTATTTCTCGGCCACGGATAACAACTCTTTTTAAAAAAATTTTAAATTTGTTAAATCTGTAGCCAAGAGTCAAAACTGGAAATTGACTTTTCTCAAATCGTGCGTTTTCGTTAATTAGGTTAGACGGAACCGCACGATTGGAGCAATACAACTTCAACACTAGTCAATCTGCTCGAAAGTTCATTTTTCTTATAATTCCTACATCAGTTAATTGACGTTAGCGTACATTGACACCGGAGTACGAAATCATTTGTATATATCATTGAAAGAGGAAAATGTATTCTCGTTGATCAAACTGCAATTTTCAATGCATAAAAAGGGAAAATATAAGAACCGTAATGAAAATAATACGATTTTGAAATGACTCAAACCTTTTAATGCCTTGTAATGTCGGATCGCGCAATTTAAGCGAGCCATTTAGAATTAAAAAAAATTAAATTTATTTATTGGCCATAGATAAATCCGTGGCCAACATGCATTTTTTAAAAAAATAAATAAATTTATTTCTAAATCCGTGGCCACCATGCATTAAAAATAAGTAAATAAATTTATTTCTTGGCCACGGATTTGTCCGTGGCCAAGTCCAACTCTTTTTAAAAAAATAAATAAATTTATTATTGGGCCACAGATTTATCCGTGACCATTATAATACATTTAAAAAAAATTATTTATTGGCCACGAATTTATCCGTAGCCATTTAATACGTTTTTCAAAAAAAAAAATTTTAATATATACTAGCCACGGTTTTATCCGTGGCCATGATGATTTAAATTTTTTTTTTTTGAATTTGGTCACGAATAAAACCGTGGCCATAAAGTAAATTTAACATATATTTTTTTTTTGATGGCCACGGATTTATCCGTGGCCAAAAACATTTATGTTTTTTTTAAAAAAAATTATATAGCCACGGAATTTTGTGTATTTAGCCACAGAAAAATCCGTGGCTATATGTTTTTGTTTTTTTCCTTAATCCTTGGCCATTTCCATAGCTACTGGGAACCGATTTCGTCCGTGGCTAAATCACTGTTTTCTGATAGTGATATGAAATTAATTTCAATAAAAAAGTAATGGTGGTATCAAATTATAGATAATAATGGTTGTGGTGGTTATGGTGGTATAAGTAAAATTATTTTGTCAAAGTTGGTGGAATAATAAAATTGATTGAGGGATTTTGCTAAGTTTGACCAGACACATTTCATGGTAGTTGGGTTGACTACTATGATTGCAAAAAGTTATTGTTTTGCATATATCTATTAATGTTTATAAAAAGGACCTAAACCTCGGCGGGGTATTTGTAATTTTTAAAATAAGAAGGATTATTTTGTAATTGTATAATATCTCAAAGGGTGAGGCATAATTTGCCCTAAAATATTTCCATAGTAAATTTCAATTCTTGAAAGGATTTTATTATAAAATTAACCAATAAAATATGAAAGACATAAACGAATAACGAAACTAGAACGAAAAGAACACAAAAGGTATATGTAATTCGGCTAAATTGAATGTCCAACGGTGATGATGATAAATTCACTAGATCTATGGAGAAATTACAGTATGATCTTAATAAACATGAGGGAAGCCTTTCATATTTATTTCAAATTTAGTTGTAAAAAGAAAACAAAACAGGTTTGAAAAGAGTCAAAACTTGACTAAAATCTTGTGATTTTGCTTCAAAAAGGTGAAATGCCTCAATGGCCTGTTCTTTTATAGTTTCTGTAATGTTGTCATATATACAAGCTCACGAAACCACAATCTCGTATCAACTATAGTACAATACACAATGACAATAAAATCAAAGAAAACATGAGCATGACAGAGAGGAAGATGTCTGGAAACTGATTTTGAGAAGTAACACATGAGTCTTAAGAGTACATGATTGAATGTGTTGTCGAACAAAATGACAGCCCATCACGATGCGCTTGATACATTCATGATACAATTGTGAATTTTTTAACTTTTCTAAAGTGTCTCTTTGTCTGATGTTGTTGATCACACCTGTATTTGGAGCCATTTCCAGCTCCGAATATAATATTGTAGTACTTAGGTGCCACGAGACAGAAAGGTTGGCACTTTTTAAATTCAAGGCTGAGCTAATAGATGATTGAAAACTTAATGTCATCGTATTTTTGCGAGAAATTCAATAAACAACTTCATTCTTTAAAGTTTAGATTTTATAATTGACGCAAAAAAATAAAAAAAATTGGATTTTATAATTAGGAAATATGTAATTATTAATGTGCTGCGTATATTTTTTTTTTATAAAAAGGTTTAAAAAATTCCTCCCATTGGTTTGGAATAATAAATCACGTTGCTTGAGTTGTTGGGTCACATTATTAGAGCTCACAACAGAAAGAATAGTACAATTTTTACACATTTGATATAGAACAAAATGGAATGAAAAGGAAGGCAAAATGGAGGAGACAATCACTCCAACTGGACTATTAGCATCCAACTCCACTTTGATTGATACAGAATCTAGCAATCGACCTCGCAGGAAAAGATCACTTGCTTCAATGTATGATTAATTGAATCAAAACGATACATTATTTTGTCTCTTTGCAAATATTGAACAAATTGAGATTGAAAACGCATCGAAAAACCCCAAATGGAGAATGCCCATGAATGAGGAGATTGATGCCATCAAACAGATGACACATGAGAGCTTACATCGTTGCCAGTAGGATATAAGCCCATTGAAGTGAAATGGCTTTACAAAATCAAAAGAAACTCAAAAGAAGAAGTGGAGCGTTGCAAGGGCGAGGCTCGTAGTGAAATGCAATAAGTAGAGAGCCAGAATTGATTATGATGAAGTCTTCACCCTATTTGCAAAGTTGGAAAACTGTAGGACTTCTCATTTTGCTAGCAGCTTAATGAGGTGGAAAATATATCAAATGGACGTCAAATCTGCTTTATTGAATGGTTACCTAGCAGCCTTACTTGTGCATTTTAACAAGACCTCATTGGAGAGGTTCGCTACAAAATCCCCACTAGTTCAAGAGATCGACGATACTCTGGCTGCCATTGGAGCTCGATTGGACAATGAGATGAGGCAAGGCTTGTGGGCACTTTTTGTGAATAATAAATCAGTTAAAACAATTTTTTTTTGAGTGGAAACTAACATTTAAAAAAAGAAAATGAAAGGAGTTAATTTTTTTAATTTTTAGATTTTATCAATCTACAATCTTAATTGGTCAAAATTTAATATATGTTTTATATTTTAATAGTTTTCTTTAAAAAATTTATTGTTAAAAGAAAAAGAATTTATTGATTGAAGAATTAGTATTTTTGGGAAAACAAAATTGTAGATGATGTGGCCGAATTCGTTCCGGCCACATGTGCGTCTACTCAGCTCACACATCGGATCCAGCTCAGCACATATCGCCTTCCTCCTGTTGCCGCGTGTCAGACCTAGTTCGATCAGGCTCCATGATCTTTTCTTGTCGGCCTAGTTCGGTCAGATCTCATCACATCTCCTCGACACATATGGTCTCCTCGATGTTAAGACATTATCAACGTCGACCTACTTCATCCTCGGAGTTAGTGCCCTGACACTCACATCGAGGAAAGGGACGCATCCCATGCGCCCACAGCGCGTCCTGGGGAGCGCCCATAACCAGCAACGGGGTTGGGCCAGCCTGACTCTGGTCCGGCCCACCTATTTTTTATTATTATAAATAGTACGGCGACACTATTCATTGGGTAAGACATCTTTTATCTACTAATACGCTGATTACTACTTACTATTTACCTGCCCGAATTCTGACTTGAGCGTCGGAGGGTCTTCGCCGGAGACACTTCCGGCTAGTCTCACGTGTGCTCCATCCTTGCAGGATAGAACCCGACCAGCATTCAGACACTCTTACTCGGATCTACCTGACCGGATACGGACACTTATCTTCAGATCGAGGTGAATTGTACCGTAGCCTAAATCCAACCACATCAGTAGAAGTAGTATTAGTGTCATTTATATTAACATTTTCGTTTTAATCATTTATAAAATTTACCAATACCTTTTCTTCAATCAGTTAAAAATTATATATCTTTGATAATTTTGAAACTTTCTAATCCTTTAACCATGATTTTCCCAATTCAAATAATTTATAAATGTCTTTAGGATAAGTTGCACTGTTCTTCCTTTAAAATTTAGTCACGGCCCTCGCCTAATTACTCAAAATGCTAGTTTTGCTCTTCAAGAAAATCATAATTCAGCTGGCAGTTTACAATCTGAAATGTCAGAAGAGAATATATTTTAAATTTTTTATTGATTTGTAACACATGCATTCTGTATTTTAGAAAATTTCATTTACTCTTGAAATAATTAATTAGTCAAACGTTAACCCATTATATTGACAAAAGTACCCCTTATTATATTCTACAATTTTAATTTATTGTCTTAAAATCAATATTAATGTCAAAACTTGATTTGGTTTTTCTTCTTAATACATTTATTTTAAAAATGTAAAAAAAATCCTTTAAATTACAAATATTCATTCCTCGAGTAAAACATGCATCCATAATTTTTTTGTTTTTTTAAAAAAACGTCAAGTCTTCAAGGTGTAACACATGTAAATTTCTGGTGATGTCTGTAAGTCAAGTCTTCAAGGTGTAACACATGTATCAATAACATAAATCAATAACGCAGTGTATGCATGGTGCTATAAACAAATTATTCTCATCAATTTTAGGCCTGAAAATGATTGAGAACGAAAAGGGATAGATTAGTAAAAGATAATAAGTGATAATAAAAAGGTTATTATTATATATATATATTTAGTGACAATATTATTTTGTTTCAAAATATAGTTTGTAAACTTGTGTTATTTTTTAAAAAAATTTAAAAATTATACTAGAATATTAAATAATACACCTTTTTATGCTATTTCAGTAAAAATTCCTTATATTTGTAAAAAATCCTATGTTATGGCCATCACCACGTACGTAACGTGTTTATCCCAATTTCCACAGGAAAAGACAAGCCATTAATTCTAGCTATATTTATCTAGCTTAGCTGCCTAAATACATTTATTCTTGGCCTTATTGGTTGATATCGTCGTAGAGGATAATATAGTATTAGCGTCTTTTCCACTCTTTCTCGCTACACATCATATATTTTTAGCCATTAATTTTTTTTTTTCTAAGTCGACTTACCTCAATTTTTTTAAAAAAAAAACTTGTATTATTTTTAAAAATATTTTAAAAATTGTGGCAGAATATTAAATAGTATACCATTTTATGCTATTTTAGTAAAAAGTCCGTTGATCATCCCATCAAATGCCTCGAGACTCACCCCAATGTTAAGGTTCCTTGGTTCTGTTGTACTAACTGCCCTCTCAATATTTCATAGCCAACTAAATAATTTTATTAAATATTACACCTGAATTATAACTTTTATAATTTAATATTTTTAATTAAAATTTTCAAATTTTCTTGCAACCTAAAATTTTTTCATATGAATGCTTATTTCATACACAAAAAACTAGCTGTACGAGATAGTATTTTTTGCAAGACTTGCTTATTGTCCTCATATATATACTTACTATCTAGCCATTATATTTACTATATAGTAATTACATCAATAGAAGTGTATTGATTTAATTAAGATATGCATTAATTTTTTTTAAGAGACTAAATAAAAAAATAGTTGGAAGAGTTTATCAATCAAGTGAATATCAAACCTTTAGTAATTTCTTTTATTATTATGTCTAGTGCACGACGATTAGAAGTTAAAGCGAGGATTAATAGATCTTAAAGTCGTCTTAAAGTGAGAATTAAGCACTTAATTCGTCAGTTTGAACACTGAGCGCGAGAACGGAAGGAATGATAGGAGAAGTATGTGTGACCCAGCTTGTAGCTATATAACTTTATATATTCATATGCATATATATGTATGTATGTATTTGCTTGTCTAGCTTGTAATCATGGTTTGCAGGAACAGAATGGAGGTTTTCGTTTCAATTTCATTGCAATATCATGGAATGATCGCGGCTATTTCGAGAATCTTGTAGTTATAATATAATAAAAATTTTAAGCGCAATACTTTAAAGAAACCACAGTACTTATCTACTGTACGAAACTGAAATTGCAAGGATAGAGATGTTGGGAAAGTGGTTACAATATATTGCTTTTAACCTGTGTTTGGTTGATTGCTTCAAATCCTAAATGAATGCCCAAACTGAGAGGTTCCTTCTTTTTATAATTCTTCACCTATTTTATCCACTTGATACCTTGATTGAAGGTTTCTGGTTATATATAAAGTATATTAACAAAAATGCAGTTAGATACCTTGGTTGAAGGTTTCTAGTTGAACGCTAAAGTATTTTTTCATGTCTTAAAAAAAAAATTATAATTTAGAGACAGATATATTATCTGTCTCTGAACTTTACATTCTTATCCCAAAAAAATAAAATTTCAAAGACAGATATTTTTCATCTCAGAACTTAAATAACATAATTACAAAGTTTTTGTGAATTCCCACTAATCTAACTGTTTTAATTATAATTAAATTCATCAATTAGGGACGGATTTTGGGATTCCGTCTCTAGTTTCAAAAATTACATTGACCCTTCTTTACGATGAAATTTACTCTTTTTTGCTCTTGTTGCGTGTGGTCCGGGCTGGCGACTTCTACTGGTCTAAGTCTTCACAGTGAAGTTGGGGAAATCAAATTAATATAATTATTTCTTATAAAAACATGCAGTATATTTGAGCTATAAGTTAAAGCGAAATTGAGCTATTTATTCAGAAATAGGAGAAACATTATCTCCAAAAATCCATGTAGGGCACCGTCACAAGTACTAGTTATGATTTATAACAAGGTTTCTCTTGCTACTCAATTGTCTATATATATATATATATATATATATATATATATATACGAATATAACTAATTGTTAATAATAACAACTTAAATAATATCATTTTGTTACTGAACATATACAATAATTAGTGAACTTTAATGTATTATTACCAAATTTTCTCTCTGTTTTGTCTGTGTCTTCCATCCATGACACAATAGTTTTTTCCTTCAAGCCCACTTTATGCATATGGCTTTCATTAATTAATTACGTTAGAAATTGAGGAATTGGAAAGCGAAATCGACAGACTCCGTGTTTGGAAAAATTAAGTGGGCTTGATGCGCAACTTTATAAGTCAAGCGTTCAAAGGGGAGACTGGGAAATTTGGTCGTCTTCTGTTTTTTTTCTTTTGACAAGAAGAGTTGGAATACATTTCAATCAATTACATGAATATCAATATTTCGAAGGGAGCCCAAATTTGTCTAGAATTATGAAGAATCAAAAAAGATAATACGAACAACAAAGCTCACTAAAAGGGAGCCCAAATTTGTGTGAATCAAACTTTTAACTATTTTAGTTACGGAGTCTCCTCCTTACCATCAAGCCAATGAATTTTTGGAATAAATTTTGCACGGTTAATTAGTCAAATTAACTTATCAATTTTTTCCAGTGTCTATTACATGATACAATTTGTTTTGTGCTCTTGTTGCTCTTCCAGTCCAGCTTTTGGAATAAATTTCATGATACAATTTCAGTGTCCATTTCATGATTACATTAGAAATTTAGCAAAACAGAACAGGAAATTAATAATAACTTCAAAAAATATCAAAAATGAATAATAATAATAAAGATAAACGGACACAATTAGAAATTGCGTGTGGTCCGGGCTGATTTTCTCACAGTGAAAGACACGGAAATTTTCTCACACGCCTGAAAGATATGGAAATTTCTTCACACGCCTAATAATATAAATTAATAACACAATGCATGGACGGTGCTATCACAAATTATTCTCATCAATTACTTATCAAAAAAAAAAAATGATCATCATAAATTTTTTTACTTTTCTAAAAGTGTCACTTTGTCTGATGTTGATTATACCTATATTTGGAGCCTTTTCTAGCTCCGAAGATAAAGAAGTTAAGTGCCTGGAGAGTGAAAGGCTGGCACTTGTTAAATTCAAGGCTGAGTTGAAAGATGATTATGGTAGACTCTCTACTTGGGGAAATGAAGGAGATTGCTGCAAATGGGAAGGCATCCTCTGTGATAATCAAACTAATCACGTTATCACAGTCTATCTTCAAGGTCCACACTATTCTAATCGAAAAGCTCATTTGAGAGGTAAGATTAGCCCATCTTTGCTTGAATTGGCTCATCTCAATCATCTCGATCTCAGTTATAATGATTTTAACCAAAGTCGAATTCCCGATTTCATTGGTTACCTTGAAAATTTACACCATCTGAGTTTGCATTCTTCTAATTTTAGTGGCTTGATCCCTCGTTCTCTTGGAAACTTATCCATGTTGCGCCATCTTGATCTTAGTTCAAATTCACTTCTTGACACAAATCTTGACTGGCTTTCTTCGATTCGATCATTAGAATATCTGGATCTCAGTTATAATGATTTTAACGAAAGCCGAATCCCCGACTTCATTGGTTCCCTTGGAAATTTACAGTATCTGAGTTTTCAGAGTTCTAATTTTAGTGGCTTGATCCCTCATTCTCTTGGAAACTTGTCCATGTTGCGCCATCTTGATCTTAGTTCAAATTCACTTCTTGACACAAATCTTGACTGGCTTTCTTCGATTCGATCATTAGAATATCTGGATCTCAGTTATGATGATTTTAACGAAAGCCGAATCCCCGACTTCATTGGTTCCCTTGGAAATTTACAGTATCTGAGTTTTCAGAGTTCTAATTTTAGTGGCTTGATCCCTCATTCTCTTGGAAACTTGTCCATGTTGCGCCATCTTGATCTTAGTTCCAATTCACTTCTTGACACAAATCTTGACTGGCTTTCTTCGATTCGATCATTAGAATATCTGGATCTCAGTTATGATGATTTTAACGAAAGCCGAATCCCCGACTTCATTGGTTCCCTTGGAAATTTACAGTATCTGAGTTTTCAGAGTTCTAATTTTAGTGGCTTGATCCCTCATTCTCTTGGAAACTTGTCCATGTTGCGCCATCTTGATCTTACTTCAAATTCACTTCTTGACACAAATCTTGACTGGCTTTCTTCAATTCGATCATTAGAATATCTGGATCTCAGTTTTAATAATCTTCAAGCGAGGATCCCTGATGCCTTGGGGAATTTGATTTCTCTTTCTCATCTTTACCTCTCATTTAATAATCTTGAAGGTAGCATTCCTGATGCATTGTGGAATTTAACAGGCCTTTCTTATCTTGATCTTTCTGATAATCAACTACAAGGTGAGTTTCCACAACCCTCTGAGATACTCATACAAGGAAACTTAAGCCTTCCAAATCTTAAAACTCTGCATTTAGTCAGAAACAAGTTTACGGGACGGGTGCCCAATCTTTTGTCGTATATGTCGTTGAGAACATTGAACTTAGGGCACAACATGTTCAGTGGCACTTTGCCTGAAAGTATCGGGTCCCTCTCCAATCTTGTAGAGGTAGATCTTAGTTACAATAACTTGGAAGGTGTAATGTCCCGGCTTAATAATTATATTTTTCTGGATAATTTTAAGAAGAAATGGGGTGGGAAAGAACAGAGAGAGAAGATGAGAGAAAACAGAGTGTTGGAACTTTTCTCCTATCTCATTTCACAAAATCCATTCCTTAAATACAATGGAAAAGCAAATAACAAAAATCAAGGAAATCTAAACAACTCGTACGATCAACTGGTGTGGTGCTGAGCACCATATGCCTGTACATGGCCGTTAGAACCGTTCGCCCAGTTTGAATAACAGCCGTTGGATGACGATTCTTCTTGGACGGCTGAGATGGCGTTGCGTGGCTGCTCCAGGGATTGACAGCGCATTAGTAGAACGACGCCGTTCCTCTTTTCCCCTCTTTCGATTTTGCCCTTATTCTTGCGGTCACGATTAAATCGCTGACTTTTGATCCAATGGCTCTGATTAAATGGGGAAAACTGCTGAATTAACATTACATTTCCCCCCCCCTTGAATCGATCCTTGTCCCCAAGGATCAAAATTAGGAAACTTCGCTTGGATCACGCTGTAATCTTCCCAGGTGGCTTGTTCAGGTGTTGAGTATGCCCATTGAACCAAGATTTGTGGCACTGCTACGTTATTTCGTGGTACAAGTCTCTTTCCTAATACGGCGACGGGGCATATCTTGTAATTCTCTTCTTGATCCATTTCTGGTAGCATAGTGGTGGGAATGTGTTTGCTGCCTATCTTCCTCTTGAGCAAGGAGACGTGGAAAACGGGGTGCACCTGACTTCCCTCAGGAAGCTGTAGTTTGTAAGCTACACTTCCAACCTTTTGCTCAACTACGAAGGGCCCGTAGTACTTTGGTGCCAGCTTAAGATGCCTCCTCATTGCCACCGTAGTCTGCCTATAAGGTTGTAATCTCAGGTACACCTGATCCCCTACCTCAAACGACCTCTCACTTCGGTGTCTGTCTGTATACGTTTTCATTCTGTCTTGCGTATAGCTTAAATTCTCCTTCAACAGCTCAATGGTTCTAGTTCTCTCTTGTACCCATGCAATGACCTCTTTGTGCTCAGTGTGTGCAAATGGTCCTAACGGAATATGGGAAGAAGAATAGCCATACAAGGCCTGGAAAGGGGTCAACTTGAGGCTGGTATGATAGTTGGTATTATACCAATACTCAGCTAGTGATAACCACCTATTCCACGTTTTAGGCCTTTGATGACTCATGCATCTAAGATATGTTTCTAAGCACTGATTAACCCTCTCAGTTTGGCCATCTGATTGGGGATGATATGCAGTGGACATGTCTAAAGAGGTTCCTAGTAACTTAAACAACGACTTCCAAAACTGACTTGTGAATAATTTGTCTCTGTCAGAGACTATGCTGATGGGCAGTCCATGTAGTTTATAGACATGATCAAGGAAGACCTTGGCTATGTTTTCAGCCGTGTACGGGTGTGTGAGTGAAACAAAATGCGCATATTTAGTAAACCGATCTACAATGACTAAGATGGAGTTCTTGCCTTCAGAATTGGGCAATCCCTCAATGAAATCCATGGTTATATGTGACCAAACCTGTGAAGGGATGGCCAATGGCTGTAGCAATCCTGGGTAAGGAACATGTTCATTTTTGTTTCTTTGACAAACATCACAGCTCCTTACCCAACGATTGACATCGTCTTTTAGTTTGGGCCAATAAAAAAGGGATTTAACCCTTTGATATGTCCCTTGAATACCTGAATGACCCCCTACTGCAGAGTCATGTAATATCTGCATCACTTTTGCTCTCAAATTCCCTTGCTGTCCAACACAAATCTTGTTGCTATACCTTAGCAATCCATCCACATATTGATACTCAGGGTGGGCTTGAGAGTTTAGCCCCTTCTCTTGTATAATTTTCTGAAAAACCTCATCCCCCTCATAACTGGATTGTATTTGAGAGATCCAAGTGGGGACTGCTACCGAGATGCCAAAGTTCTCCCCTTCCGATTGCTCTCTTCTTGAGAGGGCATCCGCTGCTCTATTTTCACTGCCTTTCTTGTACTGCACCACATAGTCTAGCCCCATGAGTTTTGATACCCACTTTTGCTGCAGTATGGAGTCCACCCTTTGGTCCAGTATGTGCTTTAGGCTTTTTTGATCAGTCTTGATCACAAAAGAGTGCCCTTGAAGACAGTGCCTCCACTTGGTTACAGCCAATAAAATGGCCATGAACTCCTTTTCATAGATGGATAAACCTTGGTTTTTGATTCCTAAGGCCTTACTCATGTAGGCAATAGGTCTACCATGTTGCATTAGCACTGCTCCTATTCCCGTCCCACAGGCATCCGTCTCAATTTCAAAGGGTTGGCTAAAGTCAGGGAGAGCTAAAACTGGAGATGAAACCATGGCTTTCTTTAAGCTGTTGAAAGCTTGAGTAGCTGCCTCGTTCCATAGAAACCCGTTCTTCTTTAGCAACTCTGTGAGGGGTTTACTAATGATCCCATAGTGCTTTATAAACTTCCTGTAATACCCCGTAAGGCCTAGGAACCCTCTCAGTGCTTTTAAATTCTTAGGCAAGGGCCATCGTACCATGCATTCTATCTTTTCAGGATCTGTGGCTACTCCCTTTGCAGAAATGATATGCCCCAAGTAGTCGATTTGCTCCTTCATAAAGCTGCACTTGCTTCGTTTGGCAAATAACTTATGACTCCTCAACCTATCTAAGACTTTCTCTAGATGTTCCAGGTGTTCTTCCTTGCTCTTACTGTAAACTAAAATATCATCAAAGAAAACCAAAACTGACTTCCTCAAATACTCAGAGAAAACTTGATTCATTAAAGCTTGGAATGTTGAGGGTGCATTGCATAGACCAAACGGCATCACCAAAAACTCATAGTGACCCTGGTGAGTAACAAAACTGGTCTTGTAGATATCCTCCTTCTTCATTCTTATTTGAAAATAACCAGATCTTAAATCAATCTTAGAGAAACACTCCGCTCCATGTAGTTCGTCCAGCAGCTCATCTATAACTGGAATGGGAAACTTGTGTTTGACTGTTAGACTATTCAAGTGTCTATAGTCAATGCACATTCTCCATTGCCCATCTTTCTTTTTTACTAGCAAAACTGGGGAAGCAAAGGGACTTTGGCTGGTCCGTATAATCCCTGCTTCTAGTAATCCTTTTACAATATTTTCTATCTCACTTTTCTGCACATGGGGGTATCTGTAAGGGGCTTGTTTCTTGGGTATGGAGTGAGGTAATAAGGTGATTTGGTGCTCAATCTCTCTCTCTGGAGGTAAGGTTGTGGGTTCTGAGAATACATCATCATATTCTTGCAGTAATTGTTGGAGCTGCTGGTCCTCCCCTCCTTTTACCTCCTCAGCCTTGACAGAGAAAAGCTGCCCAAACAATCCAGAACTCCCCTTCTTGAAGAGCTTACTGAAACTCTTGGCTGATACCAGCTGTAGTTCTGCCTTTTCACTCATAGCTTTCATAGAAACCTTCTTACCTTGTCTAGATATGGTGACCTTCATTTTGTCATAATCAAATTCCACAGGGCTGTTGGCCCTGAGCCAGTCCCCCCCTAGCACCATGTCACATCCCCCTAGCTTGATAGTTCTAATGGGGTACTTGAATTGATGCCCCTGAATTTCCCAAGTGAAGTCTGGACAAATCCTCCTGCTGATGAGCTTGTTTCCATTAGCTACACTCACCATCATAGGGGTGGTGGGTTGGATCAAACATCCCAGTTGAAAAGCTATCTCTTCATCTAAGAAACAGTGAGTGCTGCCACTGTCGATGAGGATATGGATCTCCTTCCCGTGAGACTGCCCTTTGATCCTCAGTGTGTTCGTGTCTATGTTACCAGACATAGCATTAAGAGACACAGTGACGTCTTCTGAAATAATCTCCCCGTCCGTGTGTTCCTCTTCTTCTTCTTGCTCAGCATTGAGAGCTGACTCCTCCTCCTCAGACATTATCATGTAAATCTGTCTTTGTTTACATCGATGCCCCAGTGTAAAAGTCTCATCACAGTTATAACAAAGATTTTTCTCTCTTCGGGCTCTCATTTCAGCGGCGGTGAGTAACTTGCGAACAGTGGAAGGGGGTTCAAAGTTAGGTCGATAGGGTGGTTTAGGGGGTGCGGTGTAATTTTTTGGGAACATGGGAGTTGGGTTCCTGTAATTGGTTTTGTTTTGAGCAAAAGGCCGGTTCATGGTTTGAGCTCTCTTGACAATTGCATCCACAGTAGCTTCTTGTTTCTTAGCTAATGACACTGCTTGTTGAAAACCCGTTGGTTTGAGTGCCATGACAGCCCCCTTGACATCATCTCTAAGCCCACTAATGAAGCTGGCTGTGAAAAGTTCTTCAGGAAAATCCTTATTGAACAAGATCATCTGAGATTTCAGTTCCTCAAATTTTTCCAAATACTGTGCCACTGAATTCGTCTGGTGCAGTTTATTGAACTCCCCCACCATAAGCTCTGGGTCGGTCTCATCAAACCTTTCATACACAGCAACCACAAACTCTTGCCAACTTGGCATTTCCTTGCACTCTAAATACCCTTGGAACCAACATTCAGCCCTCCCATCTAAGTATACAGACGCTAGAGGAACCTTTTGTTCTTCCGAAATACTAGCCAATATCTGGAAATACCTGTTGCATTTCCTTACCCATGCTCTAGGATTACTCCCATCAAACCGGGGAAACTCTATTCTAGGGTATGGGGAAGTATTGACGTGTGTTCCTGAAGCTTCAGATTCACTCCCTTCATGAGCGAACCCTGAATTATGGGAAGATGGTGAATCCTTACCCGCCGTAGCTGATAAACCCTCCCCCAATACGGATTTGTTCTTGTTGTACTGGTGTAATTGCTCAATAATGCTCTGGAGTTGCTGTTGTATTCCCAACTGGCTATTTTCCAAAACTTTAACAGTAGTTTGAAGCTCCTTTTGATAATCCATGACCACCTCTAGCTGCCCCTGGAAATGACGTTCACTTGTCACCCGTAAAGCCTTCTCTTCAGCCAGCAAGGCTTCCTGTTTCTTGTGAGCTTCCAGTAGCTCCTTCACGTTGCTGCTTTCCGCCATAGCTAGAACCTAGGTCACTCAGGTCGTAGGCTCTGATACCAAGTTGTAATGTCCCGGCTTAATAATTATATTTTTCTGGATAATTTTAAGAAGAAATGGGGTGGGAAAGAACAGAGAGAGAAGATGAGAGAAAACAGAGTGTTGGAACTTTTCTCCTATCTCATTTCACAAAATCCATTCCTTAAATACAATGGAAAAGCAAATAACAAAAATCAAGGAAATCTAAACAACTCGTACGATCAACTGGTGTGGTGCTGAGCACCATATGCCTGTACATGGCCGTTAGAACCGTTCGCCCAGTTTGAATAACAGCCGTTGGATGACGATTCTTCTTGGACGGCTGAGATGGCGTTGCGTGGCTGCTCCAGGGATTGACAGCGCATTAGTAGAACGACGCCGTTCCTCTTTTCCCCTCTTTCGATTTTGCCCTTATTCTTGCGGTCACGATTAAATCGCTGACTTTTGATCCAATGGCTCTGATTAAATGGGGAAAACTGCTGAATTAACATTACAGAAGGCCAAATATCTGAAGTCCATTTGTCTAACCTCTCCAGTCTTCAACTCTTGCATTTATCTTTAAACTCAAATTTGAGTGTAAGGATAAGCTATTCGTGGAACCCTCCCTTTCAGTTGCGTTCGTTGATGCTGGGAGGCTGCAATCTTGGACCACATTTCCCCAAATGGCTTCAGAAACACAAACAACTCGAAGTTGTCAACATCTCTAGCGCCAAAATCTCTGATACTATCCCAGATTGGTTTTTGGCTAGCATTCCAAAGTGCCGGTTCTTGACTATGTCAGATAACAAGATTTATGGTGCTCTTCCTGATTTGTCATCTAACCTCAATCTCTTGTTTATAGAATTTAGGTCTAACAAGTTAAATGGTTCATTGCCATTTCTGCCCCCAACCCCTCACCTCCTCATCGATTTGTCGAGAAACCAATTCTCAGGAAAAATCACTAATTTCTGCAAGTTTGGTAATTTAACTTTTCTGAATCTTTCAGACAACCTATTCTCCACAGAGATTTCTCAAGATTGTTTCATGAATTTGATGAATCTAGAATGCTTGAGTTTGGCAAACAATAATTTCTCCGGGGAGTTCCCAAACTCAGTTGACTTCGTATGTAATATTTTATCATTGCATTTGAGGAACAATAGGTTCACAGGAGAAATTTTAAGGTCGTTAAAGAATTGTGGTAATCTCACTGTAATCGAACTTGGAGGAAACAATTTCATTGGAAAGATACCAGATTGGCTGGGAGAAAATATGCCAAATTTGGGTGTTTTAAGCTTGACATCAAACAAGTTTTACGGTAGTTTGCCTTCAAGCTTATGCCATCTAACAAAACTTCAAGTCTTGGACATTTCTATGAATGAGATTTCAGGAACTATACCGAAATGTTTGAAGAATTTCACTATATTGAGTTCAAAATTGGATTCCAACGAAGTTGACTGTCATTTTATTGAACAGTTGAGTGTGGGAGTGATCTACGATGTTGCTCATATAATGTGGAAAGGAAAGGAAGCCGAGTATAACAATACTCTTAGATTGTTGACAATCATTGATCTGTCAGGCAATAATTTAACCGGAGAAATCCCTGCTGAAGTTACAAGTCTCGTGGGCCTCGTTGCTTTAAATCTTTCAAGAAACAACTTGGTTGGATCCATACCTCATGACATTGGTAAGTTGGAACTTTTGAACTTGCTTGATTTGTCCAAAAACAACCTCTCAGGCCATATTCCACCCACCCTTTCTCAGTTGAATTCTCTCGGAGTTTTGGACTTGTCATTCAATAATCTCTCAGGTAAAATTCCATGGGACACTCACTTGCAAACTTTTAGTGATTCTACGTTTATTGGAAATCCTGAATTGTGTGGTCCTCCACTTGTATATAAACCTTGTCCGGAAGATGAGTTGCCAAAATCTCTGCCTAAGCCTCCAAACAATTTAGAGCATGAGAACGTATTCATCTCCATGGGGTTTTATATCAGCATGGTGTTTGGATTTATTGTTGCCTTTTGGGGAGTTGTTTTGGCTGTGATTCTCAATAAGTGGTGCAGGATTATCTTTCACAAGATGGTCATCAGCATCATAGATTTTTTGTATGGTAAAGGTTTTCTTTCTTAGATTTTTCCTCGCAATTGTACCACTGCAACAAAAGTTAGTTTTCAGGTTTAATGTGTACAAGCTTCTAAAGAATCATGTATGTTATTTTTCATGGATAAATATAGAAATCTCATATGTTAGTCATCCCTGCAAGGGCGTGTGTAGTGTCATTGGTTGCTAGTTACTAAATTTAATATCTGCTAAACACTTCGACATTCCTAAATTTTTTCATGAATTTTCATATTGGAATTTAAATAATTCATAATTATCACTGGTTTTTAATTTGTGATTAGCTTAAGAGCATAGTCTTTCCATAACCTCAAGATATAAGATAGATGACCTGCTTGAGCTTTTTTTTTTTTTTTCTTTTTCTCCGGGGGGTCTATTCACGGACAAAAGCTAAATGATAAGTGTGAGGTTATTCGACCTTTTTTTGGGTCCATTTAATTGTGAACTTCCTAAAATATCCTTAATAATCTTTAATTGCTCTCGTCTCTCCCCTCTCTCCTCTCTCACATTCATTTTTTAGTTTTTTTACTTTATATTTGTATTTATTTTTATCAAAAAAAATTATTTTAAATTTATTGACTTATGAAAAATCTAATAAGTACATTATAAATAATTAAAAAGGTAGGACGAACCATAAAAATAGTTAAAAAATAAATATTCTATAGAAAATTTAATAAAAATTTAATTGTGTGCTATTAAGTTTTATTGTTTGATTATATGTATTTTTTCTATTTTACTCACACATCGAGTATGCCCGATATAATAGTGTATGTATACTATTAATAAAGCATTTAAGAGGTTTTATAATCACTTTGGTCATTTTGGTCTCTTCTGGTGTATCCACTCTTATTTATATTCCCTCTCCTCTCTCTTCTCTCACTATTAATGTACTTTTAGTTTATTTCTTTTCTCATTTCTCTCTCATCTATCAATATATATATTCATATCTCGTTTATCATTTTTTTTCAAGTTTGTATTTCTTATTTAATTGTTAATCTTATAAGTTTATATATCTTTATTTTAAGATATTTTTTATAACAAATTTAATAACATACATACATACCAATAATTAAAATATATATAATAATGTATAAAATCTAATAAATATTTTAATTTTATATTCATAATTTAAATACGTAATTAAATTATATTTTAGTTTTTTATTTTGCACACACAATGTGCCCCACCAACTAATTATAAATTATACTTTTGAATATATTATAATTTTGAATCATAGAATTATGTCAATACACATCCCACCTAGTTGTTATATCTAAAAAATAAAGAAAAAAGACCCTCAATTTGGAAATCCCAACATAAGGTGAGATAACGAGTGAGAATATTCATCTCGTTCTTTTATCGGAAAAAAGCTTGTAATGAAAAACGAAATTTCTATATATTCTTCTCACATTTAATAGATAGTTGTTGATTATATATATATATATATATATATATATGTATATATATATATATATATAATTGTAAAACAGGAGGAAGTTATTTGTTTATCATTAGGAACACAGGGGTGATCCTTTCTAGAACGAGGGGGAGTTATTTATAAGTAGGGAAAATTACACTTAGACCCCTTGAGGTTTGGTAAAATTACAATTAGACCCCCTTAAGTATGAAAAATTACACATACCTCCCTAAAGGTTTGGGTCCAGCTAACATCCAAGTAAAGATAATAAAATGATTTTGTCATTTTTTGTCGGAATGTAAAAAAAAAAAAAAAAAGAAAAAAATCCCACATATAAGGTTAAATAGAAAATGACAAGTTTGTCCATTTTCATGATGTCAATTATTAATTCCAAAAAGAGTATTATTGTAGACAAAAGATTTTGAATTTTTTGGGAAAAGGTAAAATTGGAATTCCTTATAATTTTTTGTTTGCATTAACAAATCACGGTTTATCAATAACTGGAATACGCTACCTGTTAATCAGATCCAAACCTCAAGGAAGGTATGTGTAGGTAATTTTCTATACCTAAGGAGGTATAACTGTAATTTTACCGAACCTCAAGGGGTCTAATTAAGTGTAATTCTCCCTACTTATAAATAACTCCCTTTTGTTCTAGAAAGTATCACCCCTAAAATGTGTGTTCCTAATGATAAACAAATAACTTCCGCCTGTTAGATATATGCCAAGTTTTTCGAATGGATGATTTTCTTTTTTATTGGGGCCCTCGTGTTTTGGAAATTTCGACGAGAAATTTTGCCGTGCTTAAAATAAGATGATCTTGTCGTTTAATTCAACTTTTTATAAGATAGTTGATGTAGATAAGTGTATGTTCGTGTGAAAAAACTGTACATAAGATTTGTTTGGTTACAGTCGGAGTTGAGAGTTCAGTTTAGTAAGAGAATTTGAGGGTGATATTCTTGAAGTGTAAACAACGTTATTCATGGTGTCAATTGTTGTAATTATCAAATTTAGGGAAAGATCTATATTATTATATATTTGAAAGAGGTTTTTTTTTTTTTTTTTTATCAAAATGTGCAATTTTGATCGAATTTTGAATTCTTAGAATTTTGAATTAATTTGGAATCATGAATGATATCAATTATTTCGACAAAAAATTATGAATTATAGATTCCTCATCTACATCAAATCTCCTGAACGAAAATGAGTTCTTAATTTACTTATTAAGGCCAAGGGCGACGCTACAGACAACAATGTGGGGTCAAGTGATCCCACTAAATTTTTTTCAATAAATATGTATATATAATATTTATATTAAGTTATAATTAATTTTTTATATTTATATTAAGTATTAATTAGTTGCTTATAATGTAACACATTAATCCCATATTAAAATATTCAAAATTTATAAATGACTCATTATGTTTTTTAAAGTCGTCTACACTAACAAGTACATGATGAAAAAGCCCTTAATAAAAAGGTGAAAAGGTAAAAGTCTAGTTGCTCTAAGGTTGAAAAGTGAAGAAATCTGCAAACAACTTAAATTAATGTTTTTGAATTTTTGATGTAATTGGATTAAGGTAAAATATTTCGAGGATTCGTTTTAAAGAAAATAGTCAAGATTAATGTTCAAAGTCCAATCGAGAATTAATGATCAATTATAAAGTTTTCCTTTAGACTTGAGGTTGCATAAGAAAATTATAATTTATCATCAAAATAATGGGAATAAAATATGAAGATGATATATACAAGAAAAGTCATGCCAATGTTGATATTACATTTGTCCACAAAAACAAAAACAAAACGAAAGACTGATGGGTTGATGTGTCAAGTTAGATATATTCAACAGGCTTTATTGCAATTTTCTTCATGTACCTAGCTGTTTGGTATTTTTAATTTTGGTCAAATATAAATTTACATTGAAAAATATTGTCTACATATAAAAAATTGAGTGTAAATATTCCACATCGACTATTTAGTCTTGATAAACCCAGCATTTATATAATTAAGTGTTGTTGTAGTGTAAACCAAATAATTAAGTACCGTATATGAGTAACTCCACACGCGCGCCGCCCGCTTGCCCTTAAATTAAACTTATGGAGTCACCTTTGATTAAGGTTATGTTTTTGGGAATTTTTTATATATATAGGAATCTAAGGGTTACCCTATACTGCACAAAGCGGTTCACATTTATCATATCTTTAATTTATTTGATATGCATTATTATACAAAGTGTGGCATTCATATAAGAATTTTTAATGTCTACATCCAACACGGTGGTAGCCCTTGTTTTTTACCCATTGCTACGAATGTTTTGCATGGTAAGTGTAAATACAACTCGAAACTTGGTAGCATTTTTCGAGCGATCTAATTGCATTGAGGATCATACAAATTACAATTGCATGTGAAAACAATTGACGTATGTAAAGAAAATTACTGTTTGATACGAAAATACTTGCACATCTAAAAATTTCCTATTTGATATGAAACAGTTGATAAAGTGAAAATTCTCTAGTGCAATCCTATAAATTAATTCTTGAATTGAAAGAGAATAAAAAATCTCCCCATCGAAATAGCCTAGGGATTTCATCAAACTTAGAGAGTGTTTGGTCGAGTTTATGAGCTCTTGAAAATATCTTATAAGATATTTGAGAACTTATAAGCTCTTAAAATTTGTTCGATAATTTTTTAAGTAGAGGAGTCTATAAACTCTAAAAATAAGTTGTTAGGAGCTTATAAGCTCAAAAATAAATAAATAAATAAGCTCCTCACAACTTTTTATTGAAACAACTTATAAATTATCTAACACCAAAAAATAAAATCACATAAATACCTTTATTTTTGTTTCAATATAATAACATTTATACTATCTCAAAAAAATATTTATTTACATGAGATTAATTATACATTGTTATTTTTTTCCATCATTACACTTCAAATAATTTATAAGCTCTTATTTTTACCAAACACAATCACAACTTATAAACTCAGAAAACATATTATAAGCTATAATATATTATTTTATCGAAACTCTTTGACAACTTATCGTTGAAATAAGACGTAGGTTTCTAGAATAAGCTTAGCCAAACACCTTTTAAGAGGGTGTTGGTAAAAGGTTGTTGGTAAGAGGGTGTTTGAAAGCTTATAAGATGGCTCGTGAATATAACTGATTGTTAATAATAACAACTTAAATAATATCATTTTGTTACTTAACATATATAATAATTAGTGACCTTTAATTTATTATTACCAATTTTTCTCTCAGTTTTTTCAGTGTCGTCCATTCATGAAACATTAGTTTTTTTCTTCAAGTCAACTTTTCTATATGGTCTAAAACTTTCATCAATTAATTACATTACAAATTCAGCAATTGGAAAACGAAATTGACAGCAATTGTTGAGGTTCCGTGTTTGGAAAAATTAAATGAAAGGGAGACGAGTGAGGAAGTGATAGAACTTCTTGGCGGGTAACTGCTATAAGTCAAGCCTTCAGAGAGCAAGACATGGAAATTTGTTCCACTTTTTTTTTTTCTTTTTTTTTTTTGTGGACAAGAAGAGTTGGAATACATTTCAATCAATTACATGAACATCAATATTTCGAATTCAAGTACACGTATCTCATCAGTCATAATCTTGTCTACCATTATATATAAAGAATCAAAAAAAGATAATACAAATAACAAAGTTCACCATACAATCAAACCCATGACTATTTTAGTTACGGAGTCGTCTCCTTCACAAAAAATCCTCTATTACAATCATGTTTCATCTTCTATTACAATCTATTAAAATATGTCAAGTGTAAAGATCCTGGACCAAGTGTATAATTAAAGAAATAACTTTATACACATGACATGAATATGAATTATGAAATAAAAAATAAAATATTATTTTAAAATAGATGATCCTATCCGCTTCTCCTTAACATCATGCCAATGAATTTTTGGAATAAATTTCGCACAGTTAATTAGTCGAATTAGCTCATCAGTTTTTTCCGTGTCCATTTCATGATACAATTTCTTTTTTGCTCTTGCAGTCCAGCTTTTGGTCTACTCAGGAATCCAACTCCAATTGATTACATTAGAAATTTAGCGAACAGGACAGGAAATTAAAAATAACTTAAAAAAAATAAAAAATCTTGAGATTCCATGTTGGAAAAATAAAGAGAAACGGAAACAATTAGAAATTGTGTGTGGTACGGGCTGGCGACTTCTACTAGTCAAGTCTTCACGGTGAAAGACATGGAAATTTCCTCACATGCCTAATAATATAAATTAATAACGCAATGCATGGATGGTGCTACAAAAAATTATTCTCATCAATTACTTATCAAAAAAAAAACATGATCATCATGAATTTTTTAACTTTTCTAAAAGTGTCTCTTTGTCTGATATTGATTATGCCTATATGTGGACCCTTTTCTAGCTCCGAAGATAAAGATGTTAAGTGCCTGGAGAGTGAAAGGTGGCACTTGTTAGATTCAAGGCTGAGCTGATAGATGATTATGATGGACTCTCTACTAGGGGAAATGAAGTAGATTGCTGCAAATGGAAACGCATCCTCTGCGACAATCAAACTAATCACGTTATAGCCGTGGATCTTAAGGGTACACCACCATGTGGACTTGTCATTCAATAATTTCTCAGGTAAAATTCCATGGGATGGCCACTTGCAGACTTTTAATGGTTCTACATTTATTGGAAATCCTGAATTGTGCGGTCCTCCCCTTGTATCTAAACCTCGTCCGGAAACGCCGCCAGAGTTTGCCAACGATCTAGAAGATGAGGACATATTCATATCCATGGGGTTTTATATCAGCATAGTAATTGGATTTATTATTGCCTTTTGGGGAGTTGTTTTGACTGTGTTTCTCAATAAGTGGTGTAGGATTATCTTTCACAAGATGGTCATCAGCGTCATAGATTGGTTGTATAATAAAGGTTTTCTTTCTTAGTTTGAACCTTGCAACTGTACTGCTGTAATAAAAGTTTATTTTATTATAAACTATACTTATGAATATATTATAATTTTGAATCATGCATAATATCGATTGTTTTGACAACAAATTATGAATTATAGATATTTTATCAACAGCAAATCTCCTGAACAAAAATGAGTTCTTGATCTATTAAGGTAATAAGGGCAACGCTACATCCATCAGTGTGGGGTGAAGTGACCCACCAAGTTTTTTTTTTCAACAACTACATGTATATATAATATTTATATTAAATATTTATTAATTGTTTATACTATAACATTTTGATCCCATATTAGAATGTTGAAAATTTATAAATGACCCATTATTTGTTTAAAGTTCAAATTAATAAGTACATAATGAAAAAGCCCATAATTAAAAGGTGAAAAGGTAAGTCTAGTTGCTAAGGTTGGAAACTGAAGAAATCACAGACAACTTAACTCTTTTTTTGGATTTTTAAAGCAATTGGCTGGGGATCATGAAACATTTTAAAATAAATAAGAGATTTTGAGGATTCATTTTGAAGAAAATAGTCAAGATTAATATTCAAAGCGTAATCGAGAATTAATTATCAATTTTGAAAGTTTCCTTTAAATTTGAATTTGCATAAGAAAATTATAGTTTTTCATCAAAATAATGGGAATAAAATGTAAAGATGATATATACAAGAAAAGTTATGTTAACATTAATATTACATTTTTCCAAAAAAAATTAAAAAATAAAATGGGGTTATGTGTTTGTTTATTTAATTTATGAATTGTTGCCTAGTAACATATATTCGGAAGGTCTAATTGTAATTTTCGTTAGATATCTATTGATATTTGGTATTTCTAACCTTGGTCAAATATATCCACACACCCACCCACCCCAAAATTGAAAAGTGAACTGATTTGAAACACAAACACACACACACATATAAACACAAACATAGAAATTAATCCCTTAAATTTTATTCAATCTCAAAATGACCACATATTTGGTTTGCCTATAGATGATGATTTCATTTATGTAAAAAAAAAAAAAAAAAAAAACAGAAGGAGAGACGGCTAGAGGCAGCGGAACAACCATCACGCGCCTCTATCTTCGTTGTTCAACCGGTAGCAATTGTCCTCCGACCCCTTTTTTTTTACATCAATGAAATCCTCATCTTGTGGGCATGAGATTAAATAAAGATTGAGAGAGCAATTTCTATGTATGTGTTTTGAATTTTTTTTTTTTTGTTTTTTTGCATTTTGGGGGTGGGGGGAGGAGGGGTTGGATTTTTTATCCTTTTTTCCTTTGGCGGGGTTGGGGAAATTTTGCTTACATGTTCAATAATTTTGTGGCTAGTTACATGTTATATTTATACAAAAAGATACATATAATATATGGTGTCCATGGAGGACGAAAATGTCCAACTCATCAATTTCAAGTAAAATATAACTAGTCCAGATCATCTGCTGCAAAATGGTGCTATATCTTCTCTTCTATTCATCAATAAATACCATGTGTACTAGTGGATGGTTGAGATACTAGAAGAGAAAAAGGTATGATACGGGAAATTTTTTAATATTCTCTTTCTTTATCTCAACCGTCCATCAATACACATGATATGTATTGGTAAGTGAAGTAAAAGATATATCATTGTTTTGTAACAAAAGATCCAAACTGATAATATAACTGTCACATACTTTTTCTAGTGAATTTTCGAAGAGTTGGCCAAAAAATGATTAATTTTTCAAAATTTTAGGACTTACAGGACCGTATCGCGAATTTTATGTTTGACCAAAATCAAATATGTCAAACATCAATAAGCACGAGAAGAAAATTGCAATTAAACATATTCAGAAAGTTTTTTTTTTTTTTTTTTATCGGAACCAACACGGGGGCTCAGCCCCTTGAATTTATTTCACATGAGCATTATGGTTATACAGAGACTCAATCTCGACCAAAAAAAAAAAAAGGAGACTCAACCACACAAGCAAGTGATCATCTATACTCAATGGAAACCATATTGCATGATGCAAAACTTGCTAAACTATGAGCTGAACTTTTTGCACTCCTAATATGATTAAACTTCGTGTCCACTCTCCCCAATCCAAGCATAACAGCCCAATGTACTGCTAACATCATCGCAGATGCTTCCATCTCCAAAGCCGACCACTGTACGGACTCAGAAAAATGTATTTAATAACATTGATAATGAGAGTATTATAAAATGTACCAAAAAAAAAAAAAAAAAGAGCGCATTATAAAAAAAATTAGAATATGAAGAGAAAAACATAGATATTTTGGTTTCTTTTATTTCTTTTTAATTTATTTTGGTTTTGAGGCGGCATAGCGGTTTCAAATTGTGTTTTCTTTTATTTCTTTTTAATTTATTTTGGTTTCTTCCCCTCGCCTGTTATTATATAAATGTGTAATAAAATATCTAAAAGATTTTCTGGATCAATTTTGAAAACTAGCATTCTCAAAGCTAATTAGGGAGTGTGTTCTGCCTTTTATTGATTTCCTCTCAGTATCCTCACTAGTTTGTGAGAAAATTGAACTGTCCTCTACGTTTCACTTTCTCCCTTGTTTTTCTTATTCTATTATTTTACTCAGTAACCAAACACCAAAAATAGTTTTCTTCACCATTTTCATTTCTTTTCCTTCCTAAAACCCTCTAGCAAAAATAGTGTACATGTCTAAAATCATAGATCTCTTCTACTCTTGAAGCAAGGCCAATAGGCTAAATATATTTTGCAACTACGAGAAAAGCATGACAGAATCAAGATCGCCGTCGGATGATTACTACTAGATATCAATGAAAAGCTTTTCCTTGTATTAATACCTATCAAGCAAAAGAGCACAAAATTCCCAGGTAAGAAGAGCACATCAAACATGACAATCCTGATCCAAACAGCAGCGCAGATCAATGGAACCACAAAGTTCATTGTAACACAAACACAAAATATTTTGGTGTAAATTTCAAAGATCTAAGGCTGATTAATTAAGATATGACACAGAATGACAAGCCACAGAGCAATCAGAAATATCACAGTATACCAAGTCCTACCAATATATATTCATATGTGTATATGTATATGCTTGCGCATAAACCCCCAGAGAAAGAGGTACCTGAGGACCATCGATGGGCAGACTAAGCTTAGCCGGCCCATTTAGATAAATCAGCCAGGTGTAATTTAGATAAAATCTGATCAGGACACTTATTAGCCAACCCAAAATAGAAATGGAAATGATTCAAGAAACATTCATGCTGACAAAAAGCCTTTGGGTTAGATCTTATATCTTTACCGAAAATGTGCGCAGTCCCCGCACATGGGCGTTCTTCTCCTGCAGTGAACAATCAGATAACCATAATAGATTTCTTTCATAATATAATAAAAATATATGAAACTCTTGTCAGATATCTTCAGTGGTTTGGCTAATTTATGAAAAACTCCCTACTTTTTAAAAAATTACCAAAAATCCCCTAAGGTTATATCAATATTACAAACTTATTTTAATTTTCAAAAATACCTTTTCTCTCTTTTTGGGTGATTTACACGGACCACCCCAAGATTAGGTTAATTTACAAAAAAACCCCTGCAGTTTCAAAAATTACCAAAAACCCCCTGAGGTTATACCAATATTACAACTAGTACCTACTTAAGTTGACTTATCAATAATATTAATTCTTTTTTTTTCCTCTGTAATATTGTTATCATAAAATTTTCATATAATAGATTTGAAAAAAAAAATAATTATTTATTCAAATAAATATTCTGAATTTAATATATTAAAAGTATCTACCAACACATCAAATATGTCATATTATCGTTAATACGGAGTAAATTTTAAGAGAAATGAGTTAGACTCCTCAAGTTAAATAAAGTTTTCAAGTGCATTATTTAATTTCAATTTTTTATTTCAATCAATGTTTATATTTTTCATTTCACATTATGGATATATACGATGCATATAATTATATTTTTTTCAAATATAAATTTAGCACATATTACTTATATTTTATATAAATTTATAACATTGAATTTATAATATTTATTTAAATATGTAATCACATTTTTTTTCCAAATATATTACATAAAAAATTTATGATTGCAATATTACAGAGAGAAAAAAATTAATATTGTTGATAAGTCAACCTAAGTAGGTATTAGTTGTAATATTGGTATAACCTCAGGGGGATTTTGGTAAATTTTAAAACTACAGGGGGTTTCTAGTAAATTAACCTA
Organism: Petrea volubilis; assembly: GCA_026212405.1. Taxonomy (NCBI): domain Eukaryota; kingdom Viridiplantae; phylum Streptophyta; class Magnoliopsida; order Lamiales; family Verbenaceae; genus Petrea; species Petrea volubilis. The sequence continues at coordinate 18,323,174 of CM047876.1, read as the reverse complement.
ATCTCAGGGTGGTCAGTATAAATCACCCAAAAAAATGGGAGGGGTATTTTCAGAAATTGGAATAAGTTTGTAATATGGATAGAACCTCAGGGGGTTTTTTTGATAATTTTTGAAAAAGTAAGGGATTTTTTGTAAATTGACCAAACCTCAGGGGTCGTCAGTGTAATTTTTCCAAATATTTATTGTTAAAAGAAAAGGAATATATTGATTGAAGAAATAGTATTTTTGAGAAATTGAAATTGTGGAAGTAGTATTAATGTCATTTATATTAACATTTACATTTTAATAATTTATAAAATTTAGCAATACCTTTTCTCCAATCAGTTAAAAATTATATATTTTTGATAATTTTGAAACTTTCTAATCCTTTAACCATAATTTTCCCAATTCAAATAATTTAGGATAAGTTGCACTGTTTTAAAAAATAGTCAAGTCTTCAAGGTGTAACACACGTAAATTTCTGGTGATGTCTGTAAGTCAAGTCTTCAAGGTGTAACACATGTAAAACTTCTTCACGGGCCTGATAACATAAATCAATAACGCAGTGTATGCATGGTGCTATAAACAAATTATTCTCATCAATTTTAGGCCTGAAAATGATTGAGAACGAAAAGGGATAGATTAGTAAAAGATAATAAGTGATAATAAAAAGGTTATTATTATATATATATATTTAGTGACAATATTATTTTGTTTCAAAATATAGTTTGTAAACTTGTGTTATTTTTTAAAAAAATTTAAAAATTATACTAGAATATTAAATAATACACCTTTTTATGCTATTTCAGTAAAAATTCCTTATATTTGTAAAAAATCCTATGTTATGGCCATCACCACGTACGTAACGTGTTTATCCCAATTTCCACAGGAAAAGACAAGCCATTAATTCTAGCTATATTTATCTAGCTTAGCTGCCTAAATACATTTATTCTTGGCCTTATTGGTTGATATCGTCGTAGAGGATAATATAGTATTAGCGTCTTTTCCACTCTTTCTCGCTACACATCATATATTTTTAGCCATTAATTTTTTTTTTTCTAAGTCGACTTACCTCAATTTTTTTAAAAAAAAAACTTGTATTATTTTTAAAAATATTTTAAAAATTGTGGCAGAATATTAAATAGTATACCATTTTATGCTATTTTAGTAAAAAGTCCGTTGATCATCCCATCAAATGCCTCGAGACTCACCCCAATGTTAAGGTTCCTTGGTTCTGTTGTACTAACTGCCCTCTCAATATTTCATAGCCAACTAAATAATTTTATTAAATATTACACCTGAATTATAACTTTTATAATTTAATATTTTTAATTAAAATTTTCAAATTTTCTTGCAACCTAAAATTTTTTCATATGAATGCTTATTTCATACACAAAAAACTAGCTGTACGAGATAGTATTTTTTGCAAGACTTGCTTATTGTCCTCATATATATACTTACTATCTAGCCATTATATTTACTATATAGTAATTACATCAATAGAAGTGTATTGATTTAATTAAGATATGCATTAATTTTTTTTAAGAGACTAAATAAAAAATAGTTGGAAGAGTTTATCAATCAAGTGAATATCAAACCTTTAGTAATTTCTTTTATTATTATGTCTAGTGCACGACGATTAGAAGTTAAAGCGAGGATTAATAGATCTTAAAGTCGTCTTAAAGTGAGAATTAAGCACTTAATTCGTCAGTTTGAACACTGAGCGCGAGAACGGAAGGAATGATAGGAGAAGTATGTGTGACCCAGCTTGTAGCTATATAACTTTATATATTCATATGCATATATATGTATGTATGTATTTGCTTGTCTAGCTTGTAATCATGGTTTGCAGGAACAGAATGGAGGTTTTCGTTTCAATTTCATTGCAATATCATGGAATGATCGCGGCTATTTCGAGAATCTTGTAGTTATAATATAATAAAAATTTTAAGCGCAATACTTTAAAGAAACCACAGTACTTATCTACTGTACGAAACTGAAATTGCAAGGATAGAGATGTTGGGAAAGTGGTTACAATATATTGCTTTTAACCTGTGTTTGGTTGATTGCTTCAAATCCTAAATGAATGCCCAAACTGAGAGGTTCCTTCTTTTTATAATTCTTCACCTATTTTATCCACTTGATACCTTGATTGAAGGTTTCTGGTTATATATAAAGTATATTAACAAAAATGCAGTTAGATACCTTGGTTGAAGGTTTCTAGTTGAACGCTAAAGTATTTTTTCATGTCTTAAAAAAAAAATTATAATTTAGAGACAGATATATTATCTGTCTCTGAACTTTACATTCTTATCCCAAAAAAATAAAATTTCAAAGACAGATATTTTTCATCTCAGAACTTAAATAACATAATTACAAAGTTTTTGTGAATTCCCACTAATCTAACTGTTTTAATTATAATTAAATTCATCAATTAGGGACGGATTTTGGGATTCCGTCTCTAGTTTCAAAAATTACATTGACCCTTCTTTACGATGAAATTTACTCTTTTTTGCTCTTGTTGCGTGTGGTCCGGGCTGGCGACTTCTACTGGTCTAAGTCTTCACAGTGAAGTTGGGGAAATCAAATTAATATAATTATTTCTTATAAAAACATGCAGTATATTTGAGCTATAAGTTAAAGCGAAATTGAGCTATTTATTCAGAAATAGGAGAAACATTATCTCCAAAAATCCATGTAGGGCACCGTCACAAGTACTAGTTATGATTTATAACAAGGTTTCTCTTGCTACTCAATTGTCTATATATATATATATATATATACGAATATAACTAATTGTTAATAATAACAACTTAAATAATATCATTTTGTTACTGAACATATACAATAATTAGTGAACTTTAATGTATTATTACCAAATTTTCTCTCTGTTTTGTCTGTGTCTTCCATCCATGACACAATAGTTTTTTCCTTCAAGCCCACTTTATGCATATGGCTTTCATTAATTAATTACGTTAGAAATTGAGGAATTGGAAAGCGAAATCGACAGACTCCGTGTTTGGAAAAATTAAGTGGGCTTGATGCGCAACTTTATAAGTCAAGCGTTCAAAGGGGAGACTGGGAAATTTGGTCGTCTTCTGTTTTTTTTCTTTTGACAAGAAGAGTTGGAATACATTTCAATCAATTACATGAATATCAATATTTCGAAGGGAGCCCAAATTTGTCTAGAATTATGAAGAATCAAAAAAGATAATACGAACAACAAAGCTCACTAAAAGGGAGCCCAAATTTGTGTGAATCAAACTTTTAACTATTTTAGTTACGGAGTCTCCTCCTTACCATCAAGCCAATGAATTTTTGGAATAAATTTTGCACGGTTAATTAGTCAAATTAACTTATCAATTTTTTCCAGTGTCTATTACATGATACAATTTGTTTTGTGCTCTTGTTGCTCTTCCAGTCCAGCTTTTGGAATAAATTTCATGATACAATTTCAGTGTCCATTTCATGATTACATTAGAAATTTAGCAAAACAGAACAGGAAATTAATAATAACTTCAAAAAATATCAAAAATGAATAATAATAATAAAGATAAACGGACACAATTAGAAATTGCGTGTGGTCCGGGCTGATTTTCTCACAGTGAAAGACACGGAAATTTTCTCACACGCCTGAAAGATATGGAAATTTCTTCACACGCCTAATAATATAAATTAATAACACAATGCATGGACGGTGCTATCACAAATTATTCTCATCAATTACTTATCAAAAAAAAAAATGATCATCATAAATTTTTTTACTTTTCTAAAAGTGTCACTTTGTCTGATGTTGATTATACCTATATTTGGAGCCTTTTCTAGCTCCGAAGATAAAGAAGTTAAGTGCCTGGAGAGTGAAAGGCTGGCACTTGTTAAATTCAAGGCTGAGTTGAAAGATGATTATGGTAGACTCTCTACTTGGGGAAATGAAGGAGATTGCTGCAAATGGGAAGGCATCCTCTGTGATAATCAAACTAATCACGTTATCTCAGTAGATCTTCGAGGTCCACAATCTTTGGGAGGTAAGATAAGCCCATCTTTGCTTGAATTGGCTCATCTCCATTATCTTGATCTCAGTTTCAATGATTTTAGTGGCTTGATCCCTCATTCTCTTGGAAACTTATCCCAGTTGCGCCATCTTGATCTTAGTTCAAATTCACTTCTAGACACAAATCTTGACTGGCTTTCTTCGATTCGATCGTTAGAATATCTAGATCTCAATCATAATAATCTTCAAGCGAGGATCCCTAATGCCTTGGGGAATTTGACTTCTCTTTCTCAACTTTCCCTCGGAAATTGTAATCTTGAAGGTAGCATTCCTGATGCATTGTGGAATTTAGCAGGCCTTTCTTATCTTGATCTTTCTTATAATCAACTACAAGGTGAGTTTCCTCAACCCTTTGAGATACTCAAACAAGGAAACTTAAACCTTCCTAATCTAGAAACTCTAGATTTATCAGGAAACAAGTTTACGGGACGGTTACCCAATCTTTCGTTATGTTTGTCCCTGAGAAATTTATGGTTACGCGACAACATGTTCAGTGGCACTTTCCCTAAAACCATTGGGTCCCTCTCCAATCTTGGACAGCTTGATATTAGTTTCAATCACTTGGAAGGCCTAATATCTGAAGTCCATTTGCGTAATCTCTCCAATCTTTATAACTTGGATTTATCTTACAAATCAAATCTCACTGTTAGAATAAGCTCTTCCTGGAATCCTCCTTTTCAGTTGGGTGTATTACTACTGGCACAGTGCAATCTTGGGCCATATTTCCCCACATGGCTTAAAAAACATAAACAGCTCCGCATTCTTGGCATCTCTAACAACAAAATCTCAGACACTATTCCAGATTGGTTGTGGGATAACTTCCCAGAGTGTGAGCTGTTGGATGCGTCAAATAACCAGATTTACGGTGTTCTTCCTAATTTTATATCTAACGTCAAACTCAGCGTGATAGACTTTAGCTCTAACAAGTTAAATTGTACATTTCCCCTTCTATCCCCTACAATTCGACACATTGCTTTGTCGAGAAACAAATTTTCAGGAACAAGTACTAATTTCTGCAAATATCGTAATTTAACCTTTCTGGATCTTTCAGACAACGCATTCTCCACAGAGATTTCTCAAGATTGTTTCCCACAATTGACAAGTCTATCTCACTTGAATTTGGCAAACAATAATTTCTCTGGGAAGATGCCAAACTCAATTGATTGGGCATGTAATGTTAGATCATTGCATCTAAGGAACAATAGTTTCACGGGAGAAATTTTAAGTTCATTAAAGTATTGTGGTAATCTCTTTATCCTCGATCTTGGAGGAAACAAATTCAGTGGAAAGATACCAGATTGGCTGGGAGAAAGTATGCCGGAATTGGGTCAAACAAGCTTTACGGTAGTTTGCCTTCAAGCGTATGCCATCTAACAAAACTTCAAGTCTTGGACATTTCTATGAATAAGATTTCAGGACCGATACCAAAATGTCTCAAGAACTTCACTTTGTTGAGCTCAAAATTGGATTCCAAAAAAATCAACTATCGATTTTATGAACCATTGGGGGTGGCGGTGGCTTTGTATGGGATCTATGATAGTGCTCGTATAACATGGAAAGGAAAGGAAGCCGAATATGTCAATACTCTTAAATTTTTGACATTCATTGATCTTTCAAGCAATAATTTAATCGGAGAAATCCCTCCAGAAGTTACAAGTCTCGTAGGCCTCCTTGGTTTAAATCTTTCAAGAAACAACTTGGTTGGATTCATACCTCATGACATTGGTAATTTGGAACTTTTGAACTTTCTTGATCTGTCCAAAAACAACCTCTCAGGCCATATTCCACCCACCCTTTCCCAACTAAGTCACCTTGGAGTCCTGGACTTGTCATTCAATAATCTCTCCGGTAAAATTCCATGGGATGCTCACTTGCAGACTTTTAATGACTCTACATTTATTGGAAATTCTGAATTGTGTGGTCCTCCCCTTGTATCTAAACCTTGTCCGGAGGATGGGTTGTCAAAAACGCCGCCAGAATTTGCCAACAATCTAGAACATGAGGACATATTCATATCCATGGGGTTTTATATCAGCATGGTATTTGGATTTATTGTCGCCTTTTGGGGAGTTGTTTTGACTGTGTTTCTCAATAAGTGGTGTGGGATTATCTTTCGCAAGATGGTCATGAGCATCATAGATTGGTTGTATGACAAAGGTTTTCTTTCTTAGTTTGAACCTTGCAATTGTAGTACTGTAATAAAAATTTATTTTAGTTTTCATGTATATAAGTTTCCAAAGAAGCATGTACCTTATTTTTCATAGACAATTAAAGAAATCTCAATAGTTGTCATCTGTCCTGTCGAATATATATAGCAAGGGGGTGTGTAGTCTCATTGAATTTAGTATCAATTGGACACTTCACTATTCTTCATTGTTTTAAACCTTTAGAGCTAAAATATAGATGGCCTGTTTGGGGATTTTTTAGTTTTTTGGGTGGGGGGGTCTATTCATGGACAAAAACTCAAAGTTACCGCAACTTTATTATTAGTATAAACTATATTTTTGAATACAATATAATTTTGAATCATGCATAATATCGATTATTTTGACAACAAATTATGAATTATAGATTTTTTTTATCTACAGAAAATCTCCTAAACAAAAATGAGTTCTTGATTTATTAAGGTAATAAAGACAACGCTATATACATCAATGTAGGTTCAAGTGACCCTACTAAGTTTTTTTCCAAAAACAAAATGTATATATAATATTTATATTAAATAATAAATATTAATTAATTGTTTATAATGTAACATTTTGATCCCATATTAGAATGTTGAAAATTTATAAATGACCCATTATTTGTTTAACGTTCAAATTAATAAGTACATAATGAAAAAGCCCATAATTAAGGTAAGTCTAGTTGCTCTAAGGTTGGAAACTGAAGAAATCAAAGAACTTAACTCCTTAATTTTTTTGGATTTTTAAAGTAATTGGCTGGGGATCGTGAAACAATTTAAAAGACATAAGAGATTTTGAGCATTTATTTTGAAGCAAATAGTCAAGATTAATATTGGAAGCGCAATCGAGAATTAATTATCAATTTTGAAAGTTTCCTTTAAATTTGAATTTGCATAAGAAAATTATAGTTTTTCATCAAAATAATGGGAATAAAATGTGAAGATGATATATACAAGAAAAGTTATGTTAACATTCACATTACACTTTTCCAAAAATAATAATAATAATAATAATAATAATAATAATAATAATAATAATAATAATAATGGGGTTATGTGTTTTTTTATTTTATGAATTATTGCCTAATTACACATATACAGATATATCAACAACCCCACCCACCCCAAAATCGAAAAGTGAATAGATTTGAAACACAAACACGCACACACATATAAACACATACGTAGAAATTAATCCCTTAAATTTTATTAATTCAGTTTTAAAATGACCACATATTTGGTTTCCCTATAGATGATGATTTCATTTATGTCAAAAAAAAAAAAGGAAAGACGGCCGGAGACGGCGGACAGCCACTGCGCGCCTCTGTCTTCACTGTTCAGCCAGTAGCAGCCGTCCTCCGGCCCATTTTTTCCCATAAATGAAATCCTCATCTTGTGGGCATGAGATTAAATAAAGTTTGAGAGAGCAATTTCTATGTATGTGTTTTGATTTTTTTTTTTTTTTTTTTTTTTTTTTTGTGTTTTGCATTTTGGGGGGTCGGGGTCCTTTTTTTTTTTTTTTTGGTCCTTTGGTGGGGTTGGGGAAATTTTGCTTACATGTTCAATAATTTTTTGGCCAGTTACATGTTATATTTATACAAAAAGATAAATATAATAAATAGTGTACTGACGAAAATGTCGAACTCATCAATTTCAAGTAAAATATAATATAACAATCGTATGACTTTTTCTAGCGATTTTTGAAGCATCGGTCAAATAATGATTAATTTTTCAAAATTTTAGGAATTACAGGACCGTATCACAAATTTTATGTCTGAGCAAAATCAAATATGTCAAACATCAATAAGTAGAGAAAAAAGTTGCAATTAAACATATTCGGAAAGATTTTTATTTTATTTTTTAATTTTATAGGAACCAACACAGGGGCTCAGCCCCTGGAATTTATTTCACATGAGCATTATGGTCGTACAGAGACTCAATCACACAAGTGATCCTGGACCTCTATACTCAATGGAAACCATATTGCATGATGCAAACCTTACCAAACTATAAGCTGAACGGTTTGCACTCCTAATGTTATTAAACTTTGCATCCATGAGGCTCGGCATCCATTAATAACGGTAAATTTGTAAGTGGAATACAAAAACAGTTACTTTTAAAATTTTCATTTAGTCTGTGTGAAATAATTTTAAAGCATTAACACGAAATATATATATAATTTATACCACTAGATGCTAAAAAATATTGCTTTCCCACCAATGAAATTCTTTATTAGCGACAAAGTGGATGCCCCAACTGTGATGCATGAAAATGAATACGATATGATGCATATACAGGATATAAAGATTTTTAAAATTTTAGAATACGACAAAATTCCAACATGCTATTAAAATACTATTTTATATTTATACAATATATTGATAATTTATTGAGGTAGAGTTTGTGATAGAGAGGTATAAATATTTATCATTAAAATAAACCTCTATTAATATCAAATACATGATTAAAATAAAAAACTATTTATCGTTATTCAAATCTCTAAATCCAATAAGTAATAGAGCTTATACAAATTTTATAATAAATTTATCTAATTATCAAAATTTGTTAAAACCATATTTTTGTCTTAGGGTGGACAACAATAAAATTGTCTAGTAAATTTAATTTTGAAACCGGAAATTCGATAGGGGTAGCGGCCGCGGCATTTTTGGCTATTGTGAAGTTCTTGGGTAACAACTTTTAGTTGGAGATTTGTGTGTGTGTGTATATATATATAGAGAGAGAGAGAGAGAGAGAGAGAGAGAAATAGTCTAATTAATTTGCTTAAGAGATGTAGAAAAAAATGTTTAAGAGAAAAAGAATTATAGAATAGTTTTTTTTTTTATTTTTTAAGTCAAATAATTTTATATTTGGATACAATAAATAAAAATACTTTAAAAAATACTTCTATTTTAAGCTACTCTAGTGTAGCTTGTTAAAAATTCATTTTTGATTTTTTTTTTCTGATTTCTTTTTTTGTTTCTAAAAAAAGGTCCATCCAAATAATTTTTTCTATCTTAGCGTATTTTTTTTGAACTATTTTTTTCTCTAAAAAAAATTCAATCCAAACGGGTTCAAAAACATGTTGGACACACCTGTGTTCATTTTTTTTTTTCAATTTTCGAATATGTTATTTTTGTGTCGGATATTACACGTGGTGATTTTCGAAGTGTCAATGCATTATAAAATATAATAATTAATTAATTTAATTTGTTGAATATGTTAGATGGCTCTCTATAAAGAAAAAGAACTATTTATTGTCTCAATTAAACAAAACAATAGTGATTAGTGATCCCTCACAAGAATTCTAGTCCTAGTCCAACTCCCCTCCTCGTGCTCAATAAATACCCAACATTTCTAAAAATTTCACTTTCCCTCTTAATCCCAACTATAGAACCAAAACCCCAAAATACCTTTTCCCTCCTGTTTTTTCAAATCCCTCCATTCTTAGTAATATATTTCCCAATCTAAAACCCAATTCCCCTCTCAACGACCCTCTTTCAAACGCTCCAAATTTGATCAAACCCAATTCCTTTCCCTCCAATTGTCCCAGTTTTTCCCGATAATCTTGCTCGCTTTCCTATCAAAAACCCTAATTTCAGTATAATTTGTAGCCAGATAACCCAATCCATCCACCGGATTCCTTCAATTTCCTCCCAAAACCCTAAAATCGTTCATCAGAGAAATGGATTCCCCAAGTTATGATTATCTGTCGCCGTGGAGCGATGAACGAATCCCTGAATCGTGCGATACAGTTCTGCTGGAAGATGAGAGTGAGCCCAAAGGGAATGAGGCCGAAGAAGATGACGGGCTACTCAGTTCTCCCTCGAAACAGACTTTTTCTTCGGGTTTCAGTTCTCATTGGTCGCAGCCCTGGTCGGGAAATACTGATGTTTGTACAAAACCTCTGGAATCGGGAACTACTGATGCTTGTACAAAACCTCTGGAATCTCAATGGCCGTTGCCTTTGGATGATAAGCCCTTTAACGGGAGTTCGGAGAAACCGGCTGAAGTTGAACCCAATTCTTCTCTGCTGGAGTCGGCACTGGAGAATTACAAGCCCGCTATAATTGTAAGGTTTTAATTTTGTTTTCTTGAACCACTATGTAAGTTTGAAGACTTGGTCTTTTGGGTTTTATGATATTCCTTTTTGTTCTTGTTGAGTTTTCGGACAATAATTTTTATGGGTTTCAACTCTATTAGTTCTTTATCTGAGTTCTTCTGCATATAAAGCGGTGATTAGCCATTTTTCTTTCATAGTCTAGAAATTTAATCTGGTTGTTGATGATAGATGCGTGAAAAATTGGCAGGGAGCTGGGCTGGCGAATTTAGGGAACACTTGCTTTCTGAATTCAGTGTTGCAATGCTGTATACACACGGTTCCGCTTCTAAATGGCATTCTTGCAGATGGACATTCAGCGAATTCCAACTGTAAGTCAATTTATAACGCAGCTGTTTTATTATTGTTGTTCCTTTTTTGGTGTTTGTGCAAGTGTATTCATTTTGAATCAATTATGGCTTCTTTTGACTGATATGGTTTCTGGATGATCGTTTTACTAGATAGTGATTATTTATTTACTTTTTTGCAACAATGAATTGCAGGTAAGCAGGAAGGGTTTTGTATGCTATGCACCTTGCGGGGACTGGTTGAGGTTTCACTGTGTTCTACCAACAGAGTTGTCTCACCTTGGATTTTTGTCAACAGCTTGAGCTGTATCCTGTCTTCAATTTTGATTAGTTACTCAGATATTTTCATATATGTCAGTTTAAGACATCTCACTGCTCCTCACAAATGCTGGTTTACTTCAATGATTTTGCGTTTCAAGCTTCATTCTCGATCAACATGAAATGAAATATTGTCTTATTTTGTGAATTTTGGCTGATAGCCAGTCCAGGAAGCCGAAGCTCATCTCTTGTGTTAAATATGTTATTTCTGGTTGCTGTAGTTTATGTGTTTCAAAAATCTTTGGTTGCCTTGACTTTGTAAAACTGCCAGATTTTTCGTCGAGTTTCCAGAGATTCCAACAGGAGGATGCTCATGAATTTCTTCAGTGCTTTTTGGATAGACTCGAAAGCTGCCATGAGTCAATGAGCAAGGATTACATGTCTACACAACAGGATAACTTAGTGAAACAAGTTTTTGGTGGTCGTCTTGTTAGCAAAGTATGAGCTCAATTTATTAAACCTTCCTATACTCTTAGTTTACGTGTCTTCTGCAAATATCTTGTTGCATTCACTTTTAGTTTGCCTTTGTCATGATTTAAAATGTACCAGTTCATAATCTCTTGAGCATTGTGGTTGCAGCTGAAGTGTTGTAATTGTGGTTACTGTTCTGACACCTACGAGCCCTCAATTGATTTGAGTTTGGAGATTGAGGATGCTGACAACCTTTTAACAGCTCTCCAATCTTTCACAAAGGTTGAAAAAATTGAGGATCCAGAGACCAAATTTACATGTGAGAAGTGTAAGGAGCAAGTGTCTATAGAGAAGCAACTGTCCTTTGATCAGGCCCCTTCTGTGGCTGCATTTCATTTGAAGAGATTCAAAAATGATGGCTGTTTGGTCGAGAAAATTGATAAACATGTTGCATTTCCATTAGTCTTGGACTTGTTCCCTTTCACAGATAGTGGGAAAAAGAATGATGTGAGTATCACTATTTGTTTACTCTTTCTAGCTTGTGAAACATTTGATGCATATCTAATGTTGATGAGATTTGAAAATAATGAATTTTAATATGGAGATGGTATGTCTTTTGGTGTCTAATAAGTCAGGTTAAATCTTGACCATGGCAATGTTTTATCTGCTTTAGATACTGTTTTATAAGCAGGAGATAAAGTGTCCTGTCTCTGCTCGTGGTTGTTATGCAGGTGGAACTTAGGTATGTACTGTATGCTGTCGTGGTGCATATTGGATTGACGTCTACGTCCGGGCACTATTATTGCTTCATTCGCTTATCCCCCAATGTATGGTGCAAGTTTGATGATTCAAGGGTAATGTTTGTCTGATCCTTCTTCTTTTATAGTATTATTATAGACTTCATTTCAACTTGCCTGTTGAACTACCTCACAGAGTGGAAATGGGACACACATCCTTTCTCTATCCTCTATGGTTATATATGTGTGTGTGTGTGTGTGTGTATCTGACTATTTTGCATGTAATATTTTGTGTACATCTGTGCTGATCAACCTTTTTGTTTATGTTTGGTTGCCATTTTGTAGGTTGTGTTGGTCCCTGAAAATTATGTGCTGTCACAGGAGGCATACATTCTCTTCTATGCAAAAGAGGGCACCCCCTGGTTTTCAACCTTCGTTGAGACTCAAAAATTTTGTGTGGATTCGACTATATGGAACACATCGCCAAGATCAGTGTTAGACAATATATACACCTCGTCAGCATCTCCTAGTTTGCATAACAGAGTTGGCTATGATTCCAATGAAAAGAGTCATGATGTAGGATCAGAACATAAAGGAATTGACAATAATGAGATTAAAGATAGTCGGCCAATGCCAAATAAAACTGAGAGCAATGAAAGTACAGATAATTTGGATAGTATGTCTGCTACAGTGGCACCACTTCCTAGTGTTTCGTCGGATGTTTCCTTACCTGAAGCCCAGAAAAAAGTTTCTTCTAGCTTACTTGAAACAGCTAACCAGAGTCAGGACGTGTGTGTGCTTGCTAATTATCAAAATGACAATCCTCCAACACCTACAAGATCTCCAAGTCCAGAGATTTACAGAGAAGACCCACCTGGTAAATTTACTAATCTTTGTCTTAAGCCTGTCTTTAATTATGGGTAGATTACAAAAAACTCCACGAGGTTTGGCCCTTTTTCTTTTAATTAAAAACCTATGATATGAAAAATTACGGATACCTCCTAATACTTGAATTTGTATTACAAGTCCACCTTCAGTTAGGGGTGTAACTGTAATAGAAACCCAAATATTGAGGTGGTATTTGTTATTTTTCATTCCATAAGGGGTTTTCTAAAAACCTCACGTTATTTACTGTGATTAACCTCTCTAATTATTAAATTTCAAGAGTATACAATTGATGCTTACGCTATGTTTTGGGTTATTATAGATAGGAGTTACTCCATACCTCGTGACCATTTGAAGTTGGTAGACCGTGTATCTTGCAAAAGGAGACTCGAGAAAGATATGGATGATTTAGAAACAAGACAGGCTTGCTCATTGATAAAGAAAAGCATGCCAGGTTCAAGAGGTCAGCAACTGTTGGCTGCAATGAAGGGTTCCAAATCCGAACCTCCTATGAATAGGAAAAAGAGTAGAAGACTGGGAATGTCTAGAGAGGACAGCAGTGCACCTTCTCACCAGGATTCTAGCATCAGACCTGGGTTACGTCCTTTGGTTGCTGGGAACTACAGGTAAAAAGTTGAATTTGTGGCCGGCCGAGGTTGAATAAATGGATTGGTCCATATTCTGTGGTTATGCTAAGTCGTTGGTTTCTTCAGTTGATGTATTGGATAGTTGCTTTCCTATGGAATTAGGATACTCTGATTAGTGGGGTTGGTAAAATCTTGCTGTTTAATATTGGGCAAATCAAGATTAGGTTTTGTCTTTTGCTTATCGCTGATGTGTAAAGGGTAGTGAACATTTTGCTTATATATTGACAATTGTAGTATTAAATACCTACTCAGTTCTTTCTTGTAATTTTGGCATTTCCTTTTCAGAAGCATTAGTCCGTTTTTGCTTATGTTTGTCAATTTTTTCCATTTCTCTTTCCGTTTTTTCGAATTTATTTTAAACTCCCATACCAAAAGTATGTTGTTGACTCGACTTATGTGATGAACAGTTTGGAATTTGTTATTTAAAATTGTCCGAACGAGTTTAAAAAATTTGAAATCCTTAACACTTGAATTAACCCCGGTTATGAAATTGATAATGTGCAGAAGTTATGACAATAAAATTGAATTTTAAAAAATTAAGTTGAAATTTTAAAATGACTAACGTGAGTGGATTCGACATCAATTCTAGCAATCGAGAACAACAAATAACAATGATCACTAAAGAATTCACAAGTCACAACAATTGCAAATCATTCAAATAAGTGGTATGAGCTTTTTATTAAGGATTCGAATTTCGAACTATCCAACATGACATATTTGATGATACTTATGAGCAATCACGACGTCAAGAAAAATACTAAAAGAAAATGAAAGTGGGAACTTTATTAATCATCAGCCTCTTAAGTTGAAGAACATGGAAATCCCACATTTTATTATGAAGGCTTAGCATATAATCTCTTCAGTTGATATTCTTGTCATTTTTCCCTCGATTTTTTGACTTGAGACATTTCTTGATGTGCTGTGAAATAATGGACTTAGAGCGAGGTGCAACTGATGCTGGGGAGTCGACAACGGGCGTATCGTCTGCAGCTTCTTCTTCTTCTCTATGGCCGTTGGGTTTACGTTTGCGGAAGAGATCTGCTTCTCCGTTGTCGTTCATCACCACCATGTTGCACGGCACCTTCTCTGCATAGTACTCTATGTATTTCCTATCATGGTGCCTACGATTGATGCCCGTTGAGTTTGTTCGTTTAATATTTTTTGATCATTCATTGTAAAGATTTTTGTGTTACAAACACACACACACAAAACACACACGCACGCATACCTGTCGAATACTACTAAGGTAGCGTGAAGGCTGCAGATTTGCTCAACAACGAGTAGTCGAAGGGGATGCCCCATCCCAGTTCTGATCTCTGGGACCACCTGAAATATATTTTTGATGAAAAAAAGCGGTAATTATAGTACTAATAACTCCTTTTTTTTTTTAAGTTTCCACGATTAAAGGGGGTATTTGCACTTTCAAAATTAAGGGGAAAGAAATTGTAAAATCCCATATGGTTACAGCAAAAAGTCGATGCAATTGACCTATATAGGTACAAAGTATTAATTCCTTAAGAGCATGCAAAATTAATGTAGGCAAGTTCATTTGTTGAGAAAAATACCCCATATTGTTGGCAAAGGTCGATCAGACGTTGAAGTTTATGATATTTGGGGTCATTTTTGAACTCATTCTTCTCTTGAACTGAGGCCAAGTCCGCCAAATTCATGCCCCAGATGTCTGACCATGTCTTTGAAGACACTGCACAAATAAAAATGGTTAATTTTGTCTCGTCGATCATTAGTTTTCTCAAAGAGAGACGAGAACAACAAATGAAAAATACACTTTCGTTAGACATGAAAATGAACATGATCATATATTACGCGGGATGTTGAGCCATGGCATGATCCCGAGCAGCGTAATGCTGCAGCAATCTTTGAAGGTGAAGTTCTTCAGGACCCATTCGAGTAACTCTATGGAGAACTCCTTTAGCGCATCCATCACTATAAGTACGCGTTTGGGATCGTCCATTGAGCCCGGCGACGCCTCCATTATTACATCCTGCATGCATCTGTTTTTCTTGATCGGGCAACAACTTGGCATTTTTTAAAACTTTTTCAGATCAAAAATATTACCAATCATCTAACTTTGAAAAGTTTGTGATTCTCAAAACGGAGAAACCAAAAGGGCTTTGATCATTGGCTTTCAACTTCTTATATAGGTTGAGTTGATCTCAACAGCCAGCCAAAGGGCTGTTTCGGCAGGCTCAAAATAGACAGCTTGGAAAATTTCTTCATAGTCTATGCTACTAGAAAAACTATAGAAATGCCAAGGAAGTCGCATAGGTTTTCGAGACCAAATGATGCTGTATCTCAATTATATTCTAATTACCTCGAACAAAGATGGTATTTGGCTAAGCTTATTCTAGAATGCTTATAAGCTCGTAGATCTTATAAGATGTTTTTAGAGTTTATAAGCTCCTACGTCTTATTTCAACAATAAGTTGTCAAAGAGTTTCGATAAAATAATATATTATAGCTTATAATATGTTTTCTGAGCTTATAAGTTGTGATTGTGTTTGGTAAAAATAAGAGCTTATAACTTATTTGAAGTGTATTGATGATAAAATATAACAATGTAGAATTAATCTTATGTAAATAAATATTTTTTTGAGATAGTATAAATGTTATTATATTGAAACCAAAATAAAGGTATTTATGTGATTTTATCTTTTGGTGTTAGATAATTTATAAGTTGTTTCAATAAAAAGTTGCGAGGAGCTTATTTATTTATTTATGTTTGAGCTTATAAGCTCCTAACAACTTATTTTTAGAGTTTATAGACTCCTATACTTAAAAAATTACCAAACAAATTTTAGGAGCTTATAAGTTCTCAAAAATCTTATAAGATATTTTCAAGAGCTCATAAACTTGACCAAACACTATCTAAGTTTGATGAAATCCCTAGGCTATTTCGATGGGGAGATTTTTTATTCTCTTTCAATTCAAGAATTTATAGGATTGCACTAGAGAGTTTTCACTTTATCAACTGTTTCATATCAAATAGGAAATTTTTAGATGTGCAAGTATTTTCGTATCAAACAGTAATTTTCTTTACATATATCAATTGTTTTCACATGCAATTGTAATTTGTATGATCCTAAATGCAATTAGATCGCTCGAAAAATGCTACCAAGTTTCGAGTTGTATTTACACTTACCATGCAAAACATTCGTTTTTGAGCTTGATAGAGCAATGGGTAAAAAACAAGGGCTACCACCGTGTCGGATGTCGACATTAAAAATTCTTATATGAATGCCACACTTTGTATAATAATGCATATCAAATAAATTAAAGATATTATAAATGTGAACCGCTTTGTGCAGTATGGGGTAACCCTTAGATTCCTATATAAAAAAAAAAAAAATTCCCAAACATAACCTTAATCAGAGGTGACTCCATAAGTTTAATTTAAGGGCAAGCGGCGCGCGTGTGGGACTACTCATATACGGTACTTAATTGTTTAGTTTACACTACAACAACACTTAATTATGTAAATGCTGGGTTTGTCAAGACTAAATATTCGATGTGGAATATTTACACTCAATTTTTTATATGTAGACAATATTTTTCAATGTAAATTTATATTTGACCAAAACTAAAAATACCAAACATCTAGCTACATGAAGAAAATTGCAATTAAGCCTTTTGAATATATTTAACTAGACACATCAACCCATCAACCCTTCTTTTTGTTTTTGTTTTTTTTGTGGACAAATGTAATATCAACATTGGCATGACTTTTCTTGCATATATCATCTCCATATTTTATTCCCATTATTTTGATGATAAATTATAATTTTCTTATGCAACCTCAAATCTAAAGGAAAACTTTATAAGTGATCATTAATTCTCGATTGGACTTTGAACATTAATCTTGACTATTTTCTTTAAAACGAATCCTCAAAATATTTTATTTCTCTTAAAAGATTTCATCAGCCCTATTCAATTACATCAAAAATTCAAAAACATTAATTTAAGCTGTTTGCAGATTTCTTCACTTTTCAACCTTAGAGCAACTAGACTTTTACCTTTTAACCTTTTTATTAAGGGCTTTTTCATCATGTACTTGTTAGTTTAGACGACTTTAAAAAACATAATGGGTCATTTATAAATTTTGAATATTTTAATATGGGATTAATGTGTTACATTATAAGCAATTAATTTATACTTAATATAAATATAAAAAATTATTTATAACTTAATATAAATATTATATATACATATTTGTTGAAAAAAATTTAGTGGGATCACTTGACCCCACATTGGTGTCTGTAGTGTCGCCCTTGGCCTTAATAATTAAATTAAGAACTCATTTTCGTTCAGGAGATTTGATGTAGATGAGAAATCTATAATTCATAATTTTTGGTCGAAATAATTGATATCATTCATGATTCCAAATTAATTCAAAATTCTAAGAATTCAAAATTCGATCAAATTTGCACATTTTGATCAAAAAATCTCGTTCAAATATATAATAATATAGATCTTTCCCTAAATTTGATAATTACAACAATTGACATCATGAATAACGTTGTTTACACTTCATGATAATTGAAATGCACCAAACCTTTTTTTGTCTTTTTGAAAACAAAGAGAGAATCAAAAACATCACCCTCAAATTCTCTTACTAAACTGAACTCTCAACTCCAACTGTAACCAAACAAATCTTATAGACAGTTTTTTCACACGAACATACACTTATCTACATCAACTATCTTATAAAAAGTTGAATTAAACGACAAGATCATCTTATTTTAAGCACCGCAAAATTTCCCGTCGAAATTTCCAAAACACGAGGGCCCCAATAAAAACGAAAATCATCCATTCGAAAAACTTGCCATATATCTAACAGGAGGAACTTATTTGTTTATCATTAGGAACACATAGCTTAGGGGTGATACTTTCTAGAACAAAAGGGAGTTATTTATAAGTAGGGAAAATTACACTTAATTAGAACCCTTGAGTTTCGGTAAAATTACAGCTAGACCTCCTTAGGTATAGAAAATTACGTACACATACCTCCCTTGAGGTTTGGATCCAACTAATAGGCAGCGTATTCTAGTCATTGATAAACCGTGATTTGTTAATGCAAGCAAAAAATTATAACGAAACTCCAATTTTATCTTTTTCCAAAAAATTCAAATTTTTTTGTAAATAATAATACTCTTTTTGGAATTAATAATTGACATCAAGAAAATGGACAAACTTGTCATTTTTGATTTAAACTTAATTGTGGGATTTTTTTCTTATTTTTCCTTAACATTCCGACGAAAATGACAAAGTCATTTTATTTTCTTTTCCTTGGATGTTAGCTAAACCCAAACCTTAACGGAGGCATGTGTAATTTTCCATACTTAAAAGGGTCTAATTGTAATTTTACTGAACCTCGAGGGGTCTAAGTTTAATTTTCCCTACTTATAAATATTTTTCCCTACTTATAAATAACTCCCTCTTGTTCTAGAAAGGATCACCCTAAGATATGTGTTCCTAATGATAAACAAATAACTTCCTCCTGTTTTACAATTATATATATATATATATATATATATATATATATATATATATAATCAACAACTATCTATTAAATGTGAGACGGATATATAGAAATTTCGTTTTTCATTAAATATTTTTTTTCATTAATTTTTTTTTTCCGATAAAAGAACGAGATGAATACTCTTACTCGTTATCTCACCTTATGTTGGGATTTCAAAATTAAGGGTCTTTTTTCTTCATTTTTCATATATAACAACTAAGTGGGATGTGTCTTTACATAATTCTATGATTCAAAATTATAATATATTCAAAAGTATAATTTATAACTAGTTGGTGGGGCACACTCAATGTGTGTGCAAAATAAAAAACTAAAATATAATTTAATTACATATTTAAATTATGAATATAAAATTAAAATATTTATTGGATTTTATACATTACTATATATTTTTTAATTATTTGTATGTATGTATTTTATTAAATTTGTTATAAAAAATATCTTAAAATAAAGATAAAATTATAAGATTAACAATTAAATAAGAAAGAAAAACTTGAGAAAAATGACAAATGAGATATGAATATATATATATATATGTATGTATGTATGTATATATATATATATATATATATATATATATTGATAGATGAGAGAGAAATGAGAAAAGAAATAAATTATAAGTACGTTAATAGTGAGAGAAGAGATAGGAGAGGTAATATAAATAAGAGTAGATACACCAGAAGAGACCAAAGTGATTATAAAACCCCTTAAATGCTTGATTAATAGTACACATACACTAATATATCGGACACACTTGATGTGTGAGTAAAATAGAAAAAAATATATATAATCAAACAATAAAACTTTAATAGTACACAATTACATTTTTTTATAGAATATTTATTTTTTTTTAACTATTTTTATTATTCGTCCTAACTTTTTAATTATTTATAATGTACTTATTAAAATTTTCATAAGTCAATAAATTTAAAATAATTTTTTTGATAAAAATAAATAGAAACATAAAGTAAAAAAAAATAAAAAAGAGGATGTGAGAGAGGAGAGAAGGGATAGATGAGAGTTATTAAAGATTACTAAGGGTGTTATAGAAAGTTCACAATTAAATGGACCAAAGAAAAGTTAAACAACCTCACACGTATCATTTTCCATTGATCCCCGACCCCCCCCCCCCCCAAAAAAAAAAAGAAAAAAATCAAAACATGTCATCTATCTTATAGCTTGAGGATATGGATAGGCTATGCTTTTAAGTAATCACAAATCAAAAGCCAGTGATAATTATGAATTATTTAAATTCCAATATGAAAATTCATAATTTACAAGGGAGTGGTTTCGAAAAAAATTAGTAATGTCAAAGTGTTCAGCGGCTATTAAATTTAGTAAATAGCAACCAATGACACTACACACGCCCTTGAAGGGATGACTAACATACATGATTCTTTAGCAGCTTATACACATTACACCTGGAACAAAAATAATTTTGTTGCTGTAGTACGAATTGCAAGGTATACACTACACACTAAGAAAGAAAACCTCTATCATACAACAAATCTATGATGCTGATGACCATCTTGTGAAAGATAATCCTCCAGCGCTCATTGAGAAATGCAGCCAAAACAACTCCCCAAAAGGCAACAATAAATCCAAACACCATGCTGATATAAAACCCCATGCAGATGAATACTTTCTCATGCTCTAAATTGTTGGGAGGCTTAGGCGGAGTTTTTGGCGACTCATCTTCTGGAGAAGGTTTATATACAAGGGGAGGACCATACAATCCAGGATTTCCGATAAATGTAGAATCACTAAAAGTTTGCAAATGTGTGTCCCACGGAATTTTACCTGAGAGATTATTGAATGACAAGTCCAAGACTCCGAGAGAACTCAACTGGGAAAGTGTGGGTGGAATATGGCCTGAGAGGTTGTTTTTGGACAGATCAAGGGAGTTCAAAAGTTTCAACTTACCAATGTCATAAGGAATGGATCCGACCAAGTTGTTTCTTGAAAGATTTAAAGCAATGAGGCCAATGAGACTTGTAACTTCAGGAGGGATTTCCCCAGTCAAATTATTGTTTGAAAGATCAATGCTTGTCAACAATCGAAGAGTACTGATATACTCAGCCTCCTTTCCTTTCCACATTATATGAGCACTATCGTGGAATCCTATTGTAGGACCGGGCTTTTCATATGTAACATAATCGTATTTGTCGGAATCTGGCACTTTTGAACTCAAAAGAGTTAAATTCTTCAGACATGTTGGTATAGTTCCTGAAATCATGTTTACAGAAATGTCCAAGACCTGAAGTTCGGATAGATTGCACAAGGTTAAAGGTAGAGTACCATAGAGCTTGTTTGATGTCAGGCTTAGAAAACCCAATCTTGGCATATTTTGTCCTAGCCAATCTGGTATCTGTCCAGTGAATTTGTTTCCTCCAAGATCGAGAACAACGAGATTACCACAATTTTTGAATGACGTTGGAAGTTCTCCCGTGAAACTATTGTTCCTCAAATGCAATGAAGACAGATTACATCCAAAGTCAACTGAGTTTGGAATCACTCCGGAGAAATTATTGCTTGCCAAATTCAAATATTTTAGATTCATCAATTTTATGAAACAATGTTGAGAAATCTCTGTGGAGAATAGGTTGTCTGAAAGACCCAGAAGATGTAAATTACCAGAATCGCAGAAATTATTAATTGTGCCTGAAAATTTGTTTCCGGACAAATCTATATACAAGAGATTGAGGTTGGATGACAAATTAGGAAGAACACCATAAATCTGGTTATCTGACATAATCAACCACCAGCACTTTGGAATGCTATGCCAAAACCAATCTGGGATAATATCAGAGATTTTGGAGCTAGAGATGTCGACAACTTCGAGTTGTTTGAGTTTCTGAAGCCATTTGGGGAAATGTGGCCCAAGATTGCACTGTCCCAGAATCAAACAACGCAACCGAAAGGGAGGATTCCATGAAGAGCTTATCCTTACACTCAAATTTGAGTTGCAAGATAAATCCAAGTGTTGAAGACTGGAGAGATTAGACAAATGGACTTCAGATATCAAGCCTTCCAATTTATTATAAGCAAGACTCACCATTACAAGATTGGAGAGGGACTCGATACTTCCAGTCAAAGTGCCAGTGAACATGTTTTCTGCTAAGTCTAACTGTGTCAGTAACAAATAGGACGAAAGATTGGGCAACCGTCCCGTAAACTTGTTTCCGGCTAAAAGCAGTGTGTTAAGATTAGGAAGGCTTGAGTTTCCTTGTATGATGATTGTCTCAGAGGGTTGTGGAAACTCACCTTGTAGTTGATTATAAGAAATATCAAGAAAAGAAAGGCTTGTTAAATTCCACAATGCATGAGGAATGCTACCTTCGAGCTTATTAAATCGGAGTTCAAGTCGAGCAAGAGAAATCAAATTCCCCAAGGCATTAGGAATGCTACCTTCGAGCTTATTAAATGTGAGGTTAAGAAGAGAAAGAGAAGTCAAATTCCCTAAACTATCAGAAATCCTCCCGCCAAGACTATTATTAGAGAGCTCAAGGACAGCAAGAGAAGTAATAGAAGCATTAATTGAAGGAAATATGGTATGCAGAGTCGTTGAAAGTACACAAGAGACCAAGTGTATTTCTTTCAACTTTGTCAGTTTGTTTATAACTTGTAATGATGTGGCAGCTCCCTGAAGATTAGCCTCACTGAGATCTAGATATTCCAATGATCGAATCCAAGAAAGCCAGTCAAGATTTGTGTCAAGAAGTGAATTTGCACTAAGATCAAGATGGCGCTACATGGATAAGATTCCAAGAGAATGAGGGATCAAGCCACTAAAATTAGAAGAATGCAAACTCAGAACCAATGAACTCAGGAATTTGACTTTCGTTAAAATCATTGAAACTGAGATCAAGGTAATGGAGATGAGCCAATTCAAGCAAAGATGGGGTAATCTTACCTCCCAAAGGAGCTGCTGTATTAGGATATTGTGGACCTTGAAGATCCACTGTGATAACGTGATTAGTTTGAGTATCACAGAGGATGCCTTCCCATTTGTAGCAATCTCCTTCATTTTCCCAAGTAGAGAGTCTACCATAATCATCTTTCAGCTCAGCCTTGAATTTAACAAGTGCCAGCCTTTCTGTCTCGTGGCACCTAAGTACTCCGATATTATCTTCGGAGCTGGAAATGGCTCCAAATACACGTATGATTAACAACATCAGAGAAAAAGACACTTTTGGAGAAGTTTGGAAATTCATAGTGACGATCATTTTGATGCCGAAAATAATTTGTTATAGCACCATGCATGCACTGCCTTACTAATTTATTAATGGGCTTCTGGCAAAATTTCCATGTCTTGCAGACTGAAGACTTTGCTTACAGAAGTCACCAACCCGGTCCACACGCGATGCAATGAAGTTCCATCAGTTCTCCACTCGTTATTTGTCTTTCACTTAATTTTTCCAAACACGGAGCCTCAATAATTGCAAATTTTTTGAAGTTATTTCCGTTATTTGTCTTTCACTTAATTATTTTTCCAAACACAGAGCCTCATAATTGCAGATTTTTTGAAGTTATTTTCGTTATTTGTCTTTCACTTAATTATTTTTCCAAACACGGAGCCTCAATAATTGCAGATTTTTTGAAGTTATTGTTGTAGAAATATTAGGAATTTGGACCTAACTTAATCTCAAATGCTAGTTTGTAAGGTTAGGGTTGCCCAAATCTTTATAAAATAGGTTACATCTCAATATTTATTCGATATGGGATAGTTAGCAATTATCAATTTAATTTTTCAATTGCTCAATTTCTAATGTAATTAATTGATGAAAGTTTTAGAGTTGAGTAGACCATAGAGTGGACCTGAAAAAATAAACTATTGGATTATGAATGGACACTCAAATAACAGAGAGAAAAATTGGTAAGAATATATTAAAGGTGAGATTTTAGTCAATTTGGTCCTATACGATATATTCGTTACCCGATTTTGTCCCAGTTTTTGTTTTAGTCAAGATAGTCCCACTGGATAGTACTATCTCTCCAAAATGGTCCATCCGTTAAAAATTAATGGGAAATGCAATTATTTTTCCATATCATCAGTTTTCCTCTTTTCTTATCTCGACTGCTCACCAATACACGTGGCGCATATTGAAGAGTGTAACAGAAGATGTAACGCGATTATGTAACAGAAGATCCGAACCGCATTATTACTTTCACCCCCGCCTTCCCTGTTATTGTCTTCTCTTCCATGATTGTCATTAAATCCACCTCTCATATTATAACTACTACTTTTAACAACTGCCACTACCACCTCTATCTCTGCTTTCATTGCCTCCTCCTTTCCATTGCCTCATATAGCAACTCATATACCAAATCACTATCATTCTAGGATCTTACAAAAAAAAAAGGAAAAGAAAGTATATTATAATTTGCAAATTATTATGTTTAACTTTATAAGATTACTTGTTAATTCAAATTTGTACTTGTGTAACATCTATATTAGTTTGTTGAATTTTTATCTATATAAATCTTAAAATAAGTATTTCATGCAATAAATGAAAAAAGTTGAGTAGATTCTTTCTACTCACTTTTCACAAAATTTATATAAAAACTATGAGATTCTTTGTAGTATATTTTATTAATATGCTTTTTTCCTAAAACTTGCTTTTTCTTTATTTAAGGTTCCATCATATTCTACTTAAAAAAAAAATTCCATCATATCCCTAAATCTTCTCTTTGTGGCATATATATATATATATATATATATATATATTATCCCTAATTGATTCCTCATTCAATGCGAATTCGTGAAACATAATTTTTCAACTTACAATTTTTTATATTTATTTTGTCATTTACATAGTTTTTAAACTTTCTAATTCTATATTATCATTTATTTGCTAAAGTATGATATAATTTTATATTTTTTTATGATATAATTTTATATTTTTTTTCCAATTCCAAGTAATTGGATAAAAATAATTGTAATTTTCTACTTATAAGTCATCTTTTAGTTACATTCACACAAGCACATGTGGATAATGTTTAACTATATAAATTGCATAGTTTAGTTATTTACTTGCGACATGATAGATTTTTGGCGAATGGTAACATAATACTCAATAAATTTAGTTGCATTTTGTACTTTCTTAATTTTATATTGTCTACAAACTTTGTATGTCTTCTTTTTCATGAATTGTTCCACTAATCATAATGAGAAGACACAATAAATTGATCAAATACATTTACAGGTATGCAAAAATAAAATTATTTTACAATTGATAACCAAGAGTGTCATAAAAGAATATATAACCTATTTATTAAATTGTATCTACATTGAACGGATTGAAGAAGATAGATCACCAACTCTTATATATTTATTTATTTGTATGATAAAAATATAATACTATAAAGTCCAATTAAATATCTAACTCTTTATTCATAGTTATGGTATTTATTTCATCTAATTTTTTGAAGTCTAACTCTTGATTTTTAAATTACTAAAAGATCATAAATAAATATTATTTGCTATCACTTATATAAGGCTATTTTAGTATTCATAAAAAAAAGGGAGAAACGTAAAATACAAATGAGTTATTCGGACTTTTGTAATATACATAATTACATAGATAGATAGATTGTTGATTTCCTATTCTATTTGCTAAATTTCTAATTTAATCAATGAAAGTTGGATACTTGAGTGGACCATAAAGCAGATTGGAAAGAGCAACAAGAGCAAAAAATAGTTGTATCGTACAGTGGACATTGGATAAGAAGTTTGATTGATTAATTGTTTAAAGAATTATTTAGAATGATTGTAAGAAGGAGGCTCCCGTAACTAAAGACGTCATGCGTTTGACTTCCACGAATGTGAGCTCTCTTTTATAATTCTATACAAATTATGAATGGTGTGGCACTTGACTTATATAAGTTACCCATCAAGCCCGCTTCTATTACTTCCTCACCCGTCCCCCTTTCACTTAATTTTTCCAAACACGGAGTCTCCATAATTTCTGATTTTTAGTAGTTATTCTTAATCACATTATTTCACCATATCCACCACCATTATCGTATCTATATATTTTTAAAATTTTTTATTATTTTTATTTACCTCTATATTATTACATTCACCCCTGTCTTCACTGCTATTGTCTTCTCTTCGATAATTTTTTTTTGATACAATTAATCATCTTGGGACACCCTATAGATGTCAATCGAAAAACACCCTCCAACACATGCACACACTCACTCAAAGAGAAATGAGTAGAGGACAAGAAAGTTTGAGCTCAAAACTTCTATGATATCACTTTTGAATCCTCATCACTTAGCTTTGAGTCCAGTGCCATCTTCTCTTCTATAATTGTCATTAAATCCACCTCTCATATTATAACTACTACTTTTAACAACCGCCACTACCACCTCTATCTCTGCCTTCATTGCCTCCTCCTTTCCATTGCCTCATATAGCAACTCATATACCAAATCACTACCGTTCTAGGATCTTACAAAAAAAAAGAAAAAGGAAAAGAAAGCATATTATAATTTGCAAATTATTATGTTTAGCTTTTTAAGATTACCTATTAATTCAAATTTGTACTTGTGTAATATCTATATTAGTTTGTTGAATTTTTGTTTATCTATAATCTTTGATTAAGTATTTCATGCAATAAATAAAAAAAGTTGTGTAGATTCTTTCTACTCACTTTTTATAAAATTAATATAAAAACTATGAACAACCATAAAAAAAAGTAGTAATTCGTAACTTTTTCTCTCTCCTGAGAGTTTTTTCTCTCTGCATGAGAGTCCCTTTCTTTCCTTGTGAGAGTTTCCTTTTCTCGTTGCATGTTTCCTTTTTTTCCCTTAACTTAGGGTTTCTCTCCTTTGTGTTTGAGTGTGTAGGTTCCGGCGGCATCTCTCAAGGAGCTCAGACGATCTGTCATATGCCGGTCTCATCGACGGCTGTCTGCTAACGGGTGATATTTTCTTTTTTCTGTGTTTTCGTGTTTCCTGTTTGTTGGGTCCTGTTTTTCCTGTTCTTACTTCTGTTTTGCCTGTGTTTCGGGTCTTTGGTGTGCCCTGTGCTTGCGTGGCTGCTTATTGTGTAGGTTTTCGTGTATTTTATCCTCGACGGTTCCAGCAGCCTAGGCCGGGGGTTTTTCTTCGGGGTTTTGTCCTGATAGTCGGTTGACTCTAAGCTAGTGGATTTATCTATGGAGTCTGAGTTAGATTGGGTGTCTAGGGCTCTATGTTTGACGGAGGAAGAGGAACAACCGGTCACTGCCACTGCCGGGGTCTGGTCTGTTGAGCCGACAAAGGCAAGCTTTTGTGTGGTGGGTCGTGTTTTAACGAAGAAGTATGTGAATTTTGAGGCCTTTCGGTCCACTATGATTGGTGCGATTAGTCCGGTTAAAGGGATGCATATACAGAAACTTGAAAATGGCCGCTTCTTAATGGTGTTCAATCACAACTTGGATCGTCGGCGGGCTCTTGATAATGCTCCCTGGTCTTTTGATAAACATCTGGTAATTCTCTGCTCGATGGACTCCACGGATAATCCATTGAATGCTGATTTGTCCTGGTGCGATTTCCATGTGCGAGTCTATGATATTCCATTGGGGAAGATGACTCGAGAGATGGGCACTTTCATTGGCAATGCTATCGGCAAATTTCGAGATATGGATACGGAGACGGGACAGGGGGCACCTTTATCTTCGGACCTTCGAATTCGAGTTAGTTTGGATGTAACTCGGCCGTTGCGCCGAGCACTGAAGATTCGAGCTGACAATGGGGGGGCAGAGTTGATTGTTTCGTTTGCGTATGAACATCTGCCTAATTATTGCTATATCTGCGGTTTGTGTGATCACATTGAAAAGGACTGTTTGGAGCAGTTTAAGGATGGTTTTGTGGACCCGGCTCCGAAGTTTCCATTTGGTTTATGGTTACGGGCCTCTTCGAATAATCGCTCAAGTGGATGGGGGACAGACCGGAACCAAACAATGCGTGGTGGGCATACTAGGCCGCGGGTTATTAGCGCGGCTAACCCTCAGCCCCTTTAGGCGAGACGGAATAGCACGGATTTGGATTCGAATAACTGACACACTAGCCGGGATGGTGTGACTGACGCTTCTTTGAGTGGGAACGGGGGGGGAGGGGTGCTACTATGGTTATGCCCGCTTGCTGCACCCCCTTATCTACCCCCCCAGTGCCCGGCACCAGCCTCTCCTACACCACCCAGCTCACTCCACAAAACCAATTTCTCATGCCTTCCCCCAGCTTACAGCCCAGCTACTCTGTGTCAATACCTAACACAAGACCATTGAACTATATACTTTCCTTTGGGACTACTCCCCAGCCCATCGATATGATCACCAACGACCCTATTCCCTTTATAACGTATCCTACCCCACAGCTAGAACAACCTGTCCCATATTCCTCCTCACCCCCCTTAGCCCCCGGCGAAAGCTCCAGCCCCCATATACAATCTAAACACCACGCCCCTTGCCAAAACCCAAATCTGCCTTCTCCAACAGTCTCCACTTCACGTTCCCCAGCCCGCAGAAAACGCAACCCACCCCGAAAACAAACACAGCCTAACCCACTTCCCACCCAATCAGTTACTCTCGGCAAACGTAAACTACCTATCTCTTTTTCCTCAAGTCCAGGTGTGGAACAACCTGTTCCAAAGTGTACTAAGTTGGCGCTGAAATTGGTTGACGAATCTAGCTCATCGGCGGAGACTGCGGCGCAGTCCCGCCAACTACAATGAAGGCCTTAAGTTGGAACTGTCAGGGTTTGGGGGGAGCCCTAACAGTTCGAGAGCTGGAAAACCATATCCAGCAATATCGCCCCCATTTGGTTTTTATCTCGGAGACCAAATGTTCCTTAAAGAAAATCGAGATACTGAAAAGTAAATTTGGCATGTTTGGAATTGGCAGAGCGGCTTCAGGCCGGAGTGGGGGTCTTGCACTTTTCTAGTCCAAAGACGTGGTGGTAACATTACAGAGCATCTCGCAGAACCACATTGATGTTACGGTATGTGCGGGTACGGATATGGGCTCAAGGACATGGCGGTTTACAAGTATTTATGGAGAACCGCTTCCGGTGAACAGATATGGCACTTGGCAGCTAATGAGGAAATTGTGCCGAAATGCATCTCGACCGTGGTTGTGTATGGGAGACTTTAATGAGATTTTATCAAACGACGATAAGGAGGGTGGGTTGCCACGCCTACCAGCCGCTATACAAGCCTTCGATCTTGTTTGGGAGAATGTGACCTCTTAGATTTGGGATATAATGGTGATCGGTTCACATGGACTAACAATAGAGAGTACCCACGTACCATCCGAGAGCGTCTTGACTTGGCTCTTGGCTCGCGTTCGTGGGTCCAACAGTTTCCAAACCACAAAGTGGACCACCTGCCGGCAGTGAACTCAGATCATGGAGCGCTATTGATGGATATGGAACCCGTGACAACCCCGAGCCGACGAAGATCTAGACCATTTAGGTTTGAGGCAATGTGGTTACGGAGGGAGGATTGCGCTAGCCTGATTGAACGCACTTGGCAACCGAGCACACCTAGGGTGAATATTGAGAGCTATTGGGATAAAGTGGACCAATGTCGGGTTGGACTCGTTAATTGGGATCGGCATGTATTTGGAAATCCTCGGAAGGAAATTGAGTCGCTTGAGAAAAGACTAGTCAAATTACGCGCCGGACTGGTAACGGAGGAAACGAAGAGTGAGGAGCGAGAGATTCGAGGGCGACTAGAAGATATGTGGGGATGGGAGGAAATAAGGTGGAAGCAACGGTCTAAAAAGCAATGGCTAACAGAGGGGGATCGCAATAACACTTTTTTTCATGCAACGGCATCGACACGCTTCAAGAACAATTCGATTGATCGAATTAGGGATTGTGAGGGGAATTGGTGTGAGACGGAACAACAGGTCCAAGAGGTCATTTAAAAATATTTTGGGGAGTTGTTTAAGTCTAAGGGGCCCATGGTAAGTGAGATTGATTCGACTTTGGAATGTGTGACCCCGAAGATCACCACGGAAATGAATTCTAGGTTGCTGGAACCGTTTCAAAACGAGGAGATCACAAAAGCCATCTCCCAAATGTATCCCCTCAAATCCCCAGGACCCGACGGTATGCCCCCTGTATTCTTTCAGAAATTCTGGCATATTGTTAAATCTGATGTTTTTTCTTGTGTTAAATCTTTTCTTAATCACGGTCAATCTAGCCCTCGTTTGCATCATACGCATATTGTCCTCATTCCTAAGTGTCACAAACCTGAACTTATGACGCATTTTCGGCCTATTAGCCTTTGTAATGTCATTTATAGAATTGCCTCTAAAACTATTGCGAATCGCCTAAAGCCCTACCTAGATATGGTTATCTCACCCTTCCAAAGTGCTTTTGTACCGGGTCGTCTTATCACTGACAATGTTCTTGTGGCTTTCGAGTTTAATCACTACCTTAAAAATAAGATGACGGGCAGAGAGGGCCTCATGGCGCTCAAGCTAGATATGAGTAAGGCATATGACAAGGTGGAATGGCTTTTTCTTGAGCGGGTGCTCCTGAGGTTAGGTTTTGCTTCGCGCTTGGTTCAGTTGATTTTATTGTGTGTGAAATCCCTTTCTTTTCTGTTGTTCTTAGTGGCTCGTGCTTTGGACATTTGTCCCCCAGCGAGGTCTCCGCCAAGGGGACCCCCTCTCTCTTTATCTTTTCTTGTGTTGCGCAGAGGTTCTTAGCTGTCTTTTGCAGAGATGGGAACGACGGCGTCTGATCAAGGGGGGTGTCAATTTGTCGGGGGCCCCCCCGTATCTCTCATTTGCTTTTTGCCGATGATACAATGGTGTTTTGTCAAGCGACGCCAGATTCTATTAACTGGAATTAAGAACCTTTTGGATCTTTATAGTAAGATCTCGGGCTAGGAAATAAATCTGGGCAAATACACGGTGGTTTTCAGCAAAAACATGAGTATAGAGGTCCAGGAGGATCTGGCTGGCCGTCTTGGAGTGCGCCTGGAGTCTAAGCATGACAAATATTTGGGGCTGCCCGGCGTTGTGGGCAAGTCCAAAAGGGCAGTTTTTGCATCGCTTCGAGACAGGATATGGGCAAGAGTTCAGGGATGGCATGAAAAGTTCTTATCTGCAGCTGGTAAGGAAGTCCTGATTAAGACAGTCTTACAGGCTATCCGTCATTTGTTATGGGGTGCTTTAAGCTCCCCGACTCCCTTCTCCATGAGCTTGATGGGTTGATGGCAAATTTTTGTGGCACAATCGACAAGATAGGAAGATTCATTGGCTCAGTTGGTCGTTGTTATGTAAAAAGAAAGCGGATGGAGGATTGGGATTCCGGCAACTGCATGCTTTCAACTTAGCTATGCTTGGGAAGCAGGCTGGAGACTTATTACCCAATCGACCACTTTGTTGAGTCGACTTCTTAAGGCACGCTACTATCCCAATACCGATTTTTTTGCATGCAAGGGCGCACTACAAGAAAAAGCGCTATTTTCGGCGGATGTTTTCGTGGAATTTTCCGCCGAAAATTTTCGGCGGATTTTTTGGCGGGAATTATAAAATATTAATTAAAATTTTTTCGAAATTTTCGGCGGAATTTCGGTGAAATTCCGC